>QEYC01000098.1:0-320430 GCA_009935795.1 Pholiota adiposa
TGACTTTTTTTCTTGTAGGAACTCTGGGTTGGTAATGCTCGATAAGTACATGAAGCACCCCAGGGATGGACGTCGCCTACTCACATTGAAGGGTGCACGTCTGAAGAGAACTCGAAGTTTTTCGGCGTCAAACCACGAGCTTCCAATTCGCTGGCACGTTTTCTGAGGTCGACTTCACTATAGATTGTATGAATTAATATCAAAGTGGAACTTGCTGGGACCTAGAGACCAACGTACGAGCTTTGTACTCCAGATATGCAACATCACGAGCTTCAACCAGCGCAGTGAGCTCGGCACTACGCGCCTGTATCTCGAGATTGTGGATGGATGCTCCAGCAGCACTGACAGCACCAAAAGTGGCCACAAGGAGAACTGCAAAGTTAATTCGGACGATGGCTAATTTGGACGAGAGGGGCGTGGATACAGTGAGAGATCCGGAAGCAGGGTGAAAGAATCAATGAGGATTATGAAAAGCAAGGAGTATTCTCTGGCAGCCAGCACCAGGAAAAACAGTTGAGAGCGCAGCTGAAGAAAATAGTACGCATTTTTTGCGGCCTTTATAAGCTGAGAGGACTGGATCCGGAGACTCTCTTGTTCCTACTTCTCAAGGAACATCAAACATCTTGTTGTCCAGATGGCAGCCGTCATAGTCCGTGAGCGCATTGACAACGTTCAACATTCAGCGCTCATGATATGGTATTTGCAACAGATATGATAGATGTCAATGGAAAGAACAATATGATGATGTGGTGCCCTTTTTCTTCAACGTTCTTGTTGATCATTGACAGTAAAGTACAAAACTGTCGCCAGCGAGGCATACGCAACAACACCTTTTTTTATACCGCCCACATGCCTTCATGTAGAAAGATCCTTGAGTCATCTTGGAGTCGCCTGGAAAACTCTGAATCTCTGGAAGGCTGTACTTGTTGTCCACTGGTAGATGGCCGAAGCACATGAGGGTTCTTCTGAATCGAAGTTCGATGGGCACGCACATCATGAGATCTTGATGACAGCTGAGAGCGAACACAGCGCTGGAGATCATCGTGGGCGGTGATAATGATGATAACAGTGATCACGAAGACCGCAGTCTGAGAACAACGGACCCACGTGTTATGATGCAGAGCAAGTCTGAGCAACACAGGCAGCCTGAGGCTCAAGCGGCAAGCCAGCTCAAGCCTACCACAGCCTCCTCAATAAAGCCTTTCTTGTTTCTCGCCATTTCTATTGTGCACAGGTTCAGCTTCTCTATCTACTTAAGATCGAACAGGCAACAGGATGACTGCACCTTCCAATTTTCGCCGCAATTATCGCTATGCGAACACGACAAATTCCTCTCCATTTGTCCCAGACGCTCTCTGCCAAATGGAACGAGTATCTAGGAGCTGCAAACGATATACCATCCGAGGAACAGCTCAATCGAAAGCCAGATACAAGCGATGAAACTTACGACAACGTATTTCGTCTCAGCATAGAAACTCGGGCATTGGTGTACGCTACAATGCATGCATTCGCGACAACTGACATCCCAAAGATCACATTCGTAGGCCAAGGAGCCTTCAATTCTGTTTTCTCTCTGCAATTTCAGGATGGATTCAGAGTAGCAGCCCGTGTTTCTCGTCCCCAAGATCGAATAACAGGCCTCGTCAGGACCGTCGCGGCGACAGTGACTCTGGCGAAATTCCATTCAGGTTTACCTGCTCCCGAGATATACGCGTGGAATGCGGAAGATGATAATCCAGTTGGAGCGCCTTACATGCTTATGGAATGGGAAGAGGGAGTGGAACTTGCGCGACAGTGGCATGAATTATCCCCAGAAACTCGGGCCCTTGTGCTGGACAATCTTGCGCTTTATCACGCCGGATTCGCGAAGCCTCTACCTTTCCAAGAATTCGGTAGCATATATTTTGCGGATGCTCCTCCTGACGTTCAGGTATCCTACGATAATCCATCTGCCTACGTGGTGGGTCCCCTTTTGCGCGGCCCTGCATGTTTACACCAGGACGGGAAGTCACCGCTTCCCCAAACTCTCCCAACATCTCTTCGTGACCTGTGGTTGGAACTATGGCATCGCGAGGTGGACCTTATCACGACGAAGTTTGGTTCAGATCGCTCCACCATTATAGCCGAAGAGGACGACGATTTCTTCAGTGAACAAGAAGCATTTACACTCGGACAATTGCTCGACTTGGCAGAAGACATGCATACCCTCATCCAATCATGTACACTACCTTCTCAATCTCAATCCGAGCTCCACAGTTTGTGTTTCACAAGCACTGACTACGCGTTCCGAAATATCAAGATGGACCCCAATACCCTCAAAATTACCGCTTTCCTCGACTGGGACGACACCTATATCATGTCTTTTCTGCTCTGTAGTCGATATCCTGAGGATATATGCGAAAACACCGAGGCAGGGGACGAGTGGACCTTGACCGGCTGCTTCAGTTTCTTGCCATTGGACGAGGAAGGGGAATTCGAGGAACCAGTTGTGCAGGAAGTGCCCCAGATACCACTGGAGACAAGTGATCCTGACTCGGATGGGGATGAGGACCACTCCAATTTTGAGGGCGACACTGGAAACGACGGGGAGGAGGGTGCGCACGAAAGCGAAGAGGATGCTTCAGACTCCGACCTAGAACAACCTGATCCGGAGCATCAGGCTAACTTCAACATTGATGAATACAATTTCACAGAAGATATTCGCCGCCAACGAATTCAAGACACTAGGCTGCGACGCCAGTATGAGCAGTTCCTTGCCGCACATGACCCTCGGTTTGGGATCGACGGTTTTTGGGAAATGAGGAAAGACCCATTGAAGATACAGCACCTTCTCTTGAAGGGGTGGAAGGAGTGGGTGCGTGAATCGAAGGCGAAGTGGGTGAAGAGCCGGGCACAAGAGCTGAGGAAGTTGAGCGCGTTCTGAACCCAACCTAAATCTAGGTCAGCGTCCCGTTATTGATCTGTAATGTGTACACTGAACTTGAAGATACGACAGTTATTTAGAATTGTGCTACTGTTAATTGAAAGAAAGCAGTTCAGTAATTTGGCTTCCTATGCTGATTATGCTATGAGTGTATCCGGAAGAATGTTTGATATCTGTGCGGTGGAATGTCAGCTTACTAGGAACTCCGACTATGGGCAGCTCGGAAAGAATTGTGTGAGCGTCATTTTGATATTCGTGGGCGACTTGTGGGCGCCAAGGCTGTGATATTTGTGATCCACTCCTTTCTCCCCATACTTAGTAACCAATCAGCGCCCATTCAACAGACAGCACACTTTATATTCTTTGAGAAGTCACTGGCATGGCTATCTTGTCCACATCCTCGCCAACTACATGCGAACACGACAGATTCCTCTTCATTTGCCCCAGTCATTCCCTGGCGACTGGGATGCCCTATTATCAGCAATTGTGATACCAACCGAAGAACAGCTTGTTCGAAACCCAGACATCAGCGAGGAGATATACAACGATATATGGCGCATGAACATAGACACCCGTGCTCTCGTGTATGCTGCAATGCATGCGTTCTCCACCACCAACATCCCTAAAATTGAGTACATTAACAAGGGCAGCTTCAATATGGTGTTTTCTCTTCAATTTGGAGATGGGTTCAAAGTAGCTGCCCGTATCGCTCGCCCGACAGGTCGTGTACTGGGGCTCATCAAGACTGTCGCCGCGACGATGACCCTGGCGAGATTTTATTCGTGTTTACCCGTTCCAGAGGTATACGCATGGCATGCAGGCGACGACAATGCGGTTGGTGCACCGTACATGCTTATGGAGTGGGCGGAAGGAGTCGAAGCTTGGCGAAAATGGCATGAACTTTCTTCGGAGGACCGTACGCTTCTGCTGGACGAGTTTGCAGCATGTCACGTCAAGTTTGTGAAGCCTCTTCCATTCCGAGAACTGGGCAGTGTCTATTTTGCAGATGCTCTTCCTGATGTTCAGTTATCCTTCGAAGATGCATCGACCTATCAAGTGGGACCCTTTTTACGTGGGCCAGCATCTTTATATGAAGAATGGAAACCAATGCTATCCCAAACTTCCTCGACCTCTCTTCGTGACTTTTGGACAAGGCTATGGCAACATGAAATGGACCTTATGGTCAGCAAATTCGGCTCTGATCGCTCCACCGTCATAGCCGAAGTGGACGATGACTTTTTCATCGAGAGAGAAGAAGAAATAACACTCGGGCAATTCCTGGATGCAGCAGAAGATATGCTGACTCTCATCCAATCATGCACATTACCCCCTCCCTTACAATCCGAGCTTTATACTCTGGGATTTGCTACCACCGATTATGCGCTGAGGAACATAATGATTGATCCAGACACCCTCAAAATCACGGCCTTCCTTGACTGGGACGACATATACACACTGCCATTTCTACTTTGCAGCCGGTACCTAGAGGAAATCTGCGAAATTGGTGATGCACCAGACCAATGGACATTGGATGGGATGCTTCGCATTTTTGCCACCAGACGAGGAAGGCGAGTTCGAAGAACCCATCACTCAGGTGGTGGAAATTGAACACGGAAGTGCGGATGAAGACGCACCTTACTCTGATAGCAATGGGGATGATAGCATAGGTGAGAACACGCCTGAAACCGAGGAAGGCGTCTCAGAACCTGAGCAGGTGCAACAAGCCAAGACCTGGGCCGTCAACTGCTATAGCGAAGAAGCATACTGTCGCCGTCAACGAATCAAGCACACCAGGTTGCGGCGTCAGTATGAGCAACTGTTGATTGCACGCGACCAACGATTTGGGATCGATGGGTTTTGGGAGATGCGAGAGGAACCATTGAAGATTCACCACCTTCTCTTGCACGGGTGGAGGGAGTGGCTTCAACATTACACGGCTTTATGGATGAAACGGCGGGCACAGGAATTGCGAGATTTAAATATGTAGTTTGGAGCTGTCAGTATAAGTAGGTAATTGAAATTTTTATGCTACGATTTCGGTCGCATCAATAAGTAAGATATATCAAATTCAGTTAAGTCAAACAACTAATATTATCAAGTTGAAGTAAAAATATCAGAGAGAACAAAATGACAATGAACAGATTCTGATACAGTAATACTTAGGCATCGTAGGCGAAAGAACTGACCCATTCATGGAGTAGATATCGAGTCAGATTGAAGAATAGCTCTGAAGTCCTTGTCCTCAATTGAATTGGCTGGCGGTTCAGGGATAATATGAGGGAGGAAAACAATTCAGAACGTACGCAGAATTAACCTCATCTACACATCTTTGAACACGAGCCCGCCAATTCTACGTTTCTCGAACATGGAGGTCATTGAACGTAGCGTTGCACATATAAACTAGACACGAATATAAACACTTTCAGTGTGAACCGATCTGAGGGATGATATTGGAGAACTGGCTACGAAGACCCAGAATAAATCGCGCAAGCTGAAGGGCTGAAACTGGGTCTGAGAGGTCGAAGATAATAATAGATTCCCGTAGATGTGTTCGTTACGTCGCCAGAGGATGAAGCGAGGTGAACCACTGACTGGAAAGGAAAAATCAGAGGCTGCCCTGTAAAAAGATGTCACTTTCACCACGTACCAATTTCGAGCTATCGGCTTATTCTTCGTCGTCTATCCACCCAGCAACAATTGCGGCGGTCGTCCCATTATTCTCAATTGATACACCAACCACAGGTGAGGACTCAGGAGACACCCCAAGCGTACCGTTGATAAACGGAACTGATGACGAGCGAGCAGATGTTCTCTTGATTCGCGACACAAATGATGGGAAGGATACTGTCAACGCGCTTTCCAGTGCCAGGTAGAATAGAACACGTCCGTCAAAGGGGCTTTCAAAGATGGAAATTCAGAGGTTTGTGATGACGAGCTTTCGGGTGTTACTAAAAGCATATCTTTGTGTTAAAGCGTCAAACAAATAGAAGAAAAAAGTTCCTTACCACTGGATTGAGAACCACTGTCCTCACCAGTAACTTCCGTTTCATCAGTTTGAATATTTTGGGGGTCTATGTACGCTGGGATGAGGCAGATTGTCCGACCTGCAAATTTGAAGGTCGTACTTTCGGTTTCGTCTGCTATCGCCGTTCCGGGTAATAGCAATACGACATTCATCCTAAGTGAGAGCATCTACAAAGCAAGTAAACATGTTTAGTACGTACATCGTCACAGAATCTCTGGAACACCCGAGACCCAACGCATACAACAAGGGTACCAGCAAAGGTAACAATGGTCGATGGATGGAATTATGATATCGAAAGCTTTTGCCTGGTGTAACCGCAGCGCACCGACCGTCGTAAGCACAGTGTCCAGGATCTCTGTGAGTCGTCCTCGCGATAGGTCCTGATTACCCTCTTCCTCCTCAAAAATTGGCGGTTGGGGTAGCTTGGCCATCATGTCATTGTATACTTCCTTTGCAAAAGGAGAGAGCCTGAGGCAAGCATTTTGTATCAATGAGGTTGGCTGGGAGAGCAAACTGGTGATCTGTAGGACATTCTGGAGGCCAACGACATGACTCTGAGGTTTGGTGGTCGATTGTATTGGAATGCGAGGATGAGGATAGTCGCATTCGCGGAGACGGTTTGGATTTCGGAGAAAGTTGACTCCAGGTATTTTTGGCACGGTATGATAGGCAATTTACCGTATGATATACCATTTTGTATATGTTTTGGACACAATTTAGTACTTATAATATTCAGAATCAAGCCCCGAGCAGCCGAGCTGGAATTTGACTCCTCTAAAGCTCCTGAAGCTGAGCGCTGAAGTCCTACAGGTAGCGACGATTAGACGGTGTGTACGGCATGGCATACAATCGCTCACAGCAGTTGCATATATGTAGCTTGAAAACAGTTCAATTCAAGCCATCGAGCGTCTGTGCTGTCAAAATGTGAGAGACAGACGGAACCGGCGGTCAAAGCAGGCCTCCTGGATGAGTCTAAATGACATTTTCTGCGAACAGAAGGCCGCTATTTATATATCATGTCACAATGGAGGAGCGATGGTAGAGTACATGTCGCCGTTGGGGGTGCAGTGTTTGGTTTATACAACCTTTGAAATACAATGATAAGTAAGAATACAACGCGTAAAGGATATGGCGTGCGTGCGTAGACAAGGGGAATTCCAGATTTATCCTTCTTTCTTTTGCTTCGAAGGCGGCGTTAGGATCTCAAGAGCATGATCCAGCTTGCCGATAATTTGGGCTTTCATCGACCTGTCAAAGTACAGCTTTTAGTGCATATAAGATTTCAGAAGTTCTAAACACATGCCTCTCGTAGAACAGCTGTTCTTCAAGGGAGTAACAATATTGTTGCATCGTGGTATATGCGGAAAGCAACGCGTTATACTCAGCATGAGTCACGCCCGCAATCGCGCTGGGGTCGGCAGGTTTTGATTGTGCAGGGGTTCCATTGACATGAGGCGCAAGCGAGTTCGTCGACCGCGAGGAGTCGATGTTTCTCCGCGTAGGTAGCGGGACCTTTTGCTTTTGAGGTATTGACGAGCTGGCGGGTATGGATGTGTTTAGAGTAGACTGGGAGGCAGGGAGAATCTACGGAGTTTTGTGAACGAAATAATTCCAATAATCATACGCGACAGTACCTGCGGCGACGGTTCGGACCGTTTCGCTCTTGGTGGTTTTGTTGGTTTTGCGGGTTGTTCTTGTGTTATCTCTGATATTGACATTTCCTGGGGAAAGTAGGATGAATAGACGCGTAGAGAGCATATATGCATCACAAAAAGCGGCTCGCAGCATGCAAGCACTGCACTACCGCGTTCCGAAGAACCACAACGTGTCGAGAAACGATACTGCGTACCTTGAATTCGCTCTTCACCAGAATCTTTTTCTCGTCTTACATCCATTCCCTGGTGTAAGTAGTACGGCCAGACACAGCTACGGAAACATACCAGCTCCATTTTCCTTCGCCATCGCCGCGGCCTTGTCACGACGACGGTGATAGTAAACAGTTGAGAGGCTCATCAGAGCGCCTTTGCATCGCCCGCACGGACATGGCTTGCGTGGTCTATCCTTTTTGCTCGCAGTCGAATCCGTCATTAAGTCGAGAAAAAAGAATGTGTTGAATTGTGTGCACAGTGCACTGTGCCAAGTCTGGGGTTGCAAGATAAAACGTCCGACGTGTGCATTTTTGCTTGTCAGTATTTGGAACGCATGCCGTTACCTTTGCTTTTGATCCTTTGCCAGATCTTCCCCTCCCAAGTAATATCCCATCCTACTCCGCAAGGATATCTACAATGTCTATCACACCCCAGGAAGCCGAACTGACCCAGGCTTTGGTCGATCTCAAGAAACAAGATCCGCAGCTTGGAATTTCCAAAGTGCACGCGCTTCTGCTTAAAAACCACCCAGACTGGATCGTCAGCGAAAAGCGGACGCGCAAGATCCTGCAGAGCAAGGGATTGATAGTCAGTGCCCCACCCAGCGCGTCGGAGCCCGCAATATATCCATCGTCGCGTGTGATTGCGAGTTTAGACATCCGCCAGTGGACGGGGAAGGTAGCCGTGAAGTACTTTGACAAGAAAAAAGGCAAGGGACTCGTCGCTGCAGAGCCCATTGAGGAGGGCGAGACGATATGGCGGGAGGATCCCTTTGTTATTGCACCAGAGTGGTAAGCCGACCCGCGCTTCTGAATGGTACCTTGTTTTCAGAACTCACATACCATTTCTTTTCTTGAGTGGCTAGGGAGATCTTCGACCTGCAGCAGTCATCGTCTGCGTGCGGATACTGCACGACACCACTTATTCTGGACTCGCCACTCATCAACGCATGCCCAGCCTCATCTTCAGCGTCTTTTTGTCCTTCGCGATTTTGCAATCGCTTGTGTTTGGCGCGCTCGGCCAAATGTCATCCCCTTCTGTGTCCGGCCCAGAATCCTGCATCGGCTCCACTCCTTAAATTTGCAAAGGACACACAATGGATGGCGCTGCATGCACTTGCACAATGCACGAGCCGAGTGTTACTCTCCAATCAGTATGGCGATGCCGCCTTGCAAGGGGACTGGGACATCGTAAAAGGCATGGCGGAATTGAGCTTGGAGGATCGCTTCAAATACAGTTTTAAGTCGTGTGTATTCTCTTCTTATGCCTTGAGACCTTGGTCTGAAGCCCGCACAGGGCGTCGAATCCAGAACCTGACAGAAGCACATGGAAGAAGGCATACACTTTATATGTGCAAGCGTTCAAGGAGCCCAAGTTACCCCAGGACCAAAAGAAGCTGGCCAAGATCCTGAAACGGCCGCTCCCAGAGGACATCGACCACGAACTCTTCGACTACGAGGCCGGCTTCCTGCGCGGGCTAGGCCGCATGAGCCTTAACCTCGAAGCGCACGGCGGGCTCTACACGCTCCACGCGCACCTGAACCACGCATGCGACCCCAATGTCTCCGTGCGCCACCTCGACACGCGCAACGCGCTCTCGCGCATCAGCGTCATCGCGCTGCGACCCATCCGCAAGGGCGAGGAGCTCGTAGTGACCTACGTCAACCCGAAGCTCGGGTACAAGGCGCGCCAGGACGAGCTGCGCGGGTGGGGCTTTGGCGCGTGTACGTGCACGCGCTGCGTCGAGGAGGCGAAGATGGTCAGCCAGGCGCCAGCGGTCGTGGACGAGTTGGACGATCTGGCGAACGAGCTGAAGGCGGGACTGGGAGTTATATAACTGCGCGTAGTGCATGCACCGTGAATAAAGACTGCATTTTGTTGGGTACCACAGTGCGCCGCTGGAATCCGATGTGGTGGTAGGTATGAACAAGGGGTGTTGGAGTGGTATCGTTTCCTCCGGTTTATATGTGTTTCACGATCTATTTGGGTTATCCACGAGTAAAAATACAGTCGTTCAATCAGTTCGAGGACGGTCCGAAAGACGTCGGAGCGTCGATAACCTTGGTGATTCAAATCGTTGTCATGTAAGTACCAGCGCTAAGCTTGAAGCTATACTTTGCCTGTGTTCGTTACTGCAATCAGATACCGGGGCTGTGGACAACCAGATGCGCCTGCGGTCACCCGTCTAGCGAAAGACTTCTACCGTTGTCATCATACTGAAAAAATATCCTCACCAATCCCACGTACGGGCGTATAAAGTCGGACCCGCCCATTGGCCATAACTTCACTAATCACACCGCCGCGAAAAAAAAATTTGCACGTCGGGACACTATAGGGACAACTGTTGCTTCCCTTCACACGATCTTTATCCAGCTTTCGAATCCTTCATCTGTCGGAAGATGATCGCATCCACTCATTTGTCCCAATCGTGCGGGCACTGGCCCGGGTGGCCAGCGCCCTTAGCCTTCCAGGTTAATCGCTGGCTCTGGGTTTCCCTAGCCGCGTCCATATCCCTTCCAGCCACGTTCGCCTTCCACCACCATCTGCATTCCCAATCAACGAAAGACACGCCCAAAGATTCCCTCAGCAGCGCCGAGACGTTAGGCGTCGCTCTAGGCATCGTCGCCGCGCTCTACAGCACGTTCCTGCTTATCCTATCGCACAAGGAAAAGAGGCTAGCAATGGCTGAAGAGGCCATGGAGGACATCGAAGAAGTCATGCAGACCGCCCGTATGCGGAGCACAATCAGCTTGTTGATGATCGCCGTGTGTCAGAGCTTCCTCGCCGCGCTGTTCCTCTACGTTGGCGTCCGGCTTATATTCTTACTCCGGGTCCCCGATCAGCATGCACTGACGTCGCATCCGTTCTTTACATACGGCGATTTCGGGTTTGTGTTGGGTCAGATGGGCTTGATATTTCGAAGTGTCCTTCATGAAGCGGTGAGTAGTATCCTGGCGATATGGGTTTATTGGCACTGACGAAGTATTTTTGGTAGAAAATTGAGACGTACCTTACAATGCAGGAGTTCCGAGAGGGAGGCGAAGCGGTGATCCTAATGAGTCAGATAGCCTAGACGAATATACCCTTGGAAGGCAGAAGAGATAAAATACTGTGCGACATAATTTGAAGATTGGTTTTGAATCTTGAATCGTGTCTTCAGACGCAGTGAGCAGTCGCCTATGAGATCATCGTCAAGCATTGGATTTAAGACGTATGTCCCAATGGGTTTTCGAATGAAATGTATTGTGCAGTCCTTGTCCTAACTCTAAATACCACTTGCAGCGGGAATGATAGCCTCCTCGTCCCTGCCTGTATAAACACAACAGTTACACCAATCCCAAGCACGAAAAGACACAAACGCACCCTCGTAAAACTTCTGCAGGAACGTCCTTTTTGGCCTGTCCTGGGGCTCCAACAAGATGCCTAGGACATGGTCCGTCTGTTTCCAGCAGTTCATCGTCTCCTGGTAGTCCTGGCGGCCCTTCAGCAGCAGCACGTCGATAGCGCGCTGGTCGGTGACATGACGGTTGCGTTCAAAGCGCTGGCGGATGGCATGTCGCACGTATGCGGGTGACACGCTCAGCGCATACATGGCGCAGATTTCGGGAGCCTGTGTAGTGCGTGTGGCTTAGCTATTGCGTCCTTGCAGACGCCGCAGAGTGATGACCCACGGAGCGGTACCAGTCCCGGTAGAGCTTGAGGGCGCGGCCGCGCGCATCTGTTGGACCGAGTGATATGCGGGTGAGGGTGGCGAGGCGGGAGGGAATAGTGGTCATTTTGATAGTTGGCGGATGCGGAGGAGGAAGACGGTTTGGGGCCCGGGGGCAACGCCAAATTCAAACTCAGCCCCCGATTTGGGTTTGTTTAAGAGGCGATCAATCTCTTGCCTTCACTATCTCTCTCCTCCCCTACTGCGCGCACACGCTACCCATCTACATCGTCTACTGAATCACAATGGTCAGAGGAACAGGTGAGTACAGCATAGAAATCAGTGAGGATACCGCTGATGAGATCTCTGGCTCTTATCTTACCAGGCAAATTTAAGCAGAAGCGTGGAGGCGGTCGCAGCTTCAGGTATGCTTGATCAAACCGAACGCAAAAGAACTTGCTGACCAGAACACAGCAAAGATCTAGGACACGAGGGTAGCGACAGAAACAAAATACACAGGTGAGATAGTCCGCGATCTCGTCTACAACCCCGGATTCAAACTAATTGTCATTGTGACTCGCAGAGGTGGCGAAGGAATTGAGGAAGAAGACTCGGACGAGGAGTCTGAAGAGGAGGAAGGGTCTGAGGAAGAAGAATCTGGAGAATCTTCCGCGGAAGCGCAGGCACAGCCTGAGCTCACTCGCGCTGAGAGGCGCGAGATGAAGAAGAAAGAGGCAGAGAAGAAGAGAGCTGAGGAGGAAGAGGACCCCGATCTGATCAATCCCAACCATGTCCAGAAGAAACTGAACATTTCCGATCTCAACGCGCCCAGAGAGTTATCCAGACGCGAGAGGTGCGTAGGGCGCTAATTAGAGATGCCGAACTTATCATGACAAAATACCCATACCCTTAGGAGCAGAAGGAGAAAGCGGATGCTAAGGACCGCTACTGGAAGGTTTGCCTCTGTTTCCTATCCGATTATACGATTATTCACCGTAGATGTTTCTAGCTTCACGTCCAGGGTAAGACGGACGAGGCCAAGGCAGATCTCTCCAGACTTGCCAAGATCGCGCTGAGCGTGAAGCTGCGCAGGCAAAGAGGAAAGCCGAGGCAGAAGGTGTGCCATCCAAATCACCATCATCGTTTGAATCCCTACTGACTCGCTCATTTCAGCCAAGGCTCAGGAAGCCGAGGCCAAGAAGGCTGCTCAGATGGCGAAGCGTTGATAATGTTTGCCACTGTCCAGCAGGTATTGCGGTCAAGTCAACCGACTCTATCATTATGCAACCGTCGAGCCTTCGCATTATATCAACAAGCGGCCTCCAATGCCTCGCTATCTGTACAGTATAAATATTTTTAACAATGAAGCAAGTTCGGAAAATGTGTCTAGTCCCCATCTCTTCCTAGGGTTGCAGTCTAAGTCTTCACAATTACGCACATGTACACCATGACCCATCCCACTACCTCGCAGGTTTCCGCATGCTAACCACAATTTCCTCCACTTCTGAAGCGTCCATTCATTCGGACCCTCTTCGGCCCAACCCAATCCGTAATCCACCCCACCAGCTTCGTATACTCATTCTTTTCCGGCCCACCGCTCCACCTCTCCACCAACGGCGCCTGCACGCTCACCTCCTCCCAGAACACCAGCGACGCCGCCAGCGTCGACTCGGACGGCTGCAACCCGAGCGCCCGCATCCACGCTAGCACTAGCGGGATCTCCGGCACGCGGCCCCCGACCCCCAGCAGCGTGATGTAGTTGAAGCAGTTCGCGTTCGTCACCACAACCCCTGGGTAGTAGCTGTCGCCCCCCGGTGGACGCAGGTCCGCGGGCGGGTTGAATACGTATGCGCGTGGCCGGAGACTCGCGAGCCCCAGTGCGCTGGCGCTGGCGTCGCTGTCGTACGAGGCGCGCGCGGCCGCGGCGGGGGCCTGCACTGCATCGAGCAGGTGGGTGGGGTCCATCCCGAAGAGTGCGCGCAGGAAGACGGTACGTGCGAAGTCGAGCGGGAGCTGCGAGCGCCAGATGCTGGAGCGGTAGGCGTGCGGCGCGATTTCTGTGTGTGAGGGCGTACCGAGCGCGTCGGTGATGGCGCGAACGGCGTGTGCGCGGGCTTTGCGGGGAAAGTCAGGTGATTGGGTGTCGTCCTCGCTAGACGACTCCGAGCGCCTAGACAGTGGGTTGAAGAGTTTGAGTTGGGCGAGGGCGCCAGAGAGCGAGTCGTCGAGCGTTGTTGCCAGGCGCGCAGACTGGAGGAGGATAGAGAGCGTGACGGCGTTCGGACGCACGCCGTACAATACGTCCATGTAATCCCAGAGACGGAACACGATATCAGGCCGGCTGATGCGCTTAAATGAAACGAGATACTCATTCATCGACACCGTAGTTATCCTCACAGGCGGTGGCGCATCGGGGGGACGCGTCTTACGATCCTCTCCAGGCTTCAAGCTGTACTTCTCCAGGGTCTGGAACGCAACGTGAGGTTTGCCGTTCCGGATGAATGCTTGCACGCCCGCCGTCAAAGCTTCTTTGTCCATCACAAGCGGCGATTTGGCGAGCTTGCTCCAAAACACCTCGGCTTTGTGGAACTCTCTGCGGAACAGGAGACCACGGATGAGAACGGTGTGAGTCGCGACGGTGGGTTTTGCAGACATTTTGAGGAAGGCCTGGATGAGGTGGTATGCAGAGGTCGAGAGATCGTTCGCGGCCACGTGGAGAGCAGCGGTTTGGTCGTACACGTCGTCCTTGGTTCTGGTGATAAAGCGGACTTCGCGTCGTTGTGGAGGCAGCGTGGTTGCAGGCGCTCGAGGAGTGCTCTCGGATGGAGTTTCAGATAATTGCGCCAGGCGACGGAGGAAGGCAAAAGCAGACGCCTTGTCGTCGTGTGCATTCAGCATGAGAGTGTTTGCACGAAGTCGAGGGTCAGGCTCGTCGTCGTTGGGAGGAGGGTTATCCTGGGATATAGCGTGTATCGCAGTGAAGTATTTACGCGCCTCGTGAATAGCCCCGTTTTTCGAGAATACACGAAGGAATGCCTCCAAGTGCGCCGCAGAAGGCACAAACCCCTCCTGGACCATCTTGGTATAGAGGTATTTCGTTAATTGTAGGGTAACGAAACGGTCGTTCAGCAGGTACTGGTACGTCTGCGAGCGCAGTTTGAGCTGGCGCGCCTCCATGGCCTTGAGCAACGACACCACGTTGTTCGCACCCTCGACAGAGCGAAACGGCGCGGAGGAGAAATGCTTGCAGAAATAGATTGAACTGACGCTCCTGGTCGGTCAGAGGAGTGTTGAGAAATGCTTCAACGACGCGTCGGAGAGGGATAAGAAGGTTGTGTCGAGCGAGACGGTAGGCTGCGAGGACAAGAAGGGGGCCCTGCACTTCTGGAGGGGCCGAATCCAGGTGGTAAAATACGAGGTTTACAAGAGGACCTTCCGCGTGGGCTGGGGTGCGAACTTTGTAAATGACGAGGTACAGCACAACCCATGAAGGTATCGGTGTCGGCTGCGTTGAATCCTGCTTGTCGTCTGGATTTATGCGGTATCCTAGGTCCTGCAAGTTGGCGACGGCCTTTTCAATGTCGTTGTGGATGATGACAGGCCGCCATGTCGCGAATTCCTCCGCCGACACCGGCTTCGATGAGCGCGCTTCTATTCTCAGGTCGACTAGCTGGGGACTTGAGGGTGTCAAGTAGCGACCATATCGGGCTCTGGTTCTCCTTGTAAAAACTCTCGACATAGTGACGTGCGCCGAGGGCGCGTGTGTCGGCGAGCGGGCGCGAGGTTGAGAAGAGACGGATACGACATATACTCGGCGCAACACGGAAGACAGCAGCTTGCATAGAGTAGCTAGAGGAGCATCTACGGGCACTCTGGGTGTGAGCGACGGAGACTGGGTGCTGCTCGTTGTGCGCGACGATGAGCACGACGTCTGGAAAATGTGGGGACAACGCAAGGAAAATGTTTTCCAGGCAGTAACGTTTGAAACTCCGATTATCGACCCAAAAAAAGGCAATAAATTGTGACCGAACTGGTTTGACGTGGCCATCGCATTGACGATTCCAAAATAAAGAGTGTTCTTCCAACACCCATATACTTTCAATCAAATGTAAACTAGTACGAGCCTCAAGACATAGATTTTGTCTCTCTGTCTCAATTGAGCAGATGGCATTTGGGAAAAGGCCATTTCGTAACAATGTCGACAGCATAGACCTGCTTGAGACCTGCGCAATTCAGAATGTAGACAAGAGAGATATCTAAGTGCTCGTTATTATTTTTGAGAGGTCATACCTTAGCATAGAAGAGCGCAGACAATCTACAAGTCGCGCTTGAGATACAGTCGCGTACGCAACGCGTACGGTAAACATTTACCAGAATGTACAAGTAAACCCCTCCATCACTAGCTCAATCTAATTTAGAATCATAAATCGTGTGTTTTTACTACGGGTTTCATCCCGTAGAGACTGGTGCCAGTGGTGGCGAGTTCCAATGAGGACACCGTGCGTGCATTGACCAGAAAAAGTCGGCATTGCCACATGCAAACAACGCCAAACAGCACATATTAGTGGTGTGCATGTCTGGCGGATGTGCTCTTCCTCGCCAACGACCATCACCAACGATGCCTCGCATTCTCTTCGTCAGTGGCTTCCATCCCGCCACCCGCGCCCGCGACCTCGCATACGAATTCGAGAGGTACGTGCCACTCGAAGCCCCGCCAGCGCCGAAACCAATCTCGTTTTCTGCTCCAGATTTGGTCCACTCATCCGCTGCGACGTCCCAGCGCCCCGCAACCCGCACGCCAGCCATAACCCGTGAGTATTCACCCTGATTTTATTGTTTATGGCCGTTCCAGTCGACGTCAAAAAAATTCGCTGGCGTTGCATCGAACCATGTCGAACGTCCTCGCCCTTGAGAGGCCCCGCCCAATGCCGTCGATCTTCGAACTTGCTGCTCTGCCTTTCACTCCGTGCGCTGCCTCGTCGTCGTCGTCGTCGCTCGATATAGTCCTTGCCGCGCTTTTTGTCACCCCGAGAAAACACGAACACTCAACGATCCTCGAACACCTCGTAGCTATGCATTTGTGGAATTCAGAAGCACTCGTGACGCCGAGGATGCCTATCACGACATGTAAGCAAGCTGCTTCTCACCCATCGCGACGTCACAGTTTGATCTTATGTTCTCATGTCAATCTCCAGGCACGGAAGACACTTTGAAGGCTCTCGCTTAAGCATTCAGGTATTTGCTCATCCTTTCTTTTATGGCGGGTCATCCGCTGAATCGATTCTAGTGGCCAAGAACCCACCTTCCTCGGTCTGGCGCTTCGAAAAACGGTCGCCTCCTCCCTACCGTCATGGAAGGGACCGCGAGCGATCTCGCAGCCCGCGTCGCAGCGACAGGGACAGGGATGATAGGAGAAGGCGAAGCAGGTCCCCCGACCGAAGGAGGAGCCCGTCTCCTGACCGCAGGCGCGACGACAGGGACAGGGACCGCGATGTCGACCGCCGCCAAGACACCCCCTCCCGTCATAGAGGCCAAGAAGAGGAAAATGGCGAGAAGGATAGGCGCAGACCCCTCCATATGATCATTGAGTCATTCTCTCTTCATATTCTATGGCAGCTTTGAGCGTCTTTCATGTTTGCCCCTTTTGCGACGCTTTCGCGTTCGGCTTTGCCCCATGATGTTTCTTCTTTGAACATTCCTTTGTTGTACATACGAATTAATACTCTTTCATCAATATATGCTTATGTGCCGTTTATCGGCTTATTGTTCCATTGAATACCAGTTGGGTTCATGAAATTGAGCTGAGATGCTACTAAGTATATTACTATATTGTTGCCCGTCGAAAGAAGGATGGCAACAGGTCGAGTTCGCGAATGTCGACACCGCTGAAGTCGCGATCCTTGACGCGCCTTGATTCCAATTCACGCTTAGCGAGCCATAAATGCAGCAATTGAACACCATCCTTGACCTAAAAATAAAATGAGCGCTTATGCTTTTATAGACGGTGAGAGATTAGACGCACCGCAACAAACAGAGCGAATCCCACCCCATTTCTCCACCTACATGCACCAAGTTTGTCAGTATAACTACACAAGAACCGTCCAAAGAAGACATACCAAACAGGGTCACTGTCTATCCATGTCCTCGATCCTCCAAGGAAAGCCGTCATCAGTAGCCTCATAGCCACCCGCACCTGCTGCACCACGCCCAGCTGCGCCCAGGTCTTGTCCGACGCCATCAGCGCGAACCGGCCCCATGGAGGCAGAGGCATGTGCCACTCGCGCACGCCCAGGAACACGCGCAGATAGCGCGAGTGCCGCGCGAGCTCAAGCAGCACACCGCCCATCATGCTCGAGATCGCGGGGATCACCAGTGCGCCCCCGATGCGCCGCCCCAGCGAGGACGCGTCCACCTCGATGAGCTGCTCGGCCGCTTGCACCACTGCGGCGTTCGGGTCGGCGGCCTCTGCGTTGTCGCCTGCGGCTGCTGCTGCTGCTGCTACGGCGGCGGCGGCGGCTGGGGCTTCGGCTTCGGCTTGTCCCTCAGGTTGGGCTTGTACTCCTGCTCCCTGGCCATCGTCGTCGTCGAACTGCGCCCGTATGCGGATGACGAACGGGCCCTCGTCGAAGCGTAGCCCCTCCCGCTGCATACGGCGGGGTGCGGGCAGCGGTGTGCCAAGGAGCTTGTAGTACAGCTGGGCATAGCATCTTTGATAGAACGCGCGTATGAATGGGAAGGCGAACAAGCCGAAGAATACTGGGGGAGGCGGCCAGTATTTGGCTGCGGGGAGGAGGGACGGGGCGGAAAGCCGGGAGGCGTTCTCTGGGCGCGTCCAGTACTCGATGAGACGTCTGCCGCCTTCGCCTACGGGTGAGGAGGGCGGCCATACAAGGAGGAGAGGGATGATCATGGAGGTGCCGGCTTCATTGAAGCGGGAGAAGATGAGGCTTAGGGGGACGAGTGGTAGGTTGATGTACGCCGACCATGGCCAGTTCACGGGGTCATCAGTTAGGACGAGGTTGAACATCCTGTATGACATCAGATATTTTGGAGAGACGCATGAGATAATGTGGAAATACTCACTCATCCCCAATGAATTTCTTCACCGCCCAAGCACCATATGCAGTGAGACAAACGTATACACCTAGAAATAGGTCAACGAAGCTTCGCAACAATCAAACGAAAGACAATGCACTCGTGCCAACCACCCCAATCGCAGCTGCCGCCCCAAACACCGTCATATATCGCCCCACCCGCTGCAGAAGTTTGTTTCCAAATGCCAGCCCACGCAGGACAATAGTATTCTTGCTTTCCATCTCGTACGCGGTGCCACACTGGGGGCACTTGAGGGCATTAGGCGCGCGCGACGCTGTGCTTTGTGATGTCTGGATCCACCGCAGGAGACATTGTTCGTGGGCGATGAGGGTGCAGTTGCACGGGTGCGTCCATGCTCGTGGGGGTTCATCCGATGCTAGAGTTCAGTATTCGATGGATGTTAATTACGCGATTGGATGAGTGAGAGTCTGAGAAACTCACGAGGATCGTCCGCCCGTTCTTCCTCTCTGCATATGTAGCAAAGCTTGACCTAAAGCAAATTTAGAAGCTAGAACAGTGTACGAATCGCATTCTACACACCCGAAGGTCTTTCACTGTAGGTACTCGAGTGGCCATTGCGTCTTGAAAGTCACCCGGATCCTTGGGGGCGAAGAGCGCGCGTTCGACCGTAGGTAGACTGTGGGACTATCGGGCGTGCCTGTGGCCAAGCGTCAAGTTAGGAGAACTAGGCAGGAATAAATTTGCAGAAACCAGAACCGAAGGATGGAAGAGATGGAAGATGGTCGTATGTAAGAAACGCGGCGGCAGTGCTGATGATTCTATGCACCGGCGTTTACGTAACTTCGGCCCGCCCTATTCATGTTCGAATTTGAACTTTAAAGCTCTTTGCTTTGAACCCCTCGTATCTTGCTCGTATCTCTCTAATTTATTGGTCCAATAGCTCAACTTAACTATGTATGTATTTGATGTCACCCCGTATACCAGCGATAATCCTCGGTTTACGGAAGAGGAAATAGTCAAGGTCAGTTTCTGGTCACTGATCGAGTCGCATCTCTGACGTTTGGCGTTCACAAAGATGTTACCACCAACGTATACGGCATGGAAAGACTCCTTCCGCACATTTACGATAGAGATTAGCGGAGGGCATGAAAAGGAAAACTTGACACCGGACCAGTGTTGGTGGTTTCCGTGGAAGATCCTCCGACCATTTTTCCAGTCGAAAGGATACAAACTATACGACTATGATCCTCTAAAGGAACCATATCTTTGTCCAGCCTTTTCTAAATTTCCTCCTGCTGCGGATGCGTTTGGTTTATATGGTGACCGTTCGAAGGTGATATCTTAGCTTATTCAGGTTCGTATCAACTTGCAACAAAGGCTACATAAAAGATTGTTTCTCATTCCTGATCTCAGAATTCGACAATATTCGGTGCCCGCGATAGGTGAGTAGACATTCCATAATACAGAATTATTTGACCTTACAGTTATTCCTTCCAGTTTGAACAGAGACGTGGTCATCAAATTGGTCGACAAATATTCCTCTGATAATCCAGAGGGTTCCATGGAGTTGCAGATCTTGCGTTTCCTGAGTTCACCTTCGATGAGATCAAATCCCAGGAATGCGACAGTTCCGGTATTGGAGTTCATTGAATTTCATGACTGGATATTTGCTGTTATGCCCGCCTACGAAGAATGCGATGAATATTATTTTTTAACGTCGCGTGAATGTCTTGATTTTGCTTATCAGGTGTCGGAGGTACATAGTAGTGTTCAGATTCGATTTTATCATCACTAGACGGCTCACCAGAAATTTAGGCTTTGGCCTTTTTACATGAACATAATGTTGCACATTTGGTACGTTTATCTTTTCCCTTGCATTCTAATCATTCTAATGATTTATGCTGGCAGGACGTCTCGCATGAGAACATAATGATGAATTCTCGTGGTGGCACTCCCCCGAAATATGAATGGGATGAGAAAGCAACACGATTTTTTGAATTTCGTTCAACATTTCCAGTCAAATACAGCTTAATCGATTTCGGTCATTCGGCGTACTTCCTTCCAGGTCTTCCTCGATCCAAGTGTCTTGTTGTTCCAGCCAAAGATGGTCGCCCACATCGCGCGCCTGAAGTTGATGGACAGTTTAAGCACGACCCATTTGCCGCCGACGTATATCAAACCGCGGTCTTTTTTCATAGTTACTTCGGGGTGCGTTCAATCAAATTCTATGCACTCTGTGTTAAATCCTTTTGTTAGCACATTATCTACTCGGAGGTACCTGGTCTTCTTGAAGTTCTTCAAGATATGTCAAGCATCCATGCCCCTGATCGCATCTCGATGCCAGTGGCCTCTCGTCGACTGAGGGCCCTTTTGGACAAACTTCCTCCACTCGAAACTCTACCGCGCCACTGTATTGAAATTGACGATTACTATTACATCCCAAGATCAAAATTTCGATATTATCGAGAGTACATCAAGTGGTTTATTTCACAGAAGTGGAAATCTTTGTTGGTGAGAATACATTTCGCGCACCATTATGCTTGAACCTAGCCTCATTGACAACCTTCTATGAAGTTACTTATCGGTGCCTCTGACTTGATATACTAGTGTTAACTTGCTGGTCATTGGCTGGTCCTATTTGTGAACTCGCAGGGAAGACTCTGGCTGTCTCTCTTCAGTGTACCTTCGGATAATTCAATTTCTTTTGACTTGTACACCGCTATTCTGCGTTGATTCTGCAGGCGCTAATAAGTATTCGGGCCTCAGGTTGATGGCATATGTATTGCCGAAATTCCTGATCGGCATCATTGATTCCACCTGTCGGTGATTGAAATTTGAATCGTAGTCTCGAAGTCGTAGTGGCCTCCTTGCGCTCAACGACTACAGTTCCTAAACATGCCTCCATTGCCGCGCGAACTTCCTCAAGAAAAGACAGGAAATCTTTACGCTGTCAGCGCATATAACCAGTGCTTAAAGCTCCCGTTGAATTAAGAGCTCTACTTACCAGGTCGCCGTCTTGATATAAGAGGGGTCTGACATTCTGCCCTCCTTTCCTTGCTCTCCAAAGAACGATTCTCAGTCGACTCCGCCTCTCTGCATCTAAGTATTTCTTTCTACTTGCACAGCTCTCCTGGAGTCTTGTCTACCAGAACAATTCAAAAGTAAGCCTCTTGGCTCTTTCTTTTTTAACGTGTCCTCATTGCTGACCATTGCTGCTCAGTGTCGCTTAGTAAAACCGCCAACATCGATCCTGTTTTCCTCGAGCGTTGTCTAGATGTTGCTAAGGAAACTGTGAAACCTGGCAGCCGATCGCCAGTCTTCCCAACCTCCACGCTTGTCTCACCAACTACCCCCAAGTTCGACAAGCCCGACGTTGACTCTGAACGGTCCCGTCTCACAGACCACTACCCGGACGCCTTTACCGACACTTACGGCACGGTCAGCGGGGCCCCATTCATTTACAAGACGGGCCCTGCCTGGCCTAAACGCGAGGGTGGACCGGAATCGCACGCATACATCCGCGAGGTCCGCCCCTTTCACGGCCACCCCATCATATCCTCCTGGCCCAAATCCTCAGGAATGCCGAGACATACCTCAAGGATCGCGGGGTGAGATTCAACGCGATCACAGGTTTTGGCTTCGCCAACGCTGGAGATGAGACCTCTTTCTGCCCGCTCCTGGTGACCATCGGCGTGCTGCGCATGACTGTCGCCTTCGAAGAGGCAAAGACCGCTTCCGAGCATGTAAAGGGTACCATCCTTAGCCAAGCCGGCTTCCACGACGTTGAAGTCGCCGTCCGCGAGTGGACTACTAGCCTGTCGGGTAGTGGCCCCAAGCTCCCGTCCCTCGACCCCCTCGTCGACGGGCCCATCGTCGAGTTCCGCCATCCTTTTGCGTCTACGCTCGGCCTCTATTTAGCGCCCCTCAAGACACCCTACTATGAGGGCACCGTCGGCCTTTACCTCCGCCGCAGCAATGACAGCGACGACATCCTTGCTTTAACGGCTGCCCACGTCGCTCGCCCTCCCCCCGTGCACCGCAACACGGGTTTCTCGCACACGATCAGCGACCGGCATCGCGAGGAGATCATCGCCCTCGGCAGCAAGGCCTACGAGGACGCCACCACCAATATTATGTCGAGAATTGGCATCCTCCACGAAATCAACGCTTCGTCGGAGAAGAAGATCAGTAGGCTGCAACGGCAGCAGGCTGAAGGCAGGGGAGATGCCGCGGCGGTCGCCACAGCGCTCCTGGAGGCCCAGCAGGACGTGGTTAGGACGACGAGGAATATGGAACAGCTAGACCGCCATCACAGCAAGGTTACGAAGCTCATGACGACCCCGAACCTGCGACGCATTGGCTTCGTTCTGCACGCCGATCCCATTCGGCGTCTCCTCCTCTGAACCCGATGGATACACGATCGACTGGGCCGTCATCCAGCTCAACAAGGACGCTTTCAACTTGGATGGATTCAAGGGAAATAAATTTTATATCGGTACGTCTCCCTCGTCCCGCAATTCCAGTTCGAGGCTTAATTATTGCACAGGGGGTAAGATCAAGGAGGAAGAATATCGCAACCTCGTGTACCCCAACCACGCGGACCGGGCTGGCTACGAGTACCCGAAGGATGGCCTGCTCCAGATCCACGGTGTTGTGCCCGAGAGCGAGATTCACCAGCCCAAGCAGCTCAACGCCAACGGCGACCACGCGATGCCTGTCATTAAGAACGGCTCAACCACGGGCACTACCGTCGGCTGGGTAAACGGGCTTAAATTCCTTGTCCGTTACCACGTTGACTCCGACCTCGACTTTTCCGCCCTCGAGACCACCATTTTGCCCTACGGCTGGCGTGGCGCCTTCTCCGAACAAGGCGACTCTGGCGCTATCATCCTTGACAGAGAGGGCCGTATCGTCGCTTTGCTTATCGGTGCTGGCGGCACGACCGACGAGACCGACGTCACCTTCGGGACTGCATGGTATGAGCTCGAGCCGCACATCAAGAAGACCTTGCCTGGTTGCTTCCTCTACCCGGAAGTCCCTGACGAGGACTAGGTTGGTGCATTCCTTTTCGCTACCTTGACTTTTTTTCGCGCGTAACTAACGCCCGTCTCTCCCCGATATACAGGCAGGCGTCGCGAGCTCGCACTCGTCGCGCACCGGGCTCCTCAACAAACCCACTCCCCATCGTATACGTGGATATGCGCCACAGCCAACTACAGCCTTACGAAAGCCTTGCTAGTTTCTTCTCGCCATTCCTATTGTGCACAGGTTTAGCATTCCCATCTACATAGTACATAAAATCGCACAGAAGCACAAGGATGACTGCATCCTTCAGTTGTCGCCACAACCCTTGCTATGCAGTCCCTCTCCATCTACCCCAGACACTCCCTGCTGAATGGAATGAGAATCTAGGGTCTAAGGGCACCATGTTATTGTTCTTCACTGGACAGTGGACCCACATAGCTCAGGCAGCCTGATGCATCATTCTGATTCATGAGCATTGTGCATGAGCGCTCAGCTGTCCATGTCAGCTCTTGTGCATCTACCATCTAGACAACAGGATGTCTCATGCTCCTTGAGAGGACTATCGACACGTATCCCTCGCTTGGATGAAATTGTGAAATCATTGAGCACCTCGAAATTACGGTCTTAGGTCTATCACAAAGACGATATCTACATTGAACACTTTCTCCCGTATCGGGCTCGCTGAATTAGAGTCGTTATGTTTTGCGCCGTATTCAGCCTATACTATGGCCACCGTCCAACAACAGGCGGGTGGAGAAAACTTGACTGGACGAGATTCAGCGCTCCAGAACCCCAGCGACCCATTGGACCCGGTTCAGAAATGACATATGGTTGAGCCAGCGCATGGCAGCGTAATCGTTTGACCCGAGCTTCGCCTTCCTCAAACCACGTTCCAGGGGACATACACACTTGTATTTGAGTATACCAAGTTCGGCCATAGCTTGATTCTAGTGGTGTTGATCGTGAACATCGATAGGTAGGACTGCCATCAAGTTGGGAGCTGTATTCGCCTAAGTATGGACTGATTGTCAGATCATGGGTGCGGCTGCGGAATCCCAGAGAAAGAATTGGATATGCCCCAGTAAGTGCCTTGGTGAGATGTTGAGATATGCAGATGCGCAAACAGGGAAAGTCAGCCAATTTCCAGCGTAATGCCGCTCGTTGCAACGTCGAGCTTCCGCAGTCGAGTCAACAATTCGATCTCTGACCGTGGGATATCCTCGGTGATCTCCGCAATAATGTCCTTCCATGCGTTAAACGACTGTCACTGTCCTTGAAAGCTTCAAGATCAAAAACCATTATTCTTTCATCCCTATAGCTTATTGAGCTGCGATGCCGATGGAGACGCTCAACCATGTAGAACAATGGTGGAAAAACCATTACGTATGGTTGGAATCTTCTGGATATCGGTTACGCCAGCGTTACAAACCAGGTTGGGTTGCTTCCTGGGTACAAGATCCTTCACTGTCTGCCTGGAGCTGCGAAGATCGTTTCGATGTATTGGTGATTCTATCAATTTTATTCCCTTTCATGTATCCTTTGCTTACACTATTTCTTCATGATACATTTCTAGAACTCTGTAGCCATGGATGCGGTCTGCATCGAAGAAAATAAGCGCAAAATGTTGAAGAAAATATTCAAACACCCAGCAAATAGTGACGAAAAACGCATAGCTCTATATCTATGCTCTTCTGAACTTGCGATGGATCCCGCAAATCATTGTGTGCCTATTGAAGAAGTTCTTTCTATTCCTGGAGACGACGTCTACGAAATTCTTGTGATGCCTTTTCTAGCGCCATTTGATTCCCCAAGATTCGATACCCTAGGAGAATGCGTGGACTTATTCAGAGAGATTTTTGTGGTGCGCATGCAATCTATCTCCTCCAATGTTGCATAGCTTACGTTTACATGTCTGCATCTTAGGGTTTACAGTTTTTACATCGACATCGCATTGCACATCGGTACATTTACATAGCTACCCCAACGCGTCCGTCCTTTTTTCTGATCTTGATTTATCCAGGGGATTGCACAGGACGTAACCTTATGATGGATCCTAGCGAATTATACCCAGATGGTTTTCACCCAATAAGTTCCAAATACAATGTACAAGGCAACGGGCGGTCTAAACCTCGTTACACACGCACCCAGCGTCCACCCAAATATTTTTGGATTGACTTTGGCATGTCTCATCAATTTAGCGAATCCGATACGTCGTTTCTCCTCACCGGCCGATCCTGAAACGATGGCACGCTACCAGAATACCAGGTCCTTCCTAATTTATATGAAAACTTGGACTCCGTGAAGCACGATCCATTTCCAGCGATATTTACTATCTCGGGAACCTAATTCGGCGTTATTTTTTTGAGGTGAGCTCATGTCATGTCATGTCTTCTGAATTCATTGTTCTATTTGGTTTGTATCTACAGGGATGTTACTCTCCTGGCAGTAGGATGAAATTTGCCTTCATGCATCCACTCATCAAAGACATGACATTGCCTGACCTCCAAAAGACCTACCATTGATGATGTATTAACCGCCTAGACGACCTCATTAGGTCATTGAGTAGCTCAACTTTACGTTCTCAGATCCATCATGCCAAAGACAGTGTTGTCGGAGATATTGCTCGATTTTTCCCTTATTGGGGACATCGTATAAGCTATGTTGTTCGACGTATTCCGCCGATACCAGTTCGCAGGAACTACTTGGACTCAAAGTAGGGAGTAGGGCGGGAGTCCTCCCTTGATGTTATAACTTCGGGAATACCATCATGGCCGACAAATGACATTTCACAATCCTCCTATGTCTACTGTGCTAATCATTACTGCTTCGCTTTCGACATTGCTTTCTTCGTTTCCCTTTCGTGTACTTATCATACGTGTATAATATGTATGTATTTTACTTGTATTGTATACAACATTGATATGTTGCGATGAATCCTAGCAATTTTGAATGGAGCACAATGCGTAATATGGTACGCGAAACACGTTTGACTGAAATACAAAGTCCACGGAGATCAGACTTGCAAGGATAGGAATGATGGCGTCAATGCCCTGAACCTCAAAGCAGTCTGAATGACCGATGTACGGTCCTTTAAATCTAAGTTGTCCTCTCCCTGCGAACAGGTATTGGCGGAATGCGTCGGATAATATAGCTAATTCGACGTGTCCAATAAGGGAAGAACCGAATCATATTTCCGAAGACTTCGTCGTCATTTTGACGTATTTGAGATCGTAGTTTTGAGCTGCTCAACGAATGAATGATTTCGTCCAGGCGGGAGATGCATTCATCGATAATGGGCCTTTGACGGGTCGGTGTGTGTCATGTCATTAACAAGTGGAAGCATGAAGTCCAATCCGTATTTGATAGAACGATAATAGTGTCCCTGTAGATTGGAGCGAAGTGAGAATATGTATCCCAGAGTACGTGTAATGAGGAGCCCACCTCAAAGAAATAGCGTTTGATGAGATTTCCGACGTAATAGATATCACTGGGAAAGGATCATGCTGAACAGAATTCAAATTCTCAAGTAGATTCGGTATCTGGTACTCTGGAAGCGTTATGTCGTTCCCAGGATCCGCAGAGAGAAGGAAAGATGTAGCAGATTCATCGAACTGATAAGACATCCCAAAATCGATCCAAAGATACTTGGGCGGACGCTGTGTGCGAGTATAACGAGGTTTCACATACCCACTACCTTTGACCTTGTATATAGGGTTCATTGGATGGAAGCCCTTGGGATATATCTCGCTGGGGTCCATCATGAGGTTGCGCCCAGTGCAATCCCTGACAATTGGATCAATCCCAGGAGTGTGAACGATATAAAGCAGCGCACCGATGAACAATACGATGGCGATGTAAAAATTGCAGACCCTGGATCAACAACATGCTATCAATCAGAGTCTTCGGCGATCTGGCCAGTATACGTACCACCAATATTTCTCTGAAAGATCTACGCATTCTCCTACTGTGTCAAATCTTGGATTATCGAATGATATCAATAAAGGCATCACAAGAAGTTCGTAGACGTCGTCTCCAGGAATAGAAAGAACATCCTCGATGGGTATGCAGTGGTTTGACGGATCCTTCCTTAGTTCAGGAGAACAGAGATACAGTGCTATAAGTTTCTCTTCGCTGTTGATTGCGCGTTTGCGAATTTTCTTCAGGATTTTCGGCTTGTTATCCTTAATATCAATCGCATCCATAATAACAGAACTCTGAGGAGGGTGGTCAATAAAGGTGTTAACCACAAGCACCCACACGGAGACAGAAAGAACACCTACCAAATTATCTAGACGGTCTTCGCATCTCCAGAAAGGTAATCCGGGATTTTGGATCCAAGAAGCAACCCACCCTGGTTTGTACCGCGGTCGTAGACGATATCCTGCGGCTTCTAACCAAATATATTGCTTATGCCACCATTCTTCTACATCGTTGAGTTCATCCACTAGCATTCCTTATTGATCGCAGGCAAAAAAGAGTGCAATTCGTAAGTAGAAGAGATTTGAAAGAGATTGGGATTCGGAATAGGAGGTGACTGGAGGAGGCAAAACTCCGAGCTCGGCTGCTTCTGGATATTCTCTACTAAATTGTGTCCAAAACATGCACAAAACGGTAAATCACACGGTAAATTGCTGCCAAAAATACCTGGAGTCGACTTTTTCCCCAATCCAAACGCCTCCTCGAATGCGACTATCCTCATCTTCGCATTCCAATACAATCGTCCACCAAATCTCAGAGTCGTGTCGTTGGCCTCCAGAACTCCTATAGATTACGAATTCGCTCTACCAGCCAACCTTATTGATACAAAATGCTTGCCTCAGGCTCTCTCCTTTTGCAAAGGAAGTACACGATGACATGATGGCCAAGCTACCCCAACCACCAATGTCTGAGGAGGAAGAGGGTAATCAGGACTTATTGCGGGAACGACTCACTGGGATTCTCGACACTGTGCTTACGACGGTCAGTGCGCTGCGGTTACACAAGGCAACAGCCATCGATAATTCCATCCATCGACCAACGTTACCTCTGTTGGCGTCCTTGTTGCATGTGTTAGGTTTTGGGTGTTCCAAAGATTCTGTGACGATGTACGTACTAAACATGTTTACTTGCTTTGTAGATGCTCAACATGTCACTTAGGTTGAATGTCGCATTTCAATTACCCGGAACGGCGATAACAGACAAGACCGAAAGTACAACCTTTGAGGGTAAAGCAATCTGCCTCATTTCAGCGTACATAGGCCCCCAAAATATTCAAACTGATGAAACGGAAGTTAATGGTGATGAAAGCGGTTTTCAATCCAGTGGTAAGGGGCTTTTTTCTTTCTATTGATTCTATGCTTTAACACGAAGATATGCTTTTAGTAACACCCGAAAGCTCATCGTCACAAACTTCTCAATTTCCACCTTTAGAGGCCCCCTTTGATGGTCATGTTCTACCTGGCAATGGAAAGCGCGTTGACTGTATTCTTCCCCATCGTTTGTGTCGCGAATCAAGAGAACATCTGCTCGCTTGTCATCAGTTCCGTTTATCAACGGTACAGTGGAAACAGGAAATAAAAAAATGCAGAACCTATCATGCCCTTATAGGTGGAATCCTCTTTCTTTCTGGGAAACAACTCTCCAATTTAATTGAAGGCAAGGACCTTGGAGCTATTCTTCAATCTGACCTTCTTTCTCATCAGATGCCTAAGTATTAGGAGATACATGTTGAACACCTTACTTATCCATTGACAGAAGTTGCCAGGACGAATTACATAGAGCAGAGTATATAGTCGTGCAATCCGGACATCGAAGCCTCGGAGTTGGAGTGTAGCACAACAACAGAGCGTATGCAGATTAGGCAGTAGGTTCAGCTTCAGTGTATTCAGGAACTGGTGTAATGCTGCCTGGCAGCGACCCGTTCCTCCAATAACGAGTCCTTGTCATATCACGCTGATTAGCAGCAGGTCGCGCACTGTGAAGAATCGGAATCCCGTCCTCTGTTTCGAATAATCCAGCATTGATATGCCTCTCCGTGTATATCTGAGAGAGCTCTATACTTCCATAGTTTGAGCTGGTCGTGTGGAGGCTCGTGTTATCATTTGGATCATCGCCGTCGAGAGCGTTTATCTCGTTCCAGGCAAGTGAACGTCTTTCATCATCGACAGGGGTCAACAATATCGCCTTCGGTATTGGCCTCACGAATAAAGTCTGCAGTACCAATATCATCATCATCATCAGTTATGTGCATTGCTATATATTTGAGGTTGGTAACTCACCTCGATAAACTGGCGGTGGATCGTGTGTTCCGTCTTGCCGCAATCTAGTACCTGAATAATTTTGAACCATTAATACTGACATGCACCACTGGCGAAAATCTGAACATTACCTTCATTGATAAGCGGTAAAGGGCGAGCAACAATAGCTGAGACCCTGGACATAGAATCACTATTACCTGGGTCGAGTGTATTGCTGGGGCCTGCTTGAACGTTTGCTAGAGTCGGGTTAAAGATGTCAGCTTCGAATTTTCCTATACGATGACGACGACAAAACCTGAGGTGTAATAATCACGATTATTCTCGCTGACTCGGACTCGAATGGATCGCAATCTTGATATCTCTGTTTCCGCATAACTTCTGAGTAAATGAAAATCTCCGCATGAAAACATCCTTAGTGAGGCGAGCTAAATCATTCTGAAATAGGGATGATTGGCATACCTTCGTCGGAGGTCTGTTCAGTTTGTTGATTACCGTCCTGCGGAGTGTATGGCCTGGTAGGATTTAAACCGATGGTGACATCTAATGAGGAAGTTGATTAATAAGTAAGCAATAAACAATGTTGATCATAAAATTGGAGCAATATCTTACCATTGGAATGCAGGTCGGGAAATTAGCAGTGGGAGGTACGTCAACCTCGCTTGCAGCGCTTCCATCGCTAGTTCTATCTGCCTCCGGAGAGACTCCCGCTGGAGTTACAACTTCAGATTCCATTCTCATTATCCGCAGAGAGATAAACTTGCCTGACATTTATCCTGCAATACTCGTATCTTTGATAAGATGTCCTGAGCCGTCTTTCGCGAAGATAGTGATCCTATGATAGATCTGGTTGCGGGTTCAAGGCTGTCATTTTCTTCCATCAGACTCGAATAAATGTTATCAGGATATCGATCTGAGAGTACGAAAAATCGCATCACATACTCGAGATACGCCCGCCAGTATCCAATTTGCTTGTCAATTGATACACGTTGGAATTCCTCTGACTTCAAGACTTCGGCCAATCCAAACAGAGCAGCGTGGCTTCTTTTGTATATGTGTCGACCTGAGAGACTTTTGACAACAGAAATTGCAGAAAAGGTTTTGGTGGACGGCGCCGACGTGGAATTAGACATTATCGTGCCAGAAGAGTACGAGCAGATTTAGTTTCAAGCAAAGCAATTTATCCAAACTTCGGCAACAGAGACCTTGACCATTGTGTGCGCTTGAAATGTGACGTTATCTCCACATATCCTGGACAAGAGTCATTGAATTAGCGCGAAGCCCTATCTGCCAACATGTGGCATTTCTCGCTACATGTTAAACTGTCAGCGAATCGCTGTTTCGATGGACCCACAATACTTCACCACGCCTTCAGAGCATGTGTTTGAACTCATTCCGTCATCAAAATCAGATCGAGCTGACAACATAATCGCAATTGAATTTTCCTTGAAATTGTCAAGTCGATTTGAAACCAAGGGCACGACCTGTAGACCATTTTGGAAAGTTCAATTGGTGCGGCTGGCTAGATTAATAAATGAATATGACCTTATCAAAGCTACTGCGTATTTTCACCGGTCTGTTTTTTTCTCCCCCCTTTTGGCAGACAAATGTATCCGTGAACCCCAATCTACTGAACGTCCCTTAGTGATCTGTGAGCTGTGGCTGTAGGGTGGCGTGCCGTATTCCTCGAGCTCGGACCACACTTCATAGGTGTCCCGAGACCACGTTCCAATGCACAGCTTGAGCGGGAGCAGATATCGATGTCGCCAAAATCCCATGCCGAGTAACATACATACCTCGCGGGCGTTGTCGAAACTTGTCGTACAGCAGCATACTCCAGTTAGGACTAAAAGATAAGGGCAACATCAGAATAGTCAAGAGCTTCTGGATATTGAGCGAAATTGGAGATTTAGAGAAATCCTGGTGAGTATGCAATGCTGTTTGGAACAGGTTTGGATGATGAGCTGGTCACGGACAGCCGCGTTCGCTTATTGCTGTTTTCACTCAAGTTGGCGCGATGTCACTCACGCGTCACACGCGGCAATCTTCCGAGGTCAATCTTCCAAGTGAACTATCTCAGCTTCCACTGGAAAGATTGCCGTGATTCTGGGTGCGTTAGAATCGTCTCAGTCAGCTTGTTTGCGCCCCATTTTTAATTATAATATTTGGTGAAATTTTGGTAGAGTTCGCCATTGGGGCTGTGTATGTGTCATCGGAATGTCGATGCTGAACTATTGAGACAACTACGCGGTCAATCACTGTAATTTTTTCACAAAGGCTTTCTTAGGCATGTCACTGATTGCGCCCCATAAAAAACATTGGCAAATTTCAGTGGTATATGGTACTTTCAGTACCTGCTTGTGGTAGCATTTGATGGTACCATTGAAATTTACCTCTACAACATTAAGACCCTGCCATTTAATATGGGGCGCACTTATTTACATATAGTAGAGTTATTCTACGAAAGAATTGAATTTTTTTACCATACCGTTCTCTCAAAAGTTCGCATTCAGTGCTTTCAATGCCACCCTTATCAAAACCTCACCAAACCTCATATTTCAACATGGGGCGCAAACCTACTAATCTAGAGGATTCTAACGCACCCAGAATCATGGCAATCTGTCCAGTAGAAGCTGAGATAGTTCACTTGGAAGATTGACCTCGGAAGATTGCCGCGTGTGACGCGTGAGTGACATCGCGCCAACTTGAGTGAAAACAGCAATAAAGTTATGCAACGCAGGTTCGCACGCTTCTCTCTCTCCTTTATTTCACTACGCATCTTGTCAGATTATCCTCATTGTTTCTTCCTTCATCCAATTCTCTATAAGCAATGTTTGTAGAGAAACTAAATGACATGGAAGAGTGGTGGCACAAGCAGTATGTGTGGTTGGAAGCCGCAGGTTACCGATTACGCCCACGCTACAAACCAGGTTGGGTTGCTTCCTGGGTACAAGACCCTAAACGGCCATTATGGAGTTGCGAAGACCGTTTACAAGGACTGGTGAACATTATTTTTATTTCGGGGGTTTTTTCTGCTAAAATGCGTCCTATATTTCGTTGTCAGAGCCCTGACATTATGGATGCAATCAGCATCATGTATGGAAACAAAAAATCCTGAAGAGAATTTCAGGCGTATCAATAGCGACGTATAGCATTATACCTTTCTTCTCCAGAGCTCGTGAAGGACCCGGCGAATCACTGCGTACCCATCGAGAATGTTCTTGCTATACCTGGAGACGACGCCTATGAGCTTCTTGTGATGCCTTTACTAATACCTTTGATAAACCAAGATTTGACACCGTCGGCGAATGTGTAGATCTATTCAGAAATTTTTGGTATGTTTAAGGACAAGAGATTGCCTTCAATTGATATACACGTTTATTTAGGGTATCCAATTTTTACATCGACTTCGCATCGTACACCGGTATTGTCTTTCACTATCGCCCTTCACTTCCAAGTCTAACCCGAGCTCTAGGGACTGCACGGGGCCCAACCTCATGATGGATCCTAGCGAAATATATCCTAAAGGCTTTCATCCTATAGACCCAACGTTAAAAGCCAAAGGTACTGGGCATGCAAAACCCAATTACACTCGCACACAGCGTCCACCCAAGTATCTTTGGATCGATTTTGGGATGTCTTATCAGTTCGACGAATCTGCTACTTCTTTCCTTCTCTCTGCTGATCCTGGGAACGACATAACGCTTCAGAATACCAAGTCCAAATTTGCTGGCAAATTTAGAGAAAATTAAGCACAATCCCTTTCCCAGTGATATCTATTACCTCGGAAACCTCATCAAGCGCTATTTCTTTGAGGTGAGCTCCTCATGGTACACACTTTGAAGCTACGTATTCTTGCTACCCTACAATCTACAGGGACACTATTATCGTTCTATCAAATTTGGATTGGACTTCATGCTTCCACTTGTTAATGACATGACGCACATCGACCATCCAAAAGGCTATCGATGAATGCATCTCCCGTTTGGACGAAAACCATTCTCTCACTGAGCAGTTCAAAACTACGATCCCAAATTCGTCAAAATGACGATGAGGTGTTCGGAAATATGATTCGGTTCTTCCCTTATTGGACACGTCGGATTAGCTATGTTATCCGGCGCATTCCACCAATACCAGTCCGCAAGGACAAGTCGGACTCGAAATAGAGTGTACTCAGCGCAATAGTGATACCTCAGGGCTCTTCCATGTCATTTACTACAGTGCTTTCGATATCGCTTCCTACATCGTCTGCTGTTGGTGGTTCCATTATCCATGGTGCTATAGCAGAATGTTAATGTGAGACATGTCATCTACATAGATCTAGTAACGCATGTGTCTCAATATTTCATCTTCAAAGGGCCCGCATCTTTTTCTAAGATTTACGAACTCTCTTCCATCCCAAGATGATCTTCCACCAGGTAACTGAGCCACGCAAAATGGCCTCCAAAATCCGCGATATCACCACGTTGTTCTCAAGACAGCAATGGTACCCAATGTAGAACAGAATGTGCTCTCCCTCCCGCCAAAAAGTTATACGATGAGATGACTGCCAGACTACCTGCAGCCCCTGTGATTGAGACTCGTCAAGATTTGGCATCACGGAACAGGGTCGCCGGCATCATCGAGACTTTTGCTCACAGCCGTTCACGGTTGCGATCTTACACTACAACCACTAACATCCCTCGCCAGAGTACATTGCCTCTATGGATGCCCTTATCAGTGCCGCACTGCTCTCGTGCTCAGAGAATACTGTGACGTTGTGGTGTATTCAGGATTTTCTTGCTGATTAAATCTAACAGCTTGTATAGAACTAATGTTCCGTTTCTCTTGCCGAGACAGTGTTAGTGGGCGAAGCCGACTCGACCACGTTCAATGGACATGCGACGCTCCTTATCTCATCTTATATCGCTCCAAAAGTTGTTCAACGAGAAGGGATGGACATAGACTGTAAGAGAAAGGATTCATTAGGCGCAACGGTGAGGGTCAATGGCTTTTCGTCTTATTTTCCCCTGACATGAACAAGTTTGCGTCCAGTAGTTCTGAAAGCGCGTTACCTGAAACAATCTTTCTGCCTTAGATGGACCCATTAACGGACATGTTCTTCCCTGCACTGGAAAAGCGTCGATTGCGTCCTTCCAGTCATCTGTTTTGCGGATCAAGACAACATTCATTCCCTCATTACAGCATCGCTACCAGCGATATACTTGGGGAATATTCGTTCCTGTAGTTGGGATATCTATTGAGAAAACTGGGGTGATCGCCAAAGTCGTTTTTGGGTGGATAGCAAGCCGTAAACGCGCTCGCGACTCGGAATTGGTATGTTGTCAATGGTCGTCGCGTTTGTGGCTTTTCTGATTGTTTCCTCAGCCTCTTGTTCACCTTGCCTCATCTCCTACTCTGACGCCAAATTCGTCTCCGGAATCTTTGATCTTTCCGACCCAATTATGGCCCTTCAATTCATACAGTTTATCTGCGGCTCTCTGGCCAATTTCATGGCATCGTTGGCGGCCTGAAGTCTCCACGCAGAGAAATATGTTGGCGTCTCGATCATGTACAGACATCCAACACCGAAGACCCCCACCATATGTCTCTATCTGTGAATTGGCGAGTGGGTATATCAAAGTGGTTGGAAGGAGTCGATTCTCGGTATGCTCAACACATCATCTTCTGTTGTTATGCTGGTAGCCGGTTCTAAGACTCCCGAACCTCACTGAAGCTCCAGAAACATCAGATAATTGTCACTGTCCAAATTGTATTGTGAAGACTCCTGCACCCCGTAGCTCTTAGTCGACTTCTGCAGAGGAGCCAGATTACATAGCATCGTACAAGAATGACCCCCGATTTGAACCAAGCGCTCTGAACCTAGGTTGTCGTTATTATACTGCCTCTGCGTATGAGTCCAATTCTATTTTTCTTCTCTTTCGACTGAACCTATATCTAGTTTTGCGGCGTTGTCGGACTCTAGCACACTAACAAAACGTTATATCCCCAGGGCACCAGATCCCGACCCCTCATCTCTCCTCGACCCCGCTCAAGGTCGCCTTTCTGCATACGAGTGCGCCCCTGCTCCACTTTTTCCATTGTTTATGCGATTAATCCTTCATCAGTTTCTCGAGGCTGGAAGACACAGTAGCCGATACTCGGCCTGGTATAGAACATTGGCTTTGGTACCGTTGGACCATGCAGGTTGGACGTATCGAGACCGAGAACTCCCGGAACAAAGCAGCGGTTCAACTCAATTCCATCATTGGTCTTTATAATCGTACGTTCCAGTTATCTTGACCTGAGCAATGGCCCCAGAATGTGGTTCGTGTACTGTTTAGATTCATGGATTTTGTCGTAAGCTCATAGTTGATATTCAGAGCTTCGACAACAGCGAGTTTCCGTGCGACCCTGTTTATCAGCCTTTGCTGGACTTGCTCTTGGACCAATATGCAACGTACTCGGATAATACTACGGATCCCACACCTGTGTTAACGGAAGACGAGTACGCGTGCCTCAAAAGCCGCTTGTCTGTCTTTCTATCTACTGTTTCCGATGCTCGCCGACGTCGCGATCAGCAAACATCAGGGGACTCTCAACGAGGCGAACTGGGTGCGAGAGCCATTCGACCTTTTGTTGAACCTGTTTTGGTGTGAGAGAGATAAGGCCATCTCTGATTCGTACTTGTAAGTGTTTTGGTCATTTTATTGCGGCGATCACTGTATTAAATAATTGATAGCCAGGATTGCACATTGCCCTTCGCTCAAGAGAAGGCAATCGAAGCCGATTTACACGAATTTGCTTATCTCTGGACGAATCTTATAAGCTCACAGTGGTTGACGTTAAGTGAAGATGCGCCCTATCCTCTGTATTGCTCTATCATGACAAAAATGGTGACATCAAGCCACATATTATTTGACCCCGCCCCATGCACATCGGACGATGAAGTAGTCGACGCTGCGCCATCCAATTTCGATCCCTTGCATGGTGTTGCTGATGGTTTGGCCGTGTCGCAGGTCTCATCGCAGGTTACCTGGACCAAGGACATGCCTCAACAAACTCCCAATTTCAACCCCATCGCGCCGAAGCTGAATTGTAGTACATCCAGGTTTTATAATTACTTTTTTTTTCGCACTCAAAACTGGTCATAGGCATTTCAAGATCTCGGACAAGAAAGCCCAAAGAGTCTCATTTCTGATTATGTTCTTCCTTGTCTGGTCGTAAAATATCAACAACCGAACTCCGAAACCAAGACAAATGCATTTCGCCAATGCCAGATGTGCTGTGTGTCTGCGGTTGATCATCTCGCCTCCATTGGAATAGTTGAATTTCCGATTTACGGTCTCGTTGTCTCTGGCACATGTGTCTCTATCATGATGGCATTCCGTTCTACAAAACCCTTATCGACGTATTCAGCATCGGTAATTATCGCATTATATGCCTCTGTTTATGTTTTTTGAAATGTCTTTACTTCACAGGAGGACACTGAATCTGATGGACCTGGATTTAATTTCCTCATAGATGACGACCTCCTTTCCCTTGACATTGCGGAGCCATTTGATGCGTACCGTTTCGCTATTGCTATGCATCGTATCTTTCTCGCTTCAAAACAATTGACCAGCCTTGTCCATGGCAAGGCAGCCGCAAATATTCCGGAATTGACTATGTGCACTGAATAGACCGTTCTTCACTGAAAAACTCAGAATCTCAGATGTAGAGTATGTACATGGATTGATGTAAGTTGCTTCGGGCCATGACACAAAGTGTCGCTGGGGCTGTCGCCCCGATATAGTCTTGCAGTTGGAGAGGGAACATGGTGTTAAGAATTTCTTGACTCGTTAACATGATTTCTGGGATGTAGGTGGTGCAAAATGCTCAGGCTCGAGTGCAGTCCGATTACTTTACTAGAACCCATGGCATTCGCCGAGATGTTGGTCATCAATCGCCCTGATCACCGGAAGGAATCCGTGGTACTTATTGGCTCCTGTCAATGGAGAGTTGAGGACGTTAACGCTTGAACAGAGAGTGAGTCAACTGTCAAGAAATGTAAATTCAGAGTGGCACTTAGCTTCACGAGGCAACGAATGAAAGGCTCAGATTATAATTAAAGCACCACGGTGCTCAATTTCCGAGTCGGACTTGGCTTGATCCACGTTCAGGCTGCTCATAAGTATTCCTTCAGTCTTGATGCAGCTGTCTCCATCCTTACCTTCCAATACTGTACCATTTCGAATGGTTCGGCCGTCCCGTGTCCCAAGGCTAGTGGCCATGGCTGAAATCGGTCACTTGTCCCATGTCCCAACGTTGATGGCCACCACTCAAAAATGTCCCAGACAGAAAATCGACAGAAAATCCAATTTTTTCTGGAAAAATTCGTCTGGAATTTGCTCTTGGCCGAAATTTTTGGCCGAAATATTGACTCTGTCCCAGGTCCTCATTGGGGTGGCCAGTTTTAAAATTTCGGCCACCTTGTCCCATGTCCCACCCCTGGCCGAACCATTCGAAATGGTACAGTACTACCGTCCACCGAATCTCGGAGTCATGTTATTGGCCTCCAGAACTCCTACCTATCACAAGTTCACTTTCACAGACATCTTTGCCGACTGTCGATCCTTCTTGCCTCTCTCCTTTCGCAAAGCAAGTGTACGATGACATGATGGCCCGGTTACCCCAACCATCAATGTTTGAGGAGGATAATCAGGATCTATCGCATATTTCGGTCACTGATATCCTAGACACTGTGCTTTCAACGGTCAACGCCTTACGATTACACAAGGCAACCACAATCGACGATTCTCCCAATCGACCTATATTACCCATACTGGCACCCTTGTTTTGCGCGTTGGGCCTCGGATGTTCAAATGATTCTGTTACTATGTACGTCCTCAACAAGTTTCCTTTGCTTTCCACATAATTATCGATACCTACAGGATGAATGTTCCATTTCTATTGCCCCGAACTGCGGACGTGGACTTGACTACAAACACCGTTTTTGAGGGTCGAGCAACCTTCCTCATCTCGATTCTCATCATATGTACGCCCAAAAAAGATTCAAGCTGATGAGATAGAAGTTAGCGATGTTGAAAGTGGTTCCTCGTATAGTGGTAAGGAAGAGACTTTTCTGTGTCCAAAGTGTTAATACGAAGATACGCCTGTAGGAATATGTGGACGTGGACTGCCACAAGCACGCTTTACACCATTGGAAGGTCCCTTCGACGGACACATTCTCCCTGGTACTGGAAAACGTGTAGATTGTATTTTCCCTATCCTTTGTGTCGCGGATCCAAGGGGGTGCTGGAATTCAAATCCTGCACAGGGTGTTGGTTAGTTAGTCCACCCAAAGGGTGCTTAAAAATTTTTAGGAACCCTCTGCAGACAGTGCAAAATATCGACAAAATATAGCATATGAATCAATTCAGGATACATTGGGATGAAAATGCTTATCCTAACTACTTAAAGGCAAAAAGTATTACCTTGCTTGCAAGGTATCTTTCCGTGGTCATAATTGCGTGGGTATGGTACCGGCGTTTGCCGAAAATCTCCCAGCGGCCGTTGGTGACGCCCTGGTCTCTTCTCGCATACTTACTCCTTTTCGCTCTCACTCTTTACTCTTCGAGCTTCAGCTTCAAGTCAACCTTCATGTCTCTATCTCTACTTTCCCGTGTCTGCAACATACAAAAATTTAATGTTGTTTCTAATGCCACTTTCATAAATTGCCTTAAATTGTTATCATTGTGAACTAATCTTCGTAAGCATGTCTACTACGTTCCGTGTCCTTGAACAACATGCTCATACCACCCCTTCGTTATCTCGTTCAGATCTTCTAATTTATCATCTTCTTGTAGCAGTTGTGGGTTGTGTGCTGCTTTGAACAATTCGTCGTCGAAGTAACAATTGCATTGTGTTCCTTCCTGAGGACTATTGGCTCATATGTCGGAGTCATATCCTGCTGTCTTCGGCGAGGACCTATACAAGCCTGCCGCGATTTCGCCGATATGAAACTGTTGTGCACCGGCATTGCTCCAACCCACCCAGTTTTCAAAGCAGATTTTGGCTACATCCTCAAAAATCTGCGCGATCTGTTCAACCAAGTCTGCACTCGATCTTCTGCAATGATCCCTTTGCTGACGACAGTAATGGGTCTTCCAAGAGATTACAATCGCCGCTTGGTGGTGATGTCGAACTCGCTTGATTGCCTCATCATTTATGATTTATGTCTCGTGTCGAAATATTTCCCCCTCAGTACATATCATATCTCCTGTTTGACATCTATGCTTTTCACCTATCTTTCCAATTTTCATCGTTGCTATGTACATAAGATTGTTTTTGTGTTTGTATATGCCAGATTCCAATCTCTGGTTACCTTGTACATACTATCTTTGTTTTGATCGTATGCGTACGAAATGCCTCTTGCCTGTCCTGACTCCTCTGTACTTACTTCCTTTATTCATCTATGAAATAACAGTCTCTTCTATCCTCCAAGCAAGGTTTCTGTTGTCGAAGACGACGCTTCCCTAGTATCTTTCCGTGGTCATAATTCCGTGGGTATGGTACCGGTAATTGCTGAAAGCCTCGAGACGCGTTAATTGCCAATGCGCTACCTGTCTTTACACCTTCATGCATGTTCCTGCCGCCATTATTATTCAGATATTTACTCTTCACATCTTTGTACATGGTCAAATCTCGATGATTAAACACTGTTTCTGTTGGTGCTGTGGTTGCTTCGGCCCGCTGGGCTAAAGCCGCCTCTAAATTGGCCCTACTAGGTGATTGGTATCGCTCATTCATATCTAATAGTACTGTATTTACACGCATAGAAAACCCCTTAGAATTCACTTGGACAAACTCGCCACTTACCGTGGAATCTGCAAAGGATCCAGGCGCTGCAAGTTATGGCTTCGAATCGTGTGCCTACTAATAGGAAAACTTGAGAGTACCCTCCTTCTGACTTCATATATTCACACCGAGATTCCCGCAGAAGCAAAAAATGGAGGGTGGAAGCATGCGGGCATGAGCGAAGAGCGCGAGAAAGGGTCGGAGCCCCTAGGGACACTTGCGATGCTCCCAGCGGCAAATGGGCGGGCAGAGGATTAGCAAATCGGATATCGCTTGGGCCGACTATACGTATAGATCTGTTCTTATCTGTCCGGTTGTACATGCTACCACTACCACCACTTGTCTATGAGATAAGAGTCTGTTCTTTCCTCCAAGCAAGGTTTCTGTCGTCGAAGACGACGCTTCCCTAGTTGAAAATAGGCAACCCAAAACCCATTGGGCATATACCAAGTATATATTCTGGAAGTATTTAATTGTTAATGAAGGCTATTCTCTTGCAGAAAGTGCTCCAGCCTGCCTCAGAAATTGCAGCAATTATTCTGATACCCCTAGGGCCCAATGCGCATGGCTTTAAATAAATTCCAAGAACCTTGAAATTTATTGGCATATATACCTTGTGAGGGAGATTGTAAGTAGAGGATAGTGTGCTCATCCCCAGATACACCAAGCAAATTGCACCAGCAGGCACTCGTGACTCCAAGCTGTTTCCAAGCATCCTCATCAGCAAACTATGCCTTGAAATGCCAAAAACTTACTGTTTCAGCAACTCTGACTGCCTTTGTAATGAACAGGGAGTTGGCTGGGAGACAGGCTCCTAAACCAGCCTCTCGTGACGAGAAATCCCTTATCTTATCTAAAAACCAAATATAGGACAACACAACTTGAGATGGGGATTCTCGTCAGAGAGGCTGGCTAGTTTGGATTCGGTGATCGCGGGCATACCTAGTAACGTATAACGTGTTGCCTATTTTGGTAGTCTATTATCATTTTCAATGCATCAGTGGCTTGAGTGCTTTATTTTCTGGGACATACTGTAGTCCTTCTCAGAGAATAAAAAAGTTATGAATAACAGCCAATTAGCCTAAAGAATTTTATGCGAGCTTTGAAGTTGAAACAAAGAACATGAGAGACTGAATTCAGCCATATTTTAGTTGCTCATCCATCAGACTGTTCAGATGCATCCATGAATTCCCAGATGATTTCCTCCCCCAGAATATGTCCTGAAAGCTTCTATATGCATGTTTCTAACTTTCTGCTCCCAAATATTGAGCTCAGGCTGAAGTCTCAGTCCCAGGAGCACCTTCAGTGATGGTAGATTAGACTTGAATTGCCAGTGAAATTATGGGCTTTTTCTGAACCCAGATTTTTGAAAAAATACATTATGGATAGTTTGTCCTTTGTAGTATTAAAATTGTAGAAAAATGAGGTGCAAGATAACACAATCTAGCTCCCAGAGGCAAAGAAAAGGTGAACTTTGCGGATCACATCAAAATTATGTAAGTGGACTACCAGAATAGGCAACACGTTATACGTTACTAGGTATGCCGCGATCACCGAATCCAAACTATGCAGCCTCTCTGACGAGAATCCCCATCTCAAGTTGTGTTGTCCTATATTTGGTTTTTAGATAAGATAAGGGATTTCTCGTCACGAGAGCTGGTTTAGGAGCCTGGCTGGGAGAGACCTCTGAATTTGGAGTTGGTAATTGGTTGGCGAGGGGAAAAAGTTGGGAAAAGGTTGGGAAGGTTGGAAAGGCTCAAAACAGCGACAAAAAATGATGTCATATCTACAAATTGGACTTAATTCCGCTTATGTAGTTAGTTAGTCCATCGAAAACTGCCTTTAACAAAAAACTGACCCTAGGTCTTTGATTAGATTCTACCACCCTTTGCGCGGATCAAGAGAATATACACTCGCTATTATCAGTTCTATTTACCAACGATATGCTGGGGCATATCCTTACCTGTGGTTGGGGTGTCAATTGAGACTGCTGGTATGATTGCCACCATTATCGTCGGGTGGATAGACAACGAAGAACAGACTGATAGCTCAGAATTGGTACGTGGTGAAAGGACCTCATGAAACAGGATCTGATTATCTTTTATTAGCCAGCGGTGCATCTTGCGTTGTCTTCTGGAGATGCACTAATACTTCGCTAGGTATATTTGACCTTGCAGACCGCAATCAACTCTTCAATTTGTACAATTTGTTCTAATTTGCCTTCGGGCCAATTTACGGACGTTCTTGATTGTTTGATTTCGCCTCATAGGGACATCTGTTGGCGGCTGGATATATTTGCAAGCTGGCATCTGAAACCCCTGCTTGGTGATACTTGATAGTCAAGCACGCATCACAAAATGGTTGCAGGGTAGTGATACTTGGTGAGCCTGCGGGTTATGCTCTATCATAATATTGAATGTTTTACATTCAGGGATCGGGATCCGCTCGAGCCTTTGCCAATATCGACATCCCGCCACCTCAGCACCAAATAAAAACACTAAATTGCCATCATCCGATAGTTCTTCGACAAGTTCAAGCGGCGAAGCTCAGAATTCGAAGAGACAGATAGTGGATCTGAATATAGTACAGAATCCTCAGCTCCAAGATACCGTGATGCATGCGAGCGGCAAGCACCTTCCAACTCCCATTCTTCCTATGTATATTTGTCTAACTCTGCTTGCAGGTTTGCGGCAAGGAAGGAAGCCCACTAGTTCAACCAGAAGATATTGGAAAGCGTGACATCAGTCATTGATCTTTACCGATTCAGTCGAAGTCATTACTCTGCCTCTGCGTACGGCTCTTTATATATCTTTGTACCTGTGTACTCATGTTCTCCCAGTTTTGTGGAATTGGAAGACACTCTCATCGATGAAAGGCCGGAATAGAGCACTGGCTTTGGCATCGATGCGCTCTTCGGATTGGGTGCATCAAAATAAGGGACAGCACCTGCAATTCCGAGCTCAAATCAACAGCATGATTGACGAGTATACTCATGTCCTTGAATTAGCTTGGCCCTTGAGATGGCAATAGTGGTTCGCTTTATCCTCATCTTGTGGAACTCATTACATTCTAATCTCGTTTCTTATTGTAGAATCGTGGCATCATTGAGATTCCGTGTGATCCAATTTATCGGGATTTGTTGGACCTGCTCTAAGATTCAACCAATCTGAAGCATACTTAACCAATCACGCATCCCCTATTCTGTATTAGCTCAGACGAGTTTGCATCTTACAAAGCCGTCTGTCTTGTTCTTGTCTGCCGTATCTAAGCCGTCGCTGCATCCAGAATACATCAGCAGGAACACTTATCACGAGCTCAAGATACGAGAGTCATTCAATCTTTTGCTAAGGCTGTTCTGGTGCGACAGTGAGATGGCCGTGTCCGACTCTTACTGTAAGCAGCGTGAGATATTATATTTTCATTGCTAATAGATTTATAGTCAGGAATGCAACATTCCTTTGTCTAAAAACAAGCCATTCAAGGTGATTTGCATGAAGAAGAACAGGTTTATGTCTGGGGAGTCATAGTACATCGACAATTCCGCTCACTGCCGCAAGATGTGTCTCCGGCCCTCAGAGAGTCTGTGGTGAATAGGCTGTCGGACACAGTAAGAAAAAAATCCAAAACCTGTCACGCCCTTATAAATGGAACCTGAAAGCAAGGCACCTGTTGAACCCTGCCATGGCGTTGCAGATGGCGTTGCCATAACTCGAGTTCCTGCTGTGTGCTGCTGCAAGAAGCTCGAGTTCAGTATTTTAAATAACCGATGCAATCATCTGGCTCACAATGGCAGTGTTGGTACGTTTATATCACTTGTAAATTTGTGTATTATCTTCACTGATGCGATTTTTTTGTAGATGCAATCTGTTCTGCAAAACAGGCGCCACAACGTCGCGATGCCATGCAGGCGCTTTGCAATCTACCTCAAATACCTCATCCGTCCGTCTACCGCAATTGATGAACTCATTCTGCTCGCCTTGTCTTACAATACCAAACAAACTCCCGCCCTCATAGTGCTTTTCGCCAATGTCAGATGTGCTGTATATCCGTTGATCTCCTCGCATCTATTGGAATAGTCGATTTTCGATTTATGGGCTTGTAGTCACTGGATCCCGTGTCACCATTATGATGGCATGGCACTCAACGAACAAAACGAAGTTGAAGCCAAAATCGGTATTTGCTTCATTCAGTATGATTCCAAAATATTTTCCTAAAATCCAATTGATCTATACAGAACTACGAGGCTGAATTTAGCATCCTTATCGACGACAACCTTGTCACCCTCGATATTTCAGAACCACTGGATGCATATTCGCTTCGCTATTGCTATACATCGTATCTTTCTCGCTGGAAAGCAACTCTCGGGTTTACTCCAAGGCAAGGACCTCAGTAATCTTCAACCCGACCTACTCCATGGATCGGTCACTTCTCTCTCAGATGCCTAATTATAAGTAATTAGCTATCTTATAGGGTATTGCTTAGCTTTCTTGCATGTATTTCAAGTTGTACACTCCGGAATCACTATCAATTTTTAAATGTCTAATTACAATAATTTCCTACTCTCGCGACAAGTTCCACGTCTAGAAGGTTGTTTTCACCCACCTGTTTCTCTGCTTGAATGAACGAATTCAGTTGGCCTTGCTGGTAATGGTAATGCTTGTCCATAGCAAGGCTGCCGCAAATGTTCCGGAATCGGCTATGTGTACCGAATAGGCCGTTCTTCACTGATAAATTCAGGTGTCCTTACAGTGTATTTTTTTTACAGATCCTACAACTCAGCCTCTAATTAAACCAACATTAACCAACATTGCGCATAATGTACCGAGTTCAACCGTCCTGCTCCAGGAATTATGATAGTTTCCTAACAAACGTTGCATACTCCTCTCGCGACAAGTTCCACTTCTCGAGAAGGTCGTTTTCACCCACCTTCAGTTTCTCTGCGTGAATCCATGACTTCAGTTGACTTTTCTGTGACGCGGATAGGGGACCTCTACACATCACTGAGTAGGTATGGAGAACACTGAAGAATAGCTGTTAAGAGAATACTAGAGGGGAAAGGACGGGTACTTACTGTACCGCTTTCTCCTCAAAGTCTGCATCTGGTCCTGCATGCTCCCCATCATTCCCGTAAGGAATCGGCGTCACCACGGAAGAGATAAGGGCGTCTAATAGGCGGTGCTCTTGCAATGCAGACAACGTCCGCTCAGATGTCGAGGTTCGTGAAGGGTTTTGGAGATTGGCGGCGTGCGAATTGGCGAAAATAGGCTCGGAGGAAGAAGCTTGTTGGTCTGGCGTTAGTAGGGTCGGCGTGTCTACGCTTGTTACAGCTGTCGACGACGAAGCGTTCGGGTCATCTGTAATGCGAAGGGCATTGGGAGGCGCTGGCAACGAGGAAGTGGGGGAAGTAGGAAGGAGGAGAGATCCCAATAGGAAGACGACCTTTCTCCGAACGGATATGGATGGATCTAGAGTATCAGTGAATAAGATTATGAATTTAAGCAGAAGATCTTCACGTACCTTGAAGCGCGTTCCGGAGTTTTGACCAACCATCAGCATCCGGGCTTCCCAATGCTTCTACAGCTGGAGAATTATGCTTCAGTAGGCCTGAAAGCGTGTATATGGCTTTCGCGCGTATTGACGTCGACGACGAAGGAGAATTGTCGAGGAATGATAACAGGGATGGGAGGGGATTATAAGATAGGTACTGGTAATCGAGAGGTAAGATAAAGACAAACATGAAATAGAGGATTTAGCTTACCACGTCCTGAGCAGAAGGGTTGTTCTGCAAAGCAGTTCCGATTACCCATAAGGCTTGCGTCTTGATTTCGGGAGTCGACGAATCTGCTGTGAGCAGCGATTGAAGCGGTTCCCAAAGCTTCAACTTTTCGAGGTCTAAACGTTCAAAGAGTCAACAAGATGTCCATTCATTTGGATTAAAATAAAAACATACCATTGGCATTATCGATATGTTCAATTAACTGTTGAGAAAACGCGAATGCAGTCAATAATCTTGAAGTGGCCATAGACTGGAGCTACTCACCATTTCCAGATGATCCAATGCGCTGATTCTATCGTCCTCGCTCCGGGTCACGTCGACTGCGATCTCCATATCCTCCTTCATCTGCACCGCGTCCGGTTTCCCGAGAATCAGATCGATGACGCCAGGGTCCAAGTCCTTGCGTTCCACTGGTGGATGATCGCTCGCAGCGGAGTCTAACGGCGTCGAATGTTCAATCGACCATCTGAGGATTGACTGCATCTTGATATGGCGAAGATTTGTGCGATCGAGGAGTGGAGTACAAAGAGTTATGGTAGAGAAAAGAGATCTTTTACGGTATTATTCGCCATCTCCAGAATTCATGAATCGGGAAGAACTTGCTCGAAATTATCGGAGATAGGCACGTGACGTTGCTTGGACTTGCTAGGATCAGATGTTAGCGGAGATCGAACTCTGTTTTCTATAAGTTTTCCAACTCGTCCTTGCAGCTTGAACTCGAACGACGACACAGCCTACCGACCACGATGTTCTGGTGAGTTTCATGTTTCTTACACGCCGAACACCTCCTTCTCTGTGATGATTCAATGATATACCATACTTTACCACATTCCGAATATACGATGTGGAATACTTAATCGATTTCAGCCTTGTCTGATCCTTCCTCTTGCTTGCTCGCTTGCTCAAGAATTTTCGCTGACTCTACTTCATCCTAGGTCACTGTAGGATTGTGGTCGGGCATGGGTTATTCAAGCTAGGGTGAGTGGTCTTCGCTTTCTGTTGTTTCGTCTAGTTGCACCTTCCTTTTCTTGTTTGATGAATTCTATTCGATGGGCGGACACGAGTCCCTTTCCCATACCAAAGTCTCCCGGTGTACAAATGTGGAGGCGGGAAAGGGCACTGTTGATTTACATCGAGACCTGACCTCTTTTTTTCGCTCCTTGTTATCTCGTCGAAGCTTACGCTGGACAAGTTTGCTGACTTAATTCTCAGTCACTTTACGGGTTCGTTTCCCTTACATCAGTCGTTGTCAACCTTCGTATACGATATCCCGTCAATGCATAATGCCTTCGTCGGTGCTACTGTCCATCGATATCAGGAAGAATAGGCTTGTGTACTCGTGCGGGTTTGCCGACTATTATAATGCTTCCGAGAGTTGCATCCGGATGCCTGAAGCATTGCGGCTGAAATTTGATTACTACTCTGTGCCTCCGTTTTTCATGGAGACGCAGTCATGTAGGAACATGGTCACTTTTCGGAGGGGCTCATTTTGCGTGAGATGGCTTCCTCCAAATGTGATGGTGGAATAGGTAAATGTTTAGCGCCCAGCGCTCATGCTTCATTACATTAAAGTTATTATACTGTACTATATATTAAGATCCATACTACATTTTCGTTGTTCCTTCGCGGTGTCGGTTACTTTCGCACTTGTACCAATTGATAGTGAAACATTTCCTGAGTGAAGGTGTTCCCTCGACTGTCCTCGAAAGTGACATCGTACACCGCAATTCCGTCCGCGTCCTGTGGGTCAGTATTAAGATCGCAATGAACTGTAGAATACTAATAGTATCTATTACTCACCATGCGAAACCCTCTTCTTCGAGGTAGTTTTCCAACTCGTCCATGAAGCGGACTGCTTTCGTCGACAACAATAACTGAGCCCTGCGAAAGGAAAATAACGTTGGAGGACGTCAAGCTGGGGCGATAAATATTCTATTCACCTGGTAATAGTCGATATGGCCAACATCTACCGCAAACTGTAAATCGGGTGCAAGTTGGTGCCCTTGGAATTGGCCATTTGACGACATGATGCGAGAAATAAGTGATGCGAGTAATGTGGAGGGTATTTGGGTATAGGCTAGAAGGAGGGATGAATGGATCTCCGGGGTATATTTTGACCTGCCCATCGAACATTGTCCCACTTCCCTTTATACTGCGCAAAGGCAAAGGAAGAAGGCACAATGGCAAAGTGTTACTACTATCATGACGCCACGAGGCAAAGACGACAAAAGGATCTTCAGCTTGAGGCGTGTAGCACGGTGCACACCAGCTGCAGGCGAAGTGGCACCGTCATGGAGGTTGACGTTGGGCCACAAAAACAGATACAAGTAACAATGCTCCAGAGATGTTAACGTTGTGTGCTAATGTATCGTTGTGACTCCAGTCCGACAGATCTATGGGTGGTGGCGTATCTTGGCTTACTGTACTGCTCGTGCTCGCATTTAGATTCCGGATGCTCAATCTGTCTATCTTCCGAAGAGCGGAATTTTTTTATTATCTTTGTCCTTTCTTCCGCTTCATGACGGTGCTGATATGGTCGGAGGATTGACTGTTTTGTCGACGTGATTCTGAAATGTCTACAGCTATCCGAAATGTATCGCTTTACCTACACGTGTAAGAAGACAATGTATACGGTAGATTTACCGGTAAGGGTGCAGAAGGCGGATGCAAAAGGATTGTTAGAGACAAACGAATCGAAACCATTACAAACACACCATAGTACACTTCATAGATTCAACGCCTTGCGTCTTCAGCAACCCCTAAAAATTGAAACAGCAGACACTGCAATGGACACCATCTGCTGAACGTCTTCCTCCTTCCACTGAAGCACGGCATCGGAATACACCGCATCAGAGTAACGTGTGATTAATTTGCTCAATCCCAAAAATAAGCGCCCATGAATCGAAGTCAGATCTAAATATAGAAAAGCTGTGACCGGAATAACCACACGACTGCAGATATATTGGTCCGGAACCACTACGCAATGGACATAGTACGAGATGGTATGCCGTATAGGAGAGATATATAGCTGCGATCCATAGAGTAGCGATTCGATTCTGACCCTGTAAGTGCAACGTGGCGGGTTGCCAAGTATGAACGCCATGACTCGGGGACGAGTCGACGTTTCGCCATGAGGCAGCATAGCTTCACTCCACTGGTACTGTATCGAAACAATGAGATAACTGATGTATCCGTTAAAGGGCATGCTAATTGCTTGCGCGACAAAGACAACATCCTTCGGTCTCTGCTGGTTTCACGCCGGCTCAGGGAGCTAACATGCATTTGTAATACTGGTCACCGCCTTTGTCTGCGGATGAAATACAGCACTCACAGCGGGAAACTTCAGCCTGAAGACTTGGGCTGCTGTAGGCTGTCTTCTCTAGCATAGCCTCTTGAGCGCAGTACACAAAACATGGGGCGCACATTTTGCGAATGTCGTTATACCTTGCGAACGAACCTTCGAGAAATAATCAAGACCAAGAATATCAGATTCGCCGATGTCCTCTGCGTTACTTTGAGTTATCCTCATTAAACCCAAAGCAAATGCTATGTAACCTGCCTCATGGGATTCTATGATAACAATGAGAGATTTGAGCGAAATGACTCAAAGGACGACATCAACGGGTCGCTAATCAAAGCCGCCGGTACACGTTGATTAGACAAATATAATTAATACATCCATCTTCGCGGCTATGTAAGTAGATTCTTCCACATATTAATACGGCGTGGTATTCAAAGGTCACCTTCGGTACTCGTATTTTGCACGCTTGTCGTCCAAACTGTACTCATTCATTTTATCTCTGTTGCGAGATTAATATCTTATCTAGCGTCGCTCGTCCGATAGTATGAAGGGTTACATAGTTTGATAGATTAGATTGGGGCGGCCTAAGCTACAATTGGCCATGGTGTGCTGAGGCCAAATCGATACTTAGCCTAATCCCCATAATTGAGTGCAATAAACAATTCATCCTTCATTTTACGTAGAAAAGCAGAGTAACGACCCATGGCACAAATAAACCCGACAACATGAAGAGAAGTAGTGCGAGAAAGCGGATAGATAAATGTACAAATATGTACCGGATGACGGAAAGACGCCTACGTCAACGCTTCCCATAATCCAAGACCCCCAAAGAAGAGACCAAGAGACACCAAGAGCCCGATATACACGACGGTGTGTATACCCAGCCACGGCATAACCCAGGGGGTGTGCATCAGCGTCAGCAAAGCCTGCACTACAAGGAGCACAGGAAGGGTGATAATCAGCGTTTTATTTGAGGGGTGGAAAGGGGGATGATTGGGAGTAGGGGACGCGTATGCGAACGTTGAGCGCATGTAGGCGGCTGAAAGGAGAAGGGAGGCGCCTAATGAGAATAGAATAGAGTTTATGCGATGTAAGCATGAGATGAACACCGGGATAATCTGCGCAAAGTATACACCATCAGTATCGGTTTCGTCGTCATAATGCTCTGCAGTAAAAGACTTACAATGACAGGAATTCCGTATATCTCCTCCAGCTCTTCCCGGTTCTTGAGCGCGATCAGCTCTTCCAGATCCCTCTCAACCTCATTCTCGGCCAATATCCTCTCACTGTCGTTCGTCATAAGACGCATCAGAGAGTTCAGGGGGGCGTTGACTGCCAGCAAAGGCTGTGTTTCGCTCTGCAGCCCATCGGTGGTGGGGTATTGCCTGAGATTGGAATCGGAGGATGAGGCAGAGCGGGAATTCAGTCGCTGTCGTGTGAGGATATCCCCGCTCTCATGACGCGAGAGAGGGTGTGGGCGCGCGTCCCAGTTGCGCTGCGTGGGGGTGATAGTGACGTCACTCACGCCTTGTGTGCGCTCTGTGTAATCGGGCCTTTGAACTGCTGCACCACCTCGACGGTTGGCGGTTTCCAAGAATAGACCGTCTTTACCGGTGGTTTTGGAAACGCTGACGAGAACGTCTTTGTAGAGCCCTATGCTTTCGTATCCCTGCTTGATTCCGACGACCGCCTCCACCGCCGCCCATCCCAGCGCAGTCCACCAGACGCGCCGAAACGCGTCATCTTGCCAAGTCGGGAAATGGTGTTTATGCGGGAGGTCGAAGGACTGCAGTAGGCCCAGGTGTTCGGTGGAGTAATATGGAATCAGCAGGATCGGAATTGCGAGGAGGCGGAAGCAGAGAGTGAAAGCGCTCTGCAGGAATGCGGAGACGACCGACGTGAGAATCGGAATGAATTTCGGAAATCTGTGGGTAGGGAATGGGATGATGCTGGTGAAGAGAAGGGCGGAGGCGTAGAGGGAATCTCGAAGGAGATAGGATAATGACCAAAGGCCGGTTGCAGTCAGTACTTCGGGGAGTGGATAAGGTAAGTATGGTGGGTAGGGAAAGGGGGACGGTTTGCGATTTGGGAAGGCGAAAACTTGGAGTAGAGCAAGCGAGATGAAGGCGAATAATGCCGATATAGGGACAAAAGTGTATAGGAGCAGTAAATTTTTGTAGTTCCCTGCGAGAAGATGAGAATAAGAACGCAATGAGCTATGTATATAGAGTACGCACCTCGGTACAGGCCTTGTTTCGCCAGCTCCTCGTCTAATAGCCATTCCTCTTCCTCTTCACTAAGCTCGCTACCTTCCTCGTAAGACAAGTTGCCATCGACATATCTCGCACCTCCATCGTCAACAACAAATCTCGACGGCGAATTTCCATAGCTAACGGATCCGTAGCTTCTTTGGCTGTCCACAGAAGCACCAAGGTTTCGTGATTGCTCGGGAGGTATCGCGGAGGACTCCATCTCTTCTGGAACTTTGTTCAACGTTGAACGTCTATAATTTTCTGGGCTCTCGGTTCGTGGTCTGCGAAGAACGTCTTTGCCGTTGACTAAGCTCCTTTCGGGGGCGTCACGCGAATAATGATATGCGTCTGCGCTGGTACCGAAAGGGAGAGAAACCGAGTTTCTGGGACTGAGTCTGCGAACCCCGTTCGCTCCTTGAGCGCGTTCCTCGGCTGAAGGGGGTGTCGTGTGCCCCAAGTTCCTCGGATACCCCGTTACTGGAAGCTGTGAGCCAGAAGAACCGTGGATTTGCACTGTCTGAGACGAGCGCTGTTGGTGATCGCCAGGAGTAGGATGCACAGAGGGGCCCAACTCGGCGTCGGAACGGCAATTGCGATCACTGGCGCCGGACTTGTTCGGCCCATTGTATGCACTCTGAACCGTTAGAGGCACTCTCCCTGAACCATTGTGCTGGCTGGTCGTTGAAGCCATCGTTGCTTGTCGGCGTCCTTTGCTGACTCGGATCCTGCCCTGCCACCTCGAATGCCTTTAAGGGCGATGTGTCTCCTGCTGCGTTGGATCGGCCTCTTCGGTTTCGAAGACAATGACGGATGAACGCCAGCAAGTCGCACGTTCTGGCTGGTATTAACTGAAACGTTTTTGAAGGCGACAACCGAGGCGATTTATAGGGAAATTTTTTGGTAAGATTTGGATGGGCACAAGTGGTGTCAGGATGGCATGCACGTTTGAACAAGAGAAGCTTCTCTCAAACTTGTCGACAACCGTGCAAAGCCTGTAGGTAGGCATTAAACCTCAGGCTCCGTGACAGGCTCCGGTACGTCGTTAAATGTACACCGCCAATTGCGCCCAATATAGACAAAATCTGATCTCAGCACCGTGTCAATTATAATGTTCCCACGTAGCTCCAGGAGCCCGGATCATGGCAGCCAGTGCGAAATCTGACTAATAGGAGGATGGCTCCAGGTTCACTGGAACAGAGCTGGACGTTCACATATATGCCAGTCCATTGGAAAGCCGTTATCCATAGAAATTTATGCATAGCTACCAACCTCCTTCCCAGCAAGAGGAAAGACCCATGCTAGCTCATGACCATGCTTTTCTGCACTGGCCCTCAGACGATCCTAAATGCTTGCGCGTGCTGTTTCTGCAGTTTGTGGACAGACACTGTGGAGGGCGCATTTCAGGTGTCAGATATATGTCTTCAGGGTGAAGTCCCACCATAGGAGTTGGTTGGATCAGTAGGTGTCCGGGTGGTATTAAACATGTAAATGGCAGTTGAATTAATATCGGGAACTAATGAGATACCAATAATGGTTAACAATTAATTACTCTAGTATGACGATATATGTTGACAGTGAATGCTATGTAGCTAACAAGTAGCTACACAAAGAATTAGATTTAAAATATGGACTAAAAGAGGGAATATCGTTGAAAAATACTTGCTAATAGCCGTCATTCGACATTGCTCAACGAGCCTTGTCAGCAATTTGGTCCGAGAGTCTTATGTCAATGTTTTGTTGCCATTCATTCGCATTTCTTCCTTCGGCTGTAAGCTTGGATGTTTCTTGAGAGGTTTGGGGATAGAGCTCCTTATCGGCATCAAGAAGCCCACGAAACACTCTGGAAGAAGGATAAGTCAACAAACTTTGGCGCTCGTATATAGTAAGTCACTTGAAGGAACATACCTTGCAATCTTGCCATCATCGCCCGCCGCCTTTATGTGCAGCTTCTGGAGCCTATTATCAACCTTATCCCAAAATTTACTCCCGCTGTCGTCACCAAAAACCTTACGCTGGAACAGACAAGTTGATAAGCAATAATCTTAATTACTGGAGAACAGTTAACGTACAAGAAGTGCGAGCTTTCCGCAAAGAGGAACAGTGACAGTGCAACGTGTATCCTTAACAACTTTCGTGCCTAATAGGAAGATACTTTTTTTCTCGGTGACGGACCATCGGATCTATTTGCCACATATTACAACCATGTATCAGCAAAAGCAGCTCGGCGATATATAGTACGCACCAGCTTCTTGATCTTCGAGCGGCATTGTGTTAATTCTTCTTTGATGGCAGTCTCAATGGTGTTCGAGACATTGCTGTCCCGGTCAAAGGTTGAGGGAATGTGTAAACGATTCTGTAAAAGAATGGCCTAGATATAGTAGAGAAGGACATTAGTATAACAGTCAAATCAAGAAGACTGTTGGACAACAGACCAGGACCGCATCTTTGGGAAGATCCCCCTTATAGCTGGATAACTTTGGTGAAAGAAGGATGGCCACAACAACACTCTTGATGTTCTCCTATATCATATAGTCAACTCATTAGCAACAATGATGCACAAGCCTTCTATTGAACAATATACGTACATCAAGCGCTTCACTAATTTCATAAGCGGGGATACTCGAAATAATAGTGTCGAGCTTGTTATGAAGGGAACACTGTTGGATGAAAAAATGTATGTCGCGGATGATTGAACTATTGGACTGCAAAGTATGTCAGAACAAATGAAAAGACTGGTATTTGAGAGGCACTTACCTTGACAAAAGTCTCCAATGAGGTCTTCTGGTAGGGCTTTAGGTCAGCGGTGACAGCAAGTTTGCGAGCAAGGATGAGTTCGTTTCGAATAGGGCCAATGGAAGATGCGAGCTCATTGGCCCCATCCTCATGGGTGCTTCCAGAAGGCTCAACTTCAGATGATGATGGACCAGCTCTTTCGTCAACAGAACCTGTCGGAGAACTTGAACGCATAAACTTGTCAAACTCATCGTCCGACCCAGCCTCATGTTCAGACTGCTCAAGGGAATCTGAGGGAGGAAGGCTGGACGACATATTGTAGACAGGAGGAGATCCGAAAGAGAGAAAGGTGAGAGAAAATATAAAATGAAAGGAATGAGTGGTGGATGGTTGAGAACAGAAAGGCAACCGTCGAGTGGTTGAAAAACAAACCCTGAGCGGTCACTCGGGTGTCACAGAATGGCCTCGGCTTTCGAATCGGTCCACAACCAAGCAAACTAAACCCTCCGTGTTGCGCTATAGAGGCTCCATCTCGTATTCAAAATAATGCCCAATGGACTGCTTCGGGGACAACGAGGTCGTAAAGCACAAGAGCTACCTGAATGTAAGTTCACTGGATCTCAAATTCAGATTAACGCTTACGACAATCCACGGATATGACAGATGCAGAAACTCGTGCAGAGGATGGAAAGGTTCGATGCCAACTCTGTATTGAGTATAATAAACCAAATTATCGTGCAAATTGGGTTCTGCGGTCGAGTTTTTTGGCACATCAAAAGCAGGCCGTCCATCTTGAGTCCATGGAGAAAGCACAGGCACAAGAACAGGAGCGGGAGGTCACTGCTTTAGAATGCAATCAGTTCGTAATGGGCCATGATATCGAGATGGAGGACATACCAATGGTATTTGACAGTGAGATGAAGGAGCGCGAGGATGCTATGTTTGCTGCTTTCAATGGCCAGTTTCCATTGGATCCATCGGAATTAGAACTTCGTGAGCAACATGCTCGAGAGTTCTATCAAAGGCCTGAGTGGGAAGAATATGGAGTTTGGGAAGGAGAAGAGGACTTACCCAATGATAACATGTTGAATGTTGAGCATCTATGGGAAGAAGAAGACTACGATCAATTGCTTTCAGAACTCATGGAAAAGACAGGTACGTTTTCTCACTTTGCTGAGTGTTCGTGACTTCTCATATACAGTCTGCTCAGTTTTGGGAACCTCTGAAGATGAAGAGTCGACGCTGAGCATTCCAGATAACAGCTGGTTTCCATATCCTTCGAAGATCGCATTCCTTCTGGATACAATTGATAACTTACCCCGGCTACGGATATCCAACTCGTTGATGAAGGTCTTTTTATGGCTGCTACAGGAGCTCCGAGTCCGCAATGTACCTACCTTTGATGGACTTCGTAAGATACAAAAAAAAGTCAAGGACGAGGAGATCATACCAACAATACATTATAAATCACCGAAGGGAAACACCTATTCGTTCAATGACCCAAGGTCTTTTATTGCAAATGTGAGTTTCTACTACGTATATAATGTCAAACAAATGGGCGTTAACTCACAATTATTGCTAGGATTGGGCAAATCCATTGATTGCAAAGCACATCCGTCGTTATCCTGCAATCCCCAAAGGAGGAATCATATCGGAGGTCTGGCATGCGCAGAAGTGGCGCCACGATCTTGACCGCCATATCTTGAGCCCAATGTACGATGCTGGGAATGGTCGACATTACTTCATCAATGAACCAGCTGCTCTAAAAGATGGCAGGATTGTTATTCCAATACGTTGGCTGGAGGACGACGGTACTGGAACTATCTGCTTTGATGCATGGGAGGTGAAATTTAACGAGGAGACAGTGAGTCACATCGACCTATCAAAACTGACGGACACTGACAGATTTGATCGACAGAATCTTTCCACGATTTGGGATCAGGAAACTGTTCTCATCTCCGCGGCATCCTTGAAAAGCAATATGCTTGATTTGGAAGATCTTGCACAGATCCCAAACTGGTGTGCTGAGACCATCGCAAAAGGGCACAATACACGGATGCCAAATCCTGATCGAGCACTTGCTGACGGCCATCCCATCTATACTGCCTTCATTGATATCTTTGGAGACGATGTGTCTGGGAATCGGTCTAAGAGTTGGAATAAACATTGGAACATCTACATGACGCACCGTAACCTGCCCCGGCAGCTCCTCCATCAGCAATGCAATATGCATTTTATTTTGACATCTACGCATGCAACGATTCCTGAGCAATTTCATGGAGTCAAAAAATACATTGAGTAATCCTTCAACTTCGTTGGCTTGACCCGTTCTACTGTTCTAATCAAAGTTCTAAGGACTACACACCGCGAGCCTATTCGACCGAAGTCGGCTATCGATGGTACCGAAGTTCGTATTAAGATTTATGGTAATGCTGGGCCAGGAGATAATCCTGCACAGAGTGAAAATTGTGGACATATAGGCAGTCAAGGGAATCACCCATGTCGCAAATGTAAAATTGGCGGGTCTCAGAAAGAGAAAGAATCGCCTACTGGATTTCGGTCTTTCTTTTCAGTATGTTCAGTCATTCAATTTTTGAATCATTAAAATTTTCCTTTCTCACTGTGTATGTAGTCTGCAGAGCCCCGATCTTCTCGCGAGACTCTTCAAGACGTTGAGCGTCAGATCAAGGCCGCTTGTTTGGGAGTTGGGAAAACTGTTAAAGACCTCCAGACAGACTCAGGTGTGAAGGATGCTTATACGCAATCTTGGATCGAATCACTTCTTGCCCTCTCATCTGCGATGCAAATCAGTCAAGACAGAGACCCTCAGGACATTCAGGAGGAGCTTATGGGGTGGGTAAATGAAAGCAAGTCATTAATAATCAATCCGTTTCTTACCCTTGAAGGTAGCGTAATTTCATGGTTCATATAAACATCCGATGTCCAATTTCTAACTTTTCTTAGGGTTTAATGTCTCTAAGGATACTCCGGTTGAGATTCTCCACACTATCTTGCTTGGTGTTGTCAAATATGTTTGGTATTTTACGCATTCAACATGGAAGGAACCTCACAAAAAGATATATTCGCAACGTCTACAAGCTACCGACACGGCTGGACTTTCAATCCATGCCATACGTGCTAACTATATAATGCAGTACGCAAATTCCTTGATTGGTCGGCAATTGAAAACTCTGGTTCAAGTAAACACTTTCCATGTCCATGATCTAATTGAATCGCCTCAGTTTCTTCTCACCAAGGCTGTTGGTGAGCTGTCTGCGCTTCTCTGGTTTCCGGAAATTCGGAATCTTGAGGAATATCTAGTGAGTTATTCTATTCACTCGATTGGTATTACAACTTATTGTCTTTGTAGACGGACATCACCACGGCAGCCGCCAACGTTCTCGACATCGCCGCGCTCATTGATCCGAGCAAAATCATCCTTAAAATTAAATATCACCTTCTGGCGCATCTACCCGAAGATGTCATTCGTTTTGGACCGCTTGTTGGTGCCGCCAGCGAGACACATGAAAGTTTTAATGCAATTTTTCGCTTCTGTTCCATCCTGTCAAATCATCTTTCCCCAAGCCGTGATATCGCACTCCAGTTAGCTGAGCAAGAAGTGCTCAGACATGTCCTTTCCGGTGGATACTGGCGGTCAAAAAGTGGTGATTGGAAAGCTCCCGCACCAGCGGTTTGTAAGTTTCTCGGCGAAAATCACTTCCTTCAATCTCTCCTCGGGTACGGAAAAGGGAAGGATGGGTGCAAATCACCAGGTAAGTTACTTTCTAATTATGTGCTATCTGGCGTATCCTTCTTTGCTCACTCCGTCAATCTCAAGGTACGATTCAGTTGCAGCCAGTCAAGTGTACGCAGACCCGGAAGGGGCTCCCTCGAGTTGCACTTTCCTTTAACGAGACGCAGGCTTCCAAAGCCGTCAATGTTGGAAGTATCATTCACAGTGAAACCGTGAGTTGGCACTTAGGAAAACATGTTACATCGCAGTCGGGCGATGTCTGCGAAATTGGAGCTTGGATTTATGCAAAATCGCCATTTGAAACGGTGAGTGTAGTTTCAGATCTCGCAATTATTCAGCTGATGCCAAATAATTCTAGGCTACAGAGCCAATAACTGGTAGAATCGTTGAAATATTGCAATCAACAGACGGAGCTAGCTCGGCCGTAGTAATTGAGCAGTTCCACGTTCTTGCTACAAGGCATGAATACTTCGGGATGCCAATTCTTCGACGTCAGTTTGATGAGATAAAGCTCGTTGTTGTCTTCACTCAGGTAAGTCGCCAAACGGGTTCGTTCTATTCAAGTTTGTCTAATTATGTTCATTCCAGACTATCATGTTTCAATATAATGCGCAGCATGACTGTCGCGCAGCCAAATGTGATGCATCTGGCACCCGACCTATTGTTCAAGAGCGAAAGAAATCAACCACGCTCACTGAATCGTTCATCCAACACAAGCCGCTGGACCAATTTTTGATCAATACGCACGCATTCCACAACGCTCACTTGATTCGCGCAGTCCTTCCTCGAAGCTTGACGGCGCCTATTCCATACACCACAGATCGTGAACAGCACCACTCGGTGATGTCCGCAAAACTTCACGAAAACCAAGATAAGCGGCGTGCTCAAACAGCCGAGAAGAGGAAAGTGACGGCCGCTGGACGTCGACAGGCAGCTGATGCCTCGATGACAAGCAACATTCACACTTCCATGGATGATCCCCAAGCTGCAGCGGGTCCAAGTCGGAAGAGGCAGCGCGGGGACGGCGATACAGAGGACGATACAGAGTATTGAATATGGTAGTATAATGTAGTACAGAAGTTGACTGTGATAATGGCTATCTAATATGTTGAAAAGTCACTGGTCTCTACATATTAGACAGGATACCCTCAGATATGTGGCCACATTCAGCCAGCAGCACAGTCCATCTGGCATCCAGGTGGTGATCAAAGGCTCTCGTCAGCTTTCCTTTCCAGCTGAATCACAGCCACCCGCTCACATTCACATCATCAAATATCGAAGTCCTGGCATTCAGGTAAATTTCAGCTGCTACCCACTCATCCAACGCACTGATTCCACTGTTTTTAAATTCCTGGAAGAAACGTCTTGCGCAATTGGCGGTGTAAATTCTATTTCATCCGTGACTTGGCTTCCTGGGTTTACTCAATGCAGTTGTTCCAAGTCGAAACTGCGGATGGAGTGAGGAGATGCCCGATGGCGCCAATAAACGCCATCTCAGCGTCACTTTTGTTTCTTCAATTCTCGGCGTTCGTCATTTCTCTTTACTTTTCGTATGTAACGAGCACAAGGAAAATCGAGGATCATTTTTGACATCCGTTGCATATGCTTTCCTCCATCTTTATGGACTTTTTTTTTTTGGGAATGGAGGCAAAAATTGTTCAACCAGTGCACTCTAGCGGCACATGATCCAATTTAACGTACTTAAAGTTGGAAGTCGTCAACGGCGCTCTCACAGGGTGTCTAACAATCAGTCTTCGACGACACGACACTGAGATCCGGAAGAGCCTGAAGAAAAGACCACGGGGGAGTAGGTGTTAGAATTAACGAGCTCAGCGGAGTTCGTTTTATCTTATTGTAGCACGTGACAAGTTTGTAGTCAGTAGCGACGTTTTTGTTTCTCTGTTCTTTACTCAATTACCACGGCGTTCCCGTACTCGCACCCCGCGCTGTCTAGCGCACCCGACGAATTCCAACATAATTGAGTGGTACCCGGTGGGGTACTAAAGAATACACGACGACGGCTCGCTCATCTCCCCCGTCGTCTGGAAGTCCTCTCTCACGGGGCATCTCGGAAGCCGCTTAACAGCGCACTCGGAAGCCGCTCAGTTGGGCGCATCGGAAGCCGCCAGCTAGGCGCACGGAAGCCACCAGTTGGTGCATCGGAAGTCGCCAGTCAGGCGCACCCCTCGGAAGTCGCTCATTTGGGCGCATCGGAAGCCGCTCACTGTTTGGGCGCACACCACCCCCGCAAGTCGCCAGTCTGGCGCATTGCACTCGGAAGCCGCCTGTTGGCGCAAACCCCCCGGAAGTCGCCCCTCAGGCGCAAAACCCCTTCGCAAGCCGCCAGCTAGGCGCACCCCTACTCTCCCCCGGAAGTCGCTCCCCAGCGCAGTGTAGAAGTCTCCGACGTTACCCGGAGCTCCGTCACGTGATCACGATGTTATGAAGGATTCGAAGTGCGTCGTTTTGCAGGACGCGGACGCGATCGATTGGATGTTACCTGCTTCAAGTGCCAGCAGAAGGGCCAGTACCGTGACAAGTGTATTTGTCAGACGCGATAGCCGCTGGAGACACGGCGAAGATGGTGGAAGTCGAAGAAGATGCGGCCCTCATTGTCATATGGTGTTTTTATGTTTGAGGGGGTACAATTTTAATTTGTTATGTTTTATTTTATTTTCTATTTGTCTTTCTTTCTTTCGAACCCCCCGCTTTCGCTCGAGGGGGTATGTTAGAATTAACGAGCTCAGCGGAGTTCGTTTTATCTTATTGTAGCACGTGACAAGTTTGTAGTCAGTAGCGACGTTTTTGTTTCTCTGTTCTTTACTCAATTACCACGGCGTTCCCGTACTCGCACCCCGCGCTGTCTAGCGCACCCGACGAATTCCAACAGTAGGCGTATAATTCTGACTGCGCTTCCATTTACCAGAAGCAGAGGTGGGCTAATATTATTTATACTTCAAGTCAAGTGTTTGAAGAAAGCATGGGTGTTTCCTCGGACTCATCGTCAGATTTTTTTACGAGAAGACGTAAATAATACAGCTCATCTGACCCAGTAGGGCACTCCCACTAGAGTTGTATATTATTTGGGTTCTACTTCATCAGAAATTTGCGTAAGATTGTTGGAGTATACAGAGAGGAGAATGACATGTGCATGGATCAGCTGCCCATAAAATTGAAACAAGTGTCAATATTTCAAATGTTCAAATGTTCAATAGTTCAAAAGAACCCATCTCGACGCAGAGATTTCTGGGTGGGCGCTAAAATGTCGGGCATCTATTTTTAGCAGGTTCCGAATCACCTTCAAATTTCAATGATCTCTCGTCAAAGCAAATATCTTTCTTTACAGAAATGCATTGACAGGAAAGTTCCAGTGGGTTTTGGCACCAATATCGAGGTGGCGATTCCGCAGGCTTGGAGATCAAAAACCCATTCGCGAATCGCCGCCTTCTCGCCCTGGAGTTACAGTCCAAACCCAAACGCATTCAACTGGGCCGCGAAGCATGACGAAGGGTTCTATTCGTCAACAATTAATATGAACGCGCTGCGCGAAGAGTGGCATAGCGACGTTGGGCCGATGAAAAAGATTGAAGTTGGAGCATGATAAACTCGGATCTGCTGTCTTCAATGTCCTGGGACCCGGATCCTTGTGGGACGTGCATATCACTGAAAAGCCTTCCGACGAAGATATCTGCCTGGATCCTGTGGGGCTCGGTTAGTTATGCTTGAATTTGATAGTCGGCTTTCCCAATTCTCATACCTTGCCTCACATCTGCTCGCTCGCGCCTGGCACCCGGGTCAATAAGCCTTAACTGCAACGCCATCTCAGTGTCACTTTGTCTCTTCAATTCTCAGTACTTGCAGTTTGTCTTTAATTTTTCTGATGAGTACAGAGCGTCAAAAATCAAGGTTTATATTTGCCACCCGTGACAGTTTGCAAATACTTTGCTCTACCACTCTGAATCCTAGTGCACATGATTATATTTAATGTATCAGTCGTCAACGGTGCACTCACAGGGTGTTTAATAATCAATCTTCGACAGCACTGAAATCCGGAAGAGCCTGAAGAAAATACCACGGGGAGTACGTGTATATATCTTCTTCGAAAAACTGAAAATATCTTTTGAATTTCTCTCAAGTTCGATCTCAAAATGGACTGTGCTCGTATATTTCAGTCATACTTGTTTCGCACACCATAGTTTGCAACTATGCGCCATCCAAAATTGCCAGTAGTAAGTACATGTATGATGAATACGTGAAAGGGAAATGAAGAAAGCAATGTCAAAGCGAAGTAATGGGCAGTGTAGACACGCAAGGATCGTGAAATGTCATTTATCGGCAAGGATGGTATCCCGAAGTTATCGATGTCAAGCCAAGTCTCACGCCCTACTTTCCAAGTAGTTCCTACGAGCTGGTATCGGCGGAATATGTCGAACAACATAGCTGATCCGACGCATCCAGTAAGGGAAAAATCGAGCGATATCTCCATAGCCATTATCTTTGGCATGATGAATTTGAGAGCGTAGTTTTGAGCTACTCAACGCTTTAACAATTCCGTCTAGGCGGGAAATGCATTCATCAATTGTAGGTCTTTTGGAAGGGTCGGGTTGCGTCATGACCTTGACGAGTGGAAGCATAAAGTCCAGTCCAAGCTTAATAGAATGATAATGGTGCCCCTGTTGAATAGCGTAGATAGTAAGAGTGTCAGGAAGGTGACGACAGGGTGAGTAATGGACTTGCCTCAAAGAAATAGCGCTTGATAAGATTTCCGAGATAATAAATATCACTGGGAAATGGATCGTGCTTGATGTTATCTAAATTTGCCAGCAAATTTGGGACTTGGTATTCTGGAAGCGTTATGTCGTTCCCAGGATCGGCAGAGAGAAGGAAAGAGGTAGTAGACTCGTCGAACCGATGAGACATGCCAAAATCGATCCAAAGATACTTTGGCGGTCGCTGTGTACGAGTATAACGTGCCTGCGCATACCCGTTACCTTGCACATTGTATATGGGGTTCACTGGATGGAAGCCCTCAGGATATATTTCGCTGCCATCCATCATAAGGTTGCGCCCAGTGCAGTCCCTAATACTAATGTGAGACGTCGGAATGATTAATGATAGTGGAAGACTGTACCGATGCACAATGCGATGACGATGTAAAAATTGGATACCCTGGTTAAACATATCCATCAATTGAAGAGCTCAGAAAATCGGATATTGGATCTTAATGCATACCACAAAGATTTCTTTGAAAAAATCCACACATTCCCCGACGGTGTCAAACCTTGGTTTATCAAATGTAATTAGTAAAGGCATCACAAGAAGCTCATAGGTGTCGTCTCCAGGGATAGAAAGAACATCCTCGATGGGTACACAGTGATTTGATGGATCCTTCATAAGCTCGGGGGATGAAAGATATAATGCTATACGTTTCTCGTCGCTATTGATAGCGCGCCTGTAAATTCTTTTCAGGATTTTGGGTCTATTATCCTTAATGCCAATCGCATCCATAATGACGGAGCCCTAAAGATACTCAACCAAAAAGAACCTATAAACAAGAAACGAAATAACTCACTATTCTGCCTAGGCGGTCTTCGCAGCTCCAGTAAGACAATTTAGGATCTTGCACCCAGGAAGGAACCCAATCTGGTTTATAACGCGGGCGCAATCGGTATCCTGCAGCTTCTAACCACACGTACTGCTTCGGCCACCATTCTTCAGAAATGTTCAGTTTCTCCTCTAACATTTCCTGTAGGCAAAAAGTAGAACAGATTTCAAGGGAGCAAGATCATTGACAAGAAATGGGACAGCGCTACCGTGACGCTTGTGTCCACCGTGACTCGCAAGCGAGTTTCCCACAGTCGCACGCGTGACGCGTGACGGCTCCTCTCGTCTTGCTCTCGTCTACCCTGTTGGTTCAACCATCCTTAGGTGAAACGACTTACCGGCACCAATGAGTTGAGCGTTAAGCTAAGACGCTCGAAAACCTGTTATGCCATCAATAGTTCTTCGCGTCGGGACACCAATTGCGCATCCGATCTCGCCCGTGCCCTTTTCGTCTTGTGGTCTTCATGGAATTTGTGCGGGATGGTACCAGTCAAGCCCACGATTCATTCTTCTCTCAGGCTTACACGAAGAGGCGTATAAATGCTGGATTATTCGGCACAGAGGATGGGATTCTTCACAGTGCGCGACCTGCTGCTGATCAGCGTGATTTGACAAAGTCTCGTTATCGGAGGAATGGGTCGCTGCCAAGCAGCATTATTCCGGTGCTGAAGCTGGATCTACTGCCTACCTGCATATGCTCTGTTGATTGTGCCACCCTTTGAATCTGGCTCTGAGGCTTCGACATCCGAGTTGCGCGACTATACGAGTCTACTACTCTATATAATTCATCCTGGCGACTAACAAGTTTCTGTCAACGGCCCAGTGTGTCGAGTTTGCTATCTCACGTATTTCTTGTCTATATTTGCATAACATTATCACCTCAATATATGATTCTGGCTGCGCTTCCATTTACTAGAAGCAAAAGTAGGCCAGGCTTTACTCTCAAAGTCAAAATATTTGAACAAAAGGTGTTTCCTCGGACTCTCCGTCCATTTTTTAATTTTAATTTTTTCTAACGAAAAGACGTGAACTATACAGCTCATCCAACCCGCCATGAATGTGTATAATGAACGCTCCCACTCTAGAGCTATATTTGTGTCCTAACTTGAAGGCATTTCATTAGAAGATTGTTTGAACGTATGGGGAGAGTGTATAGATCAGCTGCTTGCTAGCCCACGAAATCGAAGTGACCATGTCAATGTTCAAACGTTCAATATTTCAATACTCTGTATCAATCAATTCAAAGAACCCATCTCGACGAAGAACTTGGGTGCTAAAACGTCGCGCGTTTCTGCACGAGCAGATTCCCTCCTTAAAATGCATCAACAGCCAGAATGGCTGAAAAGATCTACAGTTGCACGAAAATAGTAGTCTAGATAAATGGATGTGGTATGCGTATGAATTTTGATGCCCATGTACAGTAATTTCTTTAACGAGTGTGAGATACAGCAAAATAACTAAGATACAGTAGGATATAGAGTACATAGTGTTCGATGGATCCAATGTGAAATATGAACGAGAGGATGAGTGGCGTAGATGATACAGTGAGGTCCATTTGTTGCGAATCGGTCAGAAATTGTTCTCATCGCATCGGTTTTTGTCTGGTTTCGTAAAGCTGAATAAAGAAACCCACACACAAGCCGAAGAAAAATTCCTCAAAATGCGTTAGGCTTGGGCACATACCGAGGCAGCGACTCCACGGGCTTGGAGATCAAAAACCCTTTCGCCGCCGCCGCTTTCTCGCCCTGGCGTCCAAACCCAAAACCAGCAAACTTCTTTTCGTCCTTCGCATCACCCTGCTCCTGGCTCACCACCGTCGTGCCCGTGTACAGATTCGATACAAACGACGGGGGGCTGAACGGCATTGTCGTTGTCGTCGGGATCTTGACGCCCCCAATATGCGTGGGCAACGCAGCCTTCGCGTGTTCGCGCCAGGAGGTGACCGAACGTTTTGACTTCGCGGATTCGCGGAAGATGAGGCCGGCGAGGGTATTCAGGCAACCAATGGAGAAAAGCAAGAAGGCGGAGACGAGGGTGAAGGTGTCGACATGGTGCGAGAGGATCGCGGCGCCGATGCTAAAAATGAAAGGTGAGTGGCTGTTTAATTTTTGGATGGAAGGAGTACATACAGCATTTGGATTAGACCTAAAGCACCCAATCCAAATGTTTTTCCTAGCACAGGGAAGTATCGTTCAAAGAACACGGCGGGGAAGCCAACCTCGGACATTATGAGAATGATGGTCTGGAAAATGATGAACAGTCGATTTAGGACTGCCCAAAAGGCTCCTGCAGGTTGATTAGGCACTGTGCTTCCCCTGTTACAGTAAATTCAATAAACATTTCTCGTTAAACAAAGAAAAGGCAGGCATACATGATATAATCCATGTCGATTGTCGTCGTCGCGTTCTCTGCGGTGACATTGTTTACAGCCCCTCCTGATGCCACCGAGCGGTTGACAGCCTTGATGTCGTTGGCGAGAGTGACGATGTTGCTGGCGAAGACCAAGAGAAGAGCAATAATACTGAGCGCGCGGATGCCATTGAGGCCAATGAATGTGTCTATTGAACGCCATAAATTCAACCAGCCAAACAACATGAATAAGAGGAACTTACAAGCACGAGGAGGAAGCATTGCAAGCGTAGAAGTTACTGTGATATCTAAAGTCGTTGAATATCTGATATCTCGTTAAATGAAGAGCAATTGCGATCGTAGACACGTCGTTTGTCGTTGACAGAAATTAGATGTGGCGCTAAAATCCAAACAAAAATCGCTATCAAAGCGAAGAGAAATGCCTTGCGAAATGCTTGAGATTTCGGAAGAGGATGTGAAGAGGGGCACCAGGCAAAGGAATGTGGAGGAAAGTCGGAAGGCGGAGGAGACTCCGAGGCTTGAGGCTGAGAGCGCGCTCCGTTGAATTTCGTTGGTGCGTTAGATCGAGATGGTGGGTGGGGAAGCCAAACTTGTGTTCATTGTTTATTATATAGGGTGGCCCCGGGCCTCGCCACGGGCATGAGCCTCATGGTGTCGACGAGCAATGGACAAGGGCCAGTCCATTGTTCTGCCGCATTGTCCAAGTCTTCCAAGCAACGCAGACATAAATTTCACACGGTCACACAAACCACAATAGGTGCCCTTGGAAACCGCCTCGGCAACGTCCGAGGCGTATTTTTGACTTCGACAGCTGAAAGAGATGATGAAAAGAGAAGGAACTTCAAAGTTTCTCGTATGGTGGAGTTCGGAATCGTAATAACACCGTTTTGTTCTTTGCTTGGTGACTGTAATTTTATTTTTCCTGTCTGTCGGTAATGCAACGGATTGGCGGCTTTGCTTGGCCCTCATTCCGAAGCGCCTTATTCCCTGTATGGTAATCATACTCATATACGGCAATAATGTTTCTATCTACATTTTAAAAGCCTTCGCTTGCTGATGGTCCCAACTCAAAGAACCATAAACCTAATTCAAAGAATTATCAGATACTTCATGAAGATTCAACGAGATCTTACTACTAACGTCGTTGAGTTTGACGGAGAAGAAATGACGTATATATCAGCATGGTCAAGAATATCCACCGCCCGGCTCACCCAATCCATCGACGTCACCAACAGGCTTATTGAACGAAGGCGCATAGTTAGAGGCAAGTTGAAGGCTAAAGCAACTTCAAACTTGAAATGTTCTCTCTCAGATCCAACTCAGATCTCTCAGTCGGTTCAAACTCCGATGTACGTGACCGCGACACGGTACCGAGTCGCGTTGGAGTCGCGTCTTCACTTCCGTAGCGCTTTTTATCTCTCACCACCACGCCTGCCGCACCACACTACGTCTATCCCCGCCCTTTGGACAGATTGATGTGATATATTCTTCCTCGAAAATGACGAATATTGGGGAGGAGAAATGGAAGACCGAGGCATGGGAGATCCGAGTCCCCAAGGTCAACAGTGAACACAAGGTGCGTCATTGAGTCTTCCACTGATTCACATCCCACTCACCCGTTTGCATGGTTCAGAACTCTGTCACGCACATGGCCTTTCCGCGCCTACAAAGGCCTACAACTTGTTCATTATTTAGGGTGCAATCTGTGCGTGTCGTACTTTGATTCGCAAAGTCGATCCTACAACGCTTTCTTCTACACCGCTTCATTGCAATATGACCATGCACCGAGTCACTAAGTCTTGCCATTGGCCCTCAGAACTCCGAGCAATTACTAGCTTATCATCGCAATCAATTTCGACTTTGATATCAAGGGTAGAACCGGATTCACTCTCTCCTTGCGCGAGGGAATTATTCGATGAGCCGATTCTCCAGCTGTCTTAATTATCAACGAATGAAAGTAGGGAGGATGCGTCGCAGAACAGCCTTAGGGCTGGCGACATTATGGATACTGTGCTTACAACAGTCAATATGTCGCGAGCCTATACTACAACCAACACCCCTTGCGGTCCCACACTGCCTATATGGATGCCCTTAATCAGTGCCATTGTGGATGTATGCTTCGAGGATGCTATTGCATTGTATGTATCTAAAATTTTTATGTTGTATAGACCTTACATCATCTGCAGGACCAATGTTCCTTTTCTTTTGCCGAGAACAGAGCCAGTGGGTGAAGCCGACTCGAACACGTTCAATGGGCATGCAACACTCCTTATTTCATTTTATATCACTCCGCAAAGTGTTCAACGGGAAGAGATGGACATTGACAGTGGCCGAAAGGATTCATTAGGCGCAACGGTGAGGGATCAACATGGTTTCTCGCCTTATATTTCCCTAACGTGAACAAGATAGAGTCCAGTAGTTCAGAAAACACACTACCTGAAACAATCCTTCTGCCCATAGATGGACCCGTTGACGGACACGTTCTTCCATTGACATGTACAGGAAAACGATTCGATTGCGTCCTCCCAGTGATCTGTTTTGCTATCTTACCCTCACTTTTTCTTGCATCACACCCCTTGGGCCAACTGTTTTTCCACCACCACCAGCTCATTCTAACAATAAGGCAACACTACCAATTGCTCTGCATACCTTTGTCAATGCATCTGTTTTTTCTGGTTTTTCTGATCCTGTATGTCATTCCTCCTCTTCTCTTCTTCCTTCTCTACCTTCACTCTCTCCAAGTTCCTCTTTACCTGTCTCTCCTTCTTTCCCTTCTTTAGTTTCATCCTCTCCATCTCCTTCCTCTCCTCCTTCCTCTCCACCACCACCTTCTCTCTCTTTTCCTTCAAGGACTATTTCTAGTTCTAGTCCTTTCTATTCTATGTCTTCCTCCCCACCAGATTCTTCAATTTTGCCTTCATGTTCCCCTTTAATTCCTTGTGATACCTATGACTTTTCTTGTTCTCATCAAAACATTCATCCTACTTTACAAAATTCTCACTCTTTACTCCATCCCTTCTTTAATCCTTGGACATTTGATCCTTCTCATCCACCCTGATTATTATTTCTTCCTTCTTATGGGGGTGTAGCAGGGTTGTCTTTTCCATTTCTTCTTAGCATTTTATTCTACTCTTATTTTTAATTTTCCGTGTCCTTTCCAACTTGCTCCGTCAGTTGTGGGGGTGTGTTAGAGTATGCCCTTCCTCTGCCACCTACGGACACGTACCTACGGACACTTCCCACGCCTCGTACCTACACCGTAGAGTACTTGTCATGTACTCCTCACCTGATCCATCATCATATCCATCCGTGTCTTGTCTCCTGCACCCCTGCTAACACTTTCTCGCTTCAAGACAACTGGCCGACCTGGTCCATGGCGAGGTTGCCGCAAGTATTCTGGAGTCGCATATGTGTGCTGGATAGGTCATTCTTTGCTGAAACTTAGAACTGTACTTGTACAATTGCGAAGCAAGCTATTTCGGTATAAGATGCGCCTAAGATACTTCTTTAGCTAAACATAAGCAAGTTTTTCCGATTCAAGAATGCTGAAAGCTTCGTCGAGTGAAAGGGAAATAATTTGGATTGACAATGAATACCACCTCAAATTTCAAGAGTGCAGTATGTAGAGCTGCAAGGTATATGATTGTGTTGAACCAAGAGGCTTTAACGATGCCCTCACTTACACCCATAAGCCTGAAGAGGTCTTGCTGAGGTTGTTGGATTTGACAGCAAGGCAATGACGTATGTCCGGAAGGTCTAAAATATCCAGCCCCGAGAAAAGATCGATTAACGGAGGAAATTGTCGAGCTCTTGGATTTGGGTCCAGTCATGCCATTGAAGTCCCAAGCTTGGGCAGAATAGGCAAAAGACATATCTAGGTCATCAGGAAGATATACCGAGAATCGGGGAATGGCCGGTTCGAACTTCGAGGTGCGCAGCAAGGTGGCTAAAAAAGACCGTTTCGGAAAATATCCTGTGGTGTTTCTTGCCCCTACAAACCTTCGGAGAGGGTTCGATAAGCGTTCAAGGTTGCAGAGGCAGGGTGAAATTTTGGATGGACAGATGGGAGTGATGGAGTGGAAACCAGAGTGATTTGTCGAAGCCAAGACCGCCAAGTTCCCTCCTCCGCATTTTTTCGTTCAAAAAAAAAGTTGCTTTCGTAGGCCTTGATGCAGAGGCATCAACTCTGAGTAAACGCAGGAGAAAGGGATTATGTTCAGCGAATATCCGAACACGGAGAACGAGGAAGTGGTCGGAAGGCAAGAATGGGTTGTTTGGCGGTGATTGTAACCGTGATAACAAGGAGGCCGCACGCCGCACGCTAGCCTACGGTGACATCGTCGCCGGCTTCTATTTCTCTTCTCATCCCTCTCGATAGATAACCACAGACCAGCATATCCGACCGCATACTCCTAGAATCTGCATATTGCAAAGTCTGATGTCACGGCGAAGCTATGATAGTTTCGCCCACGAGAGTCGGTTGTCGAAATATCGGGTAACGGACGATGATTTGTTCGAGTGCGTCCTTTTTTGTCTTCTGGGGGCCGGGATACTGACGTGCACGACTTAGCTATGTTCTGCGCGTAGCGTGAGTGCCCAACCTGCCTCAATGATAGGATATTGATAATTGCACAAGGCTCCTATCTCATCTTTTGACGTCAAAGGTCATAGACACCACCAAGAACCTTCCCCCAGCCCCTGATGCACGCGAACATTCATCTCGTCTTTCAGCCTTATCCAATTTCTCCATCGGGGATATGTTTAGAGATGTGAGGGATGGATCTAAGAGCGTCAAGTTCCCCGAAAAGTTACTTAAAGTGCTGGAGCAAAAGCTACAGAATATCGCAATGGGCAAGGAAGCTGCGTACGTGCTATGAATTCTCCGAAGCCTGCTTTCTCTAATACATACGACAGATACTCTGACCAACTTGTACGGCGTACGATGGCAAAGTTCTACGGACAGTTTATGGTCGACACGTTCAAGCGCCAGATGAAGGAGAACCGGAAGATCGAAGAGCTAATCCTCATGTTCGCGACCCACGCTACATCCGTACTCAAGAAAGAACCCACGCTGGCAGGAGAAGGATGGAAGCTGGAGCTCAATAACCAAATCGCGCAGTTTATCAAGCTGCTGAGGGAGTCTTTGCGAAGTGTTAATCATGTCTCGCCAGAGCTTCTGGCGCGCCTTGATACTTACACGTCAAAGTTGGCGCCGACGTTATCCCAGACCCACGGTTACTCGCAAAGCGACTCCGGTTATGATTCTGCCTCGACGCGAGGTGAGAGGGATGCCGGGCCAAGCACCAACGCCTCCATCGCGGATATGAATTTGGTCAAGGTCGTAGCGAATTTGTTCAAGCTGCCGGACCAGGCCGTCCAAGCGGAAGTCGACAAGATTCGCGGGACAATCGTTTCAGAAAAAGCTGCGCTGACAGACCTGAAAACATGCTTGAAGAATATCAACGCGAGCGCTCCGTTCCCTGGTCGGCGGGACGATTTCGAGACGGAGGCAGCGTGGCATCATTGGCGTACAGTCGAAACTACGCATCTCCAACAACTCATGGTCGCGATGGTCCAACTTAACCCCACTCTCGCGAAGTCGACCCCTTCCGAGGTTGCTTCCTCTCCAAGCACTTCCAACGCTGGTCGCCCCGGTTCTCTCTATTCACAATATTCACAGCTCGATTCCCCCGTTGCGATGAGAAATTCCTCCGTCAGCAGTCGTCGTTCCTTTTTCGCTGCCGGTCAAGATATGGACGACGTCGCAGAAGATGACGAGCTTCCTGTTGGACATCATTTCACGTTCATCCCTCCAAGTCCAAAGAAATTTTACAAACGGCTGGTCGAATACTGCCTGATCGCAGATTTGGAGATAATGATGTCTCCAGAGGTGGACGACAACGATGAAGTGTCTTTGGGAATTTTATCGCCTCCGCATCTTGAGCTGATTAACGAGTGCGCGCTGAGATGGAGGATTGGACATACATATCGTGCGGCGTGCTTCTTGGATCTGGTCAAGCAGTTTTATGAGCGTAACGATGTGCCGCTGGAATGTGTGCCAGAAGCACTGCACGGTGTTGCCAATGCCATGGCGGAAACTGAGCTTGAGCTGTGGCCGATACAGGATGTGCGTTCTTAATCTTCATAACCGTATATTTTTTTCCTTGTGAGCTCAATCTTTTCTTAACAATCAGGTCGACTATCTCGCAAACGTATACGCATCCCTCTTCAACGTCTTCCTCTCATCTTTATACCACTCTATGGACGCAATACCCAATTTGAAGCAATCGGACCTCAAAAGTTTCCTTCCCATTCTAGAGCAGATCCAAGACTCGACCTTGCTTAGTCGGTTTGATATCGATATCAGTGCGAGGATGCAGGACGTGCAGGATCGCGTTAAACAAGTATCGGCTGACTGGTATGACGGAACCATGCACGAAAAGCAGAGTGCGCCGGGGGTGAACAGAGCGTTGCCTTTGCTTTTGATGACGGACGAGATTGAGACCGGGGCGAAGGCATTGGATAAGAGATTTCCTAAGCCGATATTGGGGTGAGTATGGTTCACTAGTGCGCCTTTCTGATCGCATATAGCTGACACCTTGCAGGAAGCTTGACATCGTTTCGTTATTCGTCGAGATCGTGGTCCCACGGCTGATCAACGACCTGCGCACTTCGCAAAAACGACTGTTTGAATCTTCGATGAATGGGCCCACGCCTGATGTACCCATTCAGGACATATTTGCACTATATCGACGAACGACGACGTTGATGGGAATGTACAGGGCGTTTGTGCCAGAGTGAGTTGCTCATATTCACCGAGACTTCTGCGTTGCGTTACTCAGTTTAAAATTTTGCATCTCTAGTGTCGAACTTGATTTCAATATTTCTGCATTCTTCGAACCATACGTTCGACAGTGGTTAATCAACACTGATGATAAGACAAAAATTTGGGTAGACAATGTACGTCCTTTTTGGTCAACTTTTGTTCGATAACTTAGTTATGTCTCCCAGGCTATCTCACATGATAAGGTACTTTCATTGGCAATTTTTCCTGATTGTTTGTTAAGAATTTTCTGTCCCTTAGTTCGAGGCAGAAGGGGTCGAAGGCCACAGCTCCTCTATTGTAGACTTGTTCGATTCGTTACGAAGCCCTATCAATTTCCTACAAGAACTTGAATGGGAGGATCCCTACCAGGAAGGACGATTCTTCACCAGTCTTGCGAAGGTAAGTTTGATATATTCCGATGAACTATTGATTTCTAACGAATTCATATGTGCAGACAATATCGAAAGCCATCGATCAATATTGCCGCTCCGTCGAAGGTCTGTTCCTCAACGAAATGTTTCCCCGGCCTTCAGATTACCTCCAACCCCAAAAATCTTCGGCATGGCTGGAGAAAGCGCGTCAGCTTGCCATATCAGGCGAAAAGCGCGTTGAGCCCTTCAACTTCCGCCCCGAATCATGCGTCAAGCTGAATAACGTCGAAGCAGCTCGCAAACTTCTCGACAACATGTATAACCAGATGGAAGCTGATAAGATCGCTGAAATCATCCGGAGTTCAGCACCGCCTGTGCCCGAAAAACAGGAGCGAGACACATTCTTGTTCTCTGTGAAGATTGTCATCGCGGAGGGTCTCGTTCCATTGGATAGCTCACCGAGTTCGAAATTGGACACTTTTGTGACACTGAGCGATGAAGCTGGCACGCGGCTGGCAAAGACCCGTACCATTTATGAAACTTTGACACCAAGATGTGCGTCTATTTACTCCCAAGTTTTGGGCATTAACTCACATATCATTCATTCAAGGGGATGAAACCTTTGATTTATCGGTGGATAAACCTCTCTGGTTGATGGTTTCGGTAAGAGACCGCGCTCTCGTTGGCAAGCATGATATCGTTGGGCGTGCATACCTGTGTCTTGATCCTCGACGCTTTAATGACTTCCTCTCCCACGAACTATGGATGGATCTTGATACCCAAGGCAGGATATTAGTGCGTGTGAGCATGGAGGGTGAAAAAGACGATATCCAGTTCTATTTCGGACGAGCTTTCAGGAGCTTGAAGAGAGCTGAGGCAGATATGCTGCGAATCTTCATTGACAAAGTACGTCTACAAAATAACCTCGCTTCAAAAGCACATTAACTGATGCACTTTATTCAAGATGTCTCCTTTCATACAACAATGTTTGTCGAGGAATGTCATCAAAACACTCATAAAATCGCGAGATCCAGGTCTGGATTATAACAAGGCACTGGGTAACGTCACCGCCCTCTATAGATCTGCTCTCGGAGCTGCATCCTCAGAACCTCAAATTCCCCTTCCGTCCATTGAAAAGCCACGCATCCGTCCCGAAGAACTCACCGATGTCGAGATTGAACAAGCGATTTTACCCTTGTTTGATTACTTCGATGCCAATCTCCAAACTTTGAACACTTACTTGAGCGACAATGCGAAGGAGATGGTGATGACCAGAGTATGGAAAGAGATCTTGGTGATCATCGAAGCATTGCTCATTCCTCCGCTGAGCGATGTGGCGAGCGAGATGAAGGCTTTGACCGACAAGGAGGTGGATATTGTCTTCAGATGGCTGAAAGTACGTCAAATTACATTCGTCACTCATCCTGGCCTAAATTTACAATTTTTTTTTAGTTCCTTCGGGATTACTTCTATGCGAACGGTGAAGGCCCTGTATCTCAAGATGTGCTGAACAGTCAGAAGCATCGCGATGTTTTGTCTATCAGACTCTACTACGACTGGCATACGTACGTTTCGTTTGACTCTCATAACGTGCCTTTTTTCATTTTTGTCTCCAGCGATGCCCTGATGGAAGAATGCGTGCGTATGATGCAGCAAAGTCTTCGTGCTGCACCTTCTATCAAGAAGAGAGCAAAAAGTGTGTATACCCAACGGAACCTTGGCACTATCAAAGAGAGAAAGAAGGAAAAAAAGCAAGAGGCAGAATCTGCTAGCGAACAGATCATTATGCGGATATTGCGGATGCGGTATGTTGTGGTTTCCTACATGTCACGCAGGGCTGACGATCTCTTGTCGTAGGCCAAGAACGCAGGAATTCATTGCACAACAGCTGCAAATCATGGCAGCGATGCAAGCAGAGCAGGAGAAACACGCGAAAGAGGTCGAGGAACGAAAATTAAAACGACAGCAAAATCAGCAACTGCGCGATTCAATTCCACCAGTTCCAGTTTTGCCTTCGCGTTGATTTATACTCTTGGTCCACCTTCTTGCATGGTCTCAGTATGCTACTCTTCGCTTCCTTATTAACGTACTAATATTCCTTTCGCATCAATCTTTTATGTTCATTTTCTACATTGGATACCATTTAATGCTGTTACTCTTCGACAGTTTCTTTTCTACCCACTTTTTATCGACTCATTGCAGATTACGTTGTATACATGGAATATTGTACCGGACACCAATTGACATTGCTTATTTTCTTCTATTCCTATATCACGAATCACTGTACGATAATATCATCCATGAGATGCACCTTTTCGGCTTGCTCGATGACAGTTTCTTCGAAATATGGAGGAGCATAATTTATGTAAATGCATTGGTTCTTATTTAACAATAGATTGGCTGTAAGCTTACTCCAAAATCATAGTTCATCGTGTCCTGGTTGCTCCTCCGTCAACGGGACCTGCTGATTGTCCGAATCGACCTTGATTATAGGTTCTTCCGCAGCCTCTCCTTCCTTCCCATCAGCCCCCGCACTGGTCTCTTTTGCGGCATCCGTCGCGGTAGTCGACGTCGTCTTTGGTTTCTTCAAGGTCTTGGGCACCTTGCGCTTCCACAGTTTCTGCAAATGCGTCTCCAAAACCTTCGCGCGCGCCTTCATCTCAGTCGTCTCGATTACTGGGTCTTCATTAGGCTTTACTTCTTTCTGTTTTTCGACCCACTCGCTGAGCCAAGCCTCGTGTTCCTTTAGGGTGCGCTCGAGCCCGTCGAGTTCTTCCTTAGTCCACTTCGAGGGCAGGTCCGCAGCGATTTCAGCGGTGAGGTTCTGGCGCGCTTCTTGAAGGAAGAGACGCGTACTCCAGTTCCACAACTGCGAGTTGTTGAGGGCCTGAGGGAAGGCCTCTATCTCCTGGTATCGGTGAATAACAGGTTTCTCCAAAGTCCTATGTCAGAAGAACATGAGCAACCAATTTTGATATCTTGTTGAATTCTGAACTCACTCTAATGCGATACGCTTATCCAAGAATTGCGACGTTTCCGCCAAATCACCCCTGTCCGATAGCCACGCGAAGCTCTCGTCAAGTTTCTCGGCGATTTCTTTCCTCTCGCGTTGTTGAGAGCACTTCTTGAATGGGGTATCCTTGTTATCCTCATCTAGCAGGTCGCGTAATCTATACAGGTAGCTCTCAAACGTGTTGCGAGCCTCTTCGCGACGGGTCTTAGCTGTCTCTTCGGCGTCTATGGCGCGTAGTCTATGAAGAAAGAAAAAAATCAGTAAATCGATCAAGTTCAACGGCGGAATAGATACTGACCTGCCCCTCGCCTTTTTCTTCTGATCAACAGTCATAGGCGGAATCGTCGTGAATTTGGTGTCAACGGTCAGAGGAATCGTGTTTTCTACTGGCGCCTTCTTCTCGGGGACAGCTGAGGGTGACGCCGACGCGGAAGAGGCAGACGAGGACGAAGCCGAAGGCGACTCCGTATCGCGAGGAGGGACGTTCTCCGCTGATTCGGCTGTGGCTTCTTCACTCGATGAGCTTCCTGCGCCAAATAATCCTTTTAGTTTTCCTGGCGAAAATTCATTAGACGGTATTCTTCCTGTACTATGTCAGATCATCACCTGTGAGGCTCTCGTCCTTGATCTCGCCAAAGGCGACGGCGTCAGTGACAGACACGAAGCCAGACTCCGAGAGAGTCAGGGTAGCCTTAACCACTGGGTCAATGGCCCCTCGTTCAGTCAGATTGGCGATGGCCTCGTTGACACCTCCAAGCTCGACTTCCAACATACGAGTAGGGAATCCACTGATAATTGATGTTTAGTAATAAATCGAATAACATTGAGCAACAAAATCTTACGGCGCGAAGGAATTCTTGTAGTCCAAGAAAATAGTAAAGTCTTCCTTCCTCTTGAAGGTCAACACTTTCTTCGTCCCAACTCTGGACCCGGCAGGGAATATGAGGGTGGTTATGCTCCTAGGGCGCGAATTCGCCGTCGAAGACGCGGCAAAGTATGACGCCTGGATGTCGTGCACGGATATATCGGTGACTTTGATGGGCTTCGTCTTGAACTGGCGCGAAAGACTGGCGCCGTGAAGGGCAGCACCAAGGACCGCTGCTTCATCAGCATTAACGTTGAGAGCAATCTTGTCGTCGCCAACAGCCGCCTTGATGGCCGTCTGGATCATCGGTGTGCGGGTACTACCTCCAGTAAGGATGACGGAAGTGATGTTCTCGATTGTGAGTCCCGCATTCTTCAGCGCATCCTCAACCGGCTTCGCGAATTGGCTCTTCAAGTCCTGGCACTTCTCCTCGAACTGTGCACGGGAGATCTTCTGCTTGAAGTCAATGTCCCATGCCAAGCTCTCAACCTGGGCGGTAGCGTCGGTGTTGGCGCTCAAAATAGCCTTGACACGTTGGGCCTCTTTCCAGAGCTTGGCCATGCCGCGCTTGTCCTCGCGAATATCACGCTTGGTCTTGCTGTTGAACGCCTCAATGAGGATTTCGCGCAGGCGCCTGTCCAGCTCGACACCACCTGTCGTGCGGTCATAACCGACCCCCGCAACAGATATGTGTGTTCCCGAAGCGCCAGTCTTGGGGTCAGAAGCGGTGGTGAAGGAAGCGATGGTCGCCCGGATACCCGAAGCACCTGCGTCGTAGACGATGTGGTATTCAGGTATAGGGAACGTCCGAGTCATGGCATAGTTCACTGCAACGGCGGTTCCATCGTTGATCAGCGCAAGCGTCCGAAGGCCTGAAATTTCGATAGCGTCCGCAATGGCGTCGCGCTCGAACTGGGAGTAGTACGCTGGGACGGTGACGATAACATCGGAGACCTTTTCGTTGGCGACGAGTTCAGCGAGGTGTTTGATGTAGGCAAACTGCATTGCGACGAGCTCTTCGACCGCCCATTCTGTGCCGTCGGATTGCTTCAGCAAGACAGTTTTTCGTGCAGACTCTAATACTTCTGCAGTAGATATTTGGGTATAATATGACGTTATTTGGGAGTCATACGGGGCCGCTTGGAGGAGTTTGAGCGATGAGAATGTGTCTTGGGGGAACCTTGAAGCCTGGAACCGAGCACAAATGTTTAATAATTAAGAACATATTTCTCTCTCATTCCTTCATAACACATACCAGATTGAATGCATCCTGCCCAAATAACCGATCCCCCTTCTTCCAAGCAACGACAGAGCTGATCTTCCTTTTCGAGTCCTTGTTTAATAGTACGTCGAAGGGCACGCCAGGCTTCATCAAGGAGGCCTTGATAAAGTCATTGCCATAGTCGATCGCAAGCACCGAAGCTTGCGTGAACTGGGGAAGCCAGGCAGGCGCAGAAAGAAAGAGGAGGCCGCATAGTGTCGTTAATCGCATTTTGGTATTATAGGTCTAAACGAGCATCGAGAAGGAGGAAAGAAGTAGAGTTGAATTACTATAAGTTGCTGGCGACCGTGCTGTTCCTTTTCGCCAACGCCACGATATCGACACGTCAATAGCATGAGTCATGTGATCATGCTGTGCTGGCTCTGATGACATCAAAACACTGTCTTGTCATCGTGAACTGGTGAAGTCGAAGAGCGCCCAAAATTAACTCAAAATTGTGTTGGGAACAGTAGGCTATAGCAGAAGTAGTACTATAGAATATGTTGTAATATTTTAAGAACTTATTGCAGCAGAGATACACTAGCAACTTGTTGAATTTGTATCTCCCGGGAATTACCGAATTCGAACTGATGTGGACTGTCAAGTTGACTGGAGCTCAAGCTCTGAGCAGTGAGCTTGCAGATGTCTGTGCCTAAACCCTCGCATTCCAATACGGTCATCCATCGGGTCTTAGAATCATGCCACTGGCCCCCAGAAATTTCTCAGATTATACTCCCGCTTTCACAGGAAACGCCGATACCAAATGTCGATCCCGGCTCACTCTCTCCTTTCGCAAGGCAGATGTACGATGAGGCAATGGTCCAGCTACCCCCAACATCTACGCTGGAAACGCAGAATACATCTCGGAACTTGGTTGATGATGTTATCGATACCATGTTCACAACTGTCAGTGCATTACGATTACATGCAGCAATCGAGACCGATGGACTGCCTCCTCGACCTATATTGCCCATATTAGGACCTTTATTCAACATATTAGGTCTCGCATGCTCAAAGAATTCTGTGACGATGTGGGTATTGAACATGTATCTGTTGTTATACACTCAACGATGTATTCAGGATGAATATCCCATTTTTATTACCGCGAACGGTGATGGTGGATGATATAGAAAATATGAATTTCATTGGACACGCCAAATGTGTCATCTCATCGCATATTACCCCAAAACGCGTTCATGTCGATGAAATGGACACCGATACAAGTGATAGCAAGTACTTGGGCAGCGGTAAGACACATTTTTTATTTATTTCCAAAGCTCTGACACGCAAGATAATGCCATTAGGGATCTGTGGAGGTGCATTCCCTCAAGCCGACTTCGCACCGTTTGACGGTCCATTTGACAGTCATATTCTCCCTGGTTGTGGCAAACGCGTCGATTGTATTCTTCCTGTGGTCTGTATCGCCGATGCAGAGAACATCTGCTCGCTCGTTATCAGCACCGTCTACCAACGGTATGCATGGGGTGTATCCCTGCCTGTGGTCGGGGTATCCATTGGGAATGTTGGGCTGACTGCTGCGGTAGTCATTGGGTGGATAGACGCCGAAGAACAGATTGATGACGCTGAATTAGTAAGTGGCAATAACGTCTTTTTTTTTTGTTCATATAGGGTCTAACTTCTGCTTCTAGCCAACTGTTCACCTCACTTCGTCTTTTGGGGAATTTGCCAATGCTTCATTAGGCATATTTGATCTTTTGGACCCACGATCAATTCTTCACTTCGCCCAATTTGTTCTTAGCCTTCGTGGTCAATTTCAAGATATCACTCTGGATTTACACCCGCCCCTACGAGAATTTTGTTGGCGCCTAGATCATAAATGCCTGCCCAGTTCCGGAAATCCCCATACATCGGTGACGCTTGATTGGCACGCCCATATTACTCAATGGCTGGAAGGAATGGAAGAATGGTACGTTCCGGTTCTGCATACTCACCCCAGTATTCCAGCTGAATATTCTCAAGGGATCGGGATCCACTCGAACCTCTGAACGTATCCGATATCCCTCCACCACAGCTGTCAATTTGCGACGAAAATGCATCGCCATCGTGTAGCTCTTCAACAAATTCAGGAAGTGATGGTGAGGAATGCGAATCTAGCGACAGTGAATGTGAAATCAGTTCAGAATCTTCGAGTACAATGTATCGTGATGAGTGTGAGAGGCAAGTTTTTTTTTTTTCAACCGTCGTTCTGCGTATGTGTATTGATTTTGTTTATAGATTCGCAGCGTTGAAGGACTCGATCGTTCCACCAGTACGGTTCGGAAAAAGTGGACGGCAGACAATGTCCTCGACCAGCTCAATTCCGAGTCATTACTCGGCTTCTGTGTGCGTCCCAATTTCTCTGTAGTATCATATGTATATTTGCCAATTCTTCTTACAGTTTTGCAGCGTTGGAGGATACTCTTACTGATGAAAAACATGGGATAGAGCATTGGCTTTGGGACCGACGCACGCTTCGGCTTGGCCGGCTCAGGATGAAAGGCGTCACTTTGGAATCTTTGCTTCAAATCAATGCAATGATAGACCATTACGCTCAAACTTTCGAATTGACTTGGCCCTCACAGTGGCCAATAGTGGTAAGCTTCGCTTTCCGCCCTGCGTTCACAGTATTCTTTGTATTCTGATTTTAATATTTCTAAATTGTAGGATCACTGCATCGATGAGGTTCCGTGTGATCCGATTTACAGGGATCTATTGAATCTTCTCTTCGACCAACAAAAGGCATATTCGAGCAGCTGTGTGGTCCCTGTTCCGACACTGACTGAAGACGAGTTTAACTTTTTCAAGACTCGTCTTTCCCTATTCTTATCTGCTGTTTCCACTGCTCGTCATTGCATCCAAGGAACATTAGCAAGGGAACACGATCAGGAGATGAAAATTCGAGAATCCGTAAATCTGTTGCTGAACTTGTTCTGGTGTGAAAATGACAGTGTCATCTCAAACTCCTACTTGTAAGCAAGATGATTGTATGGTGCCTCTTTTGTCTATCAATTGATAATATTCTTTTTGGTTGTAGCACAGAACATAATATTCAACTGGCCGAAAGTAAGGCTGCGCAAGTCAGTCTTGACGAAATCCCTCAAATTCGTTTGTGGGAAGCCATAGCTTTTCATCAGTATCATTCATTAGAAAAGGGTGGTCCTCCTGCCCTCAGATCTCTGGCCCTAAAAGCTTTGAAACAATCGGGAAAGAAAAGCTTATACAATATGGATTACCCTCATACTCAGCAACCTGACAATTCCGTAGATCCTCGTAATATGATAGCTGATGGTCTTGCCGTAACTCGAGCTTCAGTCGAACAAAGTTCTTTTGGCGAGAATGGGCTTCAAATTAAAACCGCAAATAAAAAGTATCTGCAACCAGTCGCCGGCTACATTCTTGGTATGTGTATATATCGTTACGACGTCTCACTTCTAATATTCTAAATTATCCGTAGATGAGCCAACATCATCGGCACGGATGCTTCAACATTGTCTCCGCCTCAAAGACCCGTTCGTACTGGAACATCAGGACCTAAGGCAGGAATTTCCGCTGTCCGCAGGTTTTGCTGCACTCTCCCCCCAGTTGGAACTCCCGGAATCTACCTCGCAATTCAACGAGGCCTTCCTTCCTCGCATTATCTTGGAATATCAACGCGCGAACTCACGAAACCCTGCAAGTGCGTTTCGTCAATGCCAGATGTGCTGTATATCCTCCGTCGAACTGCTTGCATCTATTAGAATCCGTGATTTTCCAATATATGGAATGGTTGTCTCTGGCTCTCGCGTCACCATTATGATGGCATGGCACTCTAGCAAATCAATGATGTTGTACCCGGACCAGGTAAACTCATTGTATTAATTTCGTGAAATTATATTCTAACATTTTATTATACAGACCAGTGACGCTGAATTTAATGTCCTTATTGATGAAAATGTTCTTTCGTTTGATGTTTCTGAACCTCTGGATGCATATCGCTTCGCTGTTGCTATTCGTCGCATCTTTCTTGCTGGAAAACAACTTTCTGACTTACTCGAGGGCAAGGACTCTAGCATCCGAATGCTCAATCTGATGTCTTGACTAGACGTGTCGCTCCTAACTCACCAGCTGTTTTCGCATGTCCGCCTAATTACGCTGCTACTTCTAGATCGCTCTACGAGGTTGCATATACCCTCTCGAAATCCTCTGAATATTCCGGGGGCACACCGCGCACAAATTAGGGCAAATCATAAGGACACTGGGCACGGTGTCACTCCCGGCAGTTCGTCTGACTTTGTCTGTACCATCTGCGAAGCACTCGCAGCGACCTTCGGAAAGGGTCCTTAGGTCCAATTACATTTTATATATTCTGTCGCGGCCATCTTTAATCATAAATCGTCGTCATCAAATTGGTTACAAGTTCTTCCACTCAAAACATGCATGTATATTTCAAGGAGATCGACTTATGGTCAACATCTCGGGATTCCTGGCCAAATTTCAATCCTCGATTCATTATGTTTTAAAGTGCGCCGTTCCCTCTGCCTCATTGTAATAACATTCCATTACGCGTTATCTCTTTGCCTTTTCCTCTTTGAACTCTTTACTTGCCCTTCTATGCTCGAAGAAAGGTTAAGCATCTCGGAAGATTGGTGGCCCAAACGGCACATACGGTTGGAAGCAAAGCAGGGTGTGTTCCTTCACGGGTCCAAGATCCAAAACTACCTTACCGGCGTTGCTGTAAGCCTGGTGATCCAGTCTTATACAGCATATATACTTCTGAGTGGCAGAATGACTATTCATTCAGTTATTTGACCTTTTGGTGTAATGGTAATATTGCAGAAGTATGGCCCTCTTACAGTTGCGAAGACCATCTGGGCAGAATGGTACGCATTCTTCGTTTCCTGCATGTGCCTTTCATGACGATGCGATCAGTCTCAAACATAATAAACCTAAAATCCCGAAGAAATCAATAGCAACGAGAAACGGATAGCATTGTATCTCTCATCTCCAGAGCTTAAAGACTCGGCGAACCACTGCGTGCCCATCGAAGATGTTCTTTCTATCCCTGGAGATATCTATTAAATTTTCGTGATGCTTCTACTGATGACATTTGATAGGCCAAGGTTTGAAACTGGGGAAAATGTGTATATTTCTAATTTTCTTCCTGGAAACTGGTATGCGCAATGCAAGGACGAGCAAAGGACGAAAGGTAGGAAATCCTTGATTATTGAGAATAAATACGTCATATGTACCGCCTTTCGACATTTTTCATCAATCAAGTCTCCGGGGTCTGATCTAAGTGTTAGGGATTGTACGGTGCACAAACTCATGATGGACGCCAGTGAAATATTTCCCAAGGGCTTTCGTCAAGCGATCCCTTTATACGAGCGCACTTTTTAGGTCCGACAAGTTTTCGCGTTATTTTTACTTTGTGGGCGCTGGTCATGCGCTGCATGCGTTGGTGAATGGGACGTATGCGCCGGAAATCAGAGAAGCTGCAAAAAAAAAAAGACCGAGAGACTGAATATATGTGCATGTATGCGCACGGGGAGCGAAGCGAGAGCGAGAGTTCAGTCTTTGAGAAGCGTGAGGTCAAGAACCTCGCGAATAACGATAACGGTCGGAACGGGGGGTTCGAGCAGACGGCCGGCGGGCGGATGGGACAGATAAAGAACTTCCTGAATAAGAAGAACGGGTTCGTCAGGGCCCGGGAGAAGAGTGAGATCAACGGTTTCAAGGACAAAGACAGGTACGACTGTAGGGACGGGCATAAGGCGGCGAGGGAAGTCGAGATTAGATTAGGCGGGGACAGGTAAGGGCGTCGGAAGGGCGGGAAAAGGTAAGGGCGTCGGTAGGTTTGTTGGTTAAAAAACCTTGAACCTAATGTCGATCTGCTATCCTTGCATGCGTTTCTGGAATATTAATGATTGGTTGGATATTAGGAGTCAATCTATACATATTTGGGTCATGTGGTGCTGTGCCCTCGCAATGCTATGCTAATGTTATGATGTGTGGGTCCAACTCCAAATTCCAATGATCCTCTGCCTATCCCGACTGGTACTCTGAAGGCGGTCTTCAAACTTTTAGCATTAAAGTTCAGGGCCCATTTTTTCTTCTAGAAAATCACTTTATACAGATCGACGTTGATTGAGTGTGTGGTGTGTTGAATGCGCCGGCACTGTGCAGCCAATCTTCGGCCGGTCACTGTAGACAATTTGTTTTCGAGGAAGATCATTATGATGCCGAAGCTGCCGAATATCTAAATTTAGGCCTCCCCTGCACGAACAATTGCATCGCCTCGCAATCCAGCGTCGAAGAATAAAAGGAAAATTACTTCAGTTGATCAAAATTTCCACCAGATTTTTCTTTTCCCAAAATTTTATCCATTTTTACTCTCCAGAAGTCGCATAAAACTTACATGAAACTTCGATGTACGCGCTGCGAACAAGATGCCCGGGAACAGAAACACTCAACTTATTTGGTGGTTTCCTATATAAAATATAATCAATTCATAAATAAATGCATAAACGGGCTCCCAAAATCATAAGAATTTGAAGAAATAAAATTCCGCGATGATTCAAGAACAATGGACGAACAATTGCAAATTGCTTCTACAAGAGATGTACTTAGCGAGAGATATATTGTTTCCGAATTCTCCTTCTTATCGATGGACTCGGACATATTATAAATCCCTTGTACTGCTTCGTGCTCCTCTCTTCGTGCCACTCTCTACTAGTTGCCCTCGTTATTTGATTCCTTCTCCTTCTACTTGGTCTATCCAGATATCGTTCTTGTTCAATCCTCACCTTGTCCTCACCTCAAGTACCCGATGGCTTCCAGTAGCAAGCCAGGCTCCAAGCGCAAAGGTGTCAAGCCCACCATCTCAACCGCTGATTCTCCGCATAACCAGGCCCCAACGCCGACTGCGTCAAATAAGACCCAGTCAGATTCGCAATATCTGCAAGTTCCAACGTCTGAGCCTAAGACAGAATCTAGCAACCCAAGCCAAACCAAGAGTGCTCGTAATTCTGCTTCTAGGTTCGGATAGATATGTTTGTTTTTGGTTTTTCCTATCGCTGATTCCGATTCTAGTTTTGCTGCACTCAAGGATGATCTCAATAATAGTATGCAGCCCGGAATGCACCACTACTTTTGGGAGCGATATACCCTCAGAGCGGCATGCCAGGAGATCTCAATAGCAGGAACAAAAAATGATACCAATGGGAATGGGTATGTTCAAATTAATGACATGGTCACTATCTACAACACTGCTGTCGGATTTGCTTACCCTTCTGACGGATTGGAAGGAGTTTTGGTCAGTTTTTTGTAGACATCTAAATCTGATGTGTTCTCATGAGTCTGTTCATAGGATGATGGCTCCGCCTACAAAAATGTGCTCGAGAAATTACTTGCGCAATACGACGCATACTGTACGACCCTTCGGGCTAAGGATCCTAACGCAAAAATCCCTGAGTTAAACGAAGACACATCCCGGCGTTTGAAAACCAAGCTTGCTGTATTTTTATACGCAGTCATGAACGCCTATAATCGTGTTAATCAAACACTCCAAGGGGTGGCTACAAATGAAGCAGAGATGCGTGAAACCCCTGATCTGATCATGCAGTTGGTCTGGGGATGCATAGATAGCAACATCTCAGACTGCTTCTTGTACGTTCCTTCAAGCTACTGATCAGTTATATTCCTCGTATTCTGACGCACTTGTTCATCTGTCTTAGCAAGGAAGCTCACATACACCTACCTAAAAACAAACTTGTGGACGGCATCGCCTTTAATGATCGTGATCAAAGCAATCTCTGGTTGGCCATCGCAAGCCGTCAACTTTTGACTCACACGAGGACGCAGTCTGAATTGTCAGATATTGCGCAGCTGTTGAGGCAGAGATTAAATGATGCCACCAAAAAGCAAAAAATCGCCTATGTCAGCCCATATGCAAAGAAAGGCCAAGCTGACATAGATTCATCTGCGGCCCACTTCAAGCCTGACGCCAGTCCGGTTGCGATGCAGATCCCTATTGCTCCGACGGAAACAGATGCACCAAAGGTGGGGAGTAAGGCGGGGAGTTCAAAGGCAGCTCCTGCTAGTACGACGAACTTGAAGGTTCAACAGGAGCCTCGTCAGGCCATTGCGGATGGACTTGCTACGATCCGTTTTTCTCTCCAAGCCAACGGCGGTGTCATTGTTGGCTCCAAAAGTATTAACCCTCAAGTTGAAAAACATTCCGACTCAGCCCTGGCCCGCCCGGCTTCACGCATTCCACCTTCTATCTTCGTCAGGCCGAAAGTCTCTAATCCTGGAAATAAAACTTTACATTGTCCAGGCATAAAAATTGCTGCGAAGAATGAACAAGCTGCTCGGAAAGCAGCTAAGCAAACACTTGCACGGCGTGCTGTTACAGTCACGGTGGTCCCACCCACGATCATTCTGCCCGCAGGCGCTAAAGTAGCCGACGAATCAATAACTCACGAAGAAGATTCAGCTCACAAGGACTGTAAAGTGTGTGCATACACAACACGACATCTACAAATTGAACGAAGCAAGTTAGGGGATATCAAGAACTCGGCGCATCCATATACTGTGCTGGAAATTGCTCTTCCTTCGCTTTTTCTGGAATTTAAGCGTTGGAACCACAAAGACGCAACAGTGGCCTTTAACCAGTGTCAAATAGACTTGGTCTCTGGCCTCGAATACCTGGGAGCTCTAGGTATCACCGACATCCCAATTTTTGGAGTGGTTGTCACTGGCTCTCGCGCTGTCATCTTGATGGCGTGGAAATCTACAATGTTCAATGTGGGAAGTCCTGTAAGCGTATTTTGTGTCGATCTTCACAATATAGTCTAATCTGATCATGTTCCATCATGGTGTTGGTCAGAGTCACGAAAAGCTGTCCATCAATATCATTATGGACCAAAATCTATCTTCTTTTGATCTTTCCGAACCACTAGAAGCCTATCATTTTGCCATAGCTATTCACGCTATTTACCAGGGCATGCAAGAGCGCTTTAACAATGCTCTGTCTGGACCAGCAGGTGCAAAGTTAAGAAAAACTGTTCAAGAAAGTGATGCGGCAACCTTCACGAAGTCATGGGCAACTGCGATACCTTCCAGGTCCAAGAAGAATAGTAAAGCTACTTAAGGTACGGGGTTTGGCAGTGACACCTGCGGAATAGATTTTGCGAACCAGATATATAGTACTACAGACATAGAAATAAATGACATAGTACGCTCGAAACAAATCACAATAGCTGTTAACAACATTCATAAGTACGGTGCAATGATACGGTTGGTCCAAGGTTGGTCACTTAGGCCTCCGAGGGAATAGGAGTAAGAAATTTAGTAAACATATCAGATTGAACACTGATGCCGGAGTCCTTGTCCTTGAGTAATTCAGAAAGTTGCTTTCCAGCTAAAAAGATACGACGAATAGCAATTGCGAAGCGATATGCATCCAGAGGTTCACAAATATCAAGCGAGAGAATGTTTTCGTCGATGAGGACATTGAATTCACCCTTACTGGTCTGTATAACATAGATATTAAAATATACCTCCAGCATGCAATGTAATAGGATAATTACCAGGCCTGTACGCAACATCATTGATTTCGTAGAGTGCCACGCCATCATAATGGTAATGCGAGAGCCAGAAACAACCAGACCGTATATTGGAAAATTGCAGATTCCAATAGAGGCTAGCAGATCTACCGAAGATATGCAGCACATTTGGCATTGGCGAAATGCACTTGCAGGGTTTCGAGAGTTTGCTCGTTGATATTTTAAGACAAGGCAAGGAAGAACGACTTGATGTGATTGCGAGGACAATCCCAGAGTGCCCAACTGAAAAGAAGGCAATTGTTCGGAAAAATCTGTGCATAGGGCAAATTTCTGCGTTTCAAAATACCAATAGCAAGACATGAAGACAGTATAGGCTTACCAGAAGCACGACCACCAATTAGTGGAGGACACTTTGTACTCACAGTGTTGGTCTTCAATCCTTTAGTGCCAAAAGAACTGTATTCAACTGAGGCTCGAGCACCGGCAAGACCATCTACGATATCGACATAGGGATCCACAGATTCCTCAAGTCGCGAAGGACGAGGATAATCCATGTTATATAATACTTTCTCTGTTGCTTGTGTCATGTTGTTCAAGGCCAGGGATTGCAGGGCAGGGGGCGCATCCTGTTCTAGTGAATGATATTGATCGAGAGCTATGGCTTCCCACAAGTAAGCCTGATCACGTTCGTGAAGGCCGCCTTCTACAGCTTTATTTTGAGCAAGTTGGAGGGTGTATCCTTGACTATGAGCAAAGAATCATATTAATGAGTAGATATATAAAGGGAGAACAATATGCCCGCATTGCTTACAAGTAAGAGTTTGAGATGATAGACTCTTTTTCGCACCAGAACAAGTTTAGCAGAAGGTCAACGGACTCCTGAACATTCGTTTCATGGTCGAGTATCCCTGTCGAGTATTCCTGGAAGCAACGACGAGCAGTACAAATAGCAGATAAAAATAAGGACAGCGACTTTTAAAAAGACGAAGTGGTCTTCCGGCAGTGTCGCGACAGGCACTGCACAAATGGTTGAATATGCCTGGTGCTGGTCGAAGAGAAGCTTCAATAAATCTCGATAAATTGGATCACACGGAGCCTCGTTGATGCATTGATCCTACGACATGAAAAATCGAGGTTAGGATGGGAAAAATTTATAGTCATAAGACTAGGAAAGCAAGCTAACCACTGTTGGCCACGTTGAAGGCCAAACCAATTCGAAAGTTTGGGTGTAGTGATCGATCATTGCATTAATTTGAATTTCGGATTCTAAAGTGGTTGCTTCCGGATCCATGCTGATAGGTGCAACCCGAAGGGTACATCGATTCCACAGCCAATGCTCTATCCCATGTCTTTCATCGGTGAGAGTGTCCTCCAATGCCGCAAAACTAAAAAGAATCAGCAAAAATATACGAAACTAAGGAGGAATGGGAACACACTCAGAAGCCGAGTAATGACTTGGAATTGAGCTGATCAAGGACACTGTCCGCAGTCTACGATTTCCAAAACGTAATGGTGGAACGATCGAGTCCTTCAATGCTGCGAATCTATAACAAAAATTAATACAAGTACGCAGAATGACAATTGGAAGATACTTGCGCTCGCATTCATCGCGGTATATTGTACTCGAGGATTCTGTGCTGCATTCAGATTCACTATCATTCGCTTCGTATTCCGCTTGATCATTTCCTGAATTTGCTGAAGAGGTACCCGATGGCAATGCATTTGGGTCGCAAATTGACAGCTGCGGTTGAGAAATATCGGATACTTCCAGAGGTTCACGATCCCTTTAAAAAAAACTTAGTAAAAACACTGAGTTGACTATGCGCAACGTACCAATCATCCACCCCTTCCAGCCATTTACAGATACGAGCTTGCCGATCAAGCATCACGGATGTATGGGGGTTTCCAGAACTGGACTGGCATTTATGATCTAGTCGCCAACAAAATTCTCGTTGGGGTGGATGTAAGTCCAGAATGATATCTTTGAATTGACCACAAAGGCTGAGAACAAATTGAGCGAAGTGAAGAATTGATTGTGGGTCCAAAAGGTCGAATATGCCTATTGAAGCATTGAAAGCTCCGCCGAAGGATGAAGTGAGGTGAACGGTTGGCTAGAAGGAGCAGTTAGGCCCCATATGAATGAAAAAATAGACGCCACTGCCACTTACTAATTCATCGTCATCAATCTGTTCTTCAGCGTCTATCCACCCAATGACTACTGTAGCAGTCAGCCCAGTATTTTCAATGGATATTCCAACCACAGGCAAGGATACACCCCACGCATACCGCTGGTAGACAGTGCTGATGACGAGCGAGCAGATGTTCTCCGCATCAGCGACACAAAGGACAGGAAGAACACAATCAACGCGTTTTCCAGAACCAGGGAGAATATGGCCGTCAAATGGACCATCAAATGGTGCGAAGGCGGCTTGAGGGAATGCACTTCCAGAGATTCCTAATGCGATGGTCTTCGTGTCAGAGCTTTGAAAATGAATAGACGAATTGTTCCTTACCGCTACCCAAGTACTCGCTATCATCTGTATCGGCGTCCATCTCGTCGACTTGAACACGTTTTGGAGCAATATATGATGAGATAATACATTTGGCGTGCCCATCGAAATTTATGTTTTCTATATCATCCACCACCACCGTTCGCGGTAGCAAAAATGGGACATTCATCCTGAATATGTCACTAAGTGTGTGGTAACAACAAATACCCACTTGATACGTACATTGTCACAGAATCCCTTGAGCATGCGAGACCTAATACGTTGAACAAAGGTCCTAATATGGGCAATATAGGTCGAGGAGGAAGTCTATCGCCCTCCGTTGCTGCATGTAATCGTAATGCGCTGACAGTTGCAAACACGGTATCGATAATATCACCGATCAGCTTCTGAGACGTATCCTGCGTCTCTAACCTAGATGCCGAAGGTAGCTGGGCCATTGCCTCATCGTATATCTGCCTTGCGAAAGGAGAGAGTGAGCCCGGATCGATATTTGGTATCGGTGTTGCCTGTGAAAGTGGGAGTGTAATCTGAGAGATTTCCGGCGGCCAGTGGCATGATTCTGAGACTTGATGGATGACCGTATTGGAGTGCAAGGGCTTAGACACAGACATTTGAGTTTAACTCAAGTTTGGTTGAAGTTCAAGTTGAATTCCGAAGTCCAAAATAGCTTTGTGCCAGTGGGTGCAGTGGCGCTACGTCACATGCAGCGTGTGTAACCAACAAACATAGACTAAGATACATATTTATGATTACACAGTCACTGCGTAATATAACCGGTCTCTGACATATGCCAACGATAGGTTTACAACGCAAATTTATGATACAACAATATTGAAATACAAAATTGAAGGAAAGGAAACACTGTATACAACTTCAAGATATAAAAGGACCCGGAAATGAATTTGGAAGTTGTTTGTGTTCGGAAATGGCCCTGTGCGTAATATAGAAGTGAGTATGCTGATCATGTACTGTCAAGATTTGTCTGCTCGTCGATGCTTCTTCATTCCAGCTTTGGTGAATGGTATAAAAAGAAAAAAAAGGTGGCCATTACAGGCGACTTTCAAGGAGCACGGTATCCGTCTCCATCCAAGGACGCCTTTTCCAAAGGCCGCTTCGAGTGCTTCGCGACAGTACGAACGAAGACGAACTCCATCTCGTTCCGGATCTCCAGAGCGACATCGTGTTCGACGTCCTTGCGATTTGCCCAAGGAAGGATGACCTTGGTGATTTGTGCGCGGTGTGCGCCCAGAACTTTCTCTTTGATGCCACCTACAGGAGTTACACGACCTCTCAGGGTGATCTAGAGGTAGAGTTAGCAAAGGCGAACACGCGAAAAAAGGAAAGCCAACCTCTCCAGTCATAGCAATATTCGTAGGCACACAAGCACCCGTCAAAAGAGAGACAAACGCGCAGGTCTATTCGTCCGGAAAAAATTAATGGTGTTCTAGGCAAGGGAAGAAACGACGTACCATAGCAATACCAGCACTAGGTCCATCCTTCTTCTGGGCACCAGCAGGGAGGTGAAGATGGATATCAATTGGCTCAGGAAATTTCAGCGGGTCCTCCGATCGCGAGTTCGTGATGTGCAGATCATACGCATAGGTCTTCACCCAGCTCAGAGCCAACTCTCCGCTCTCCTTGATCACCTGAAACCGAATCATCAATGAGCCTCACAATAAAACGATAAGACCGGGAAAACAAAAGAATACCCACATCGCCAAGACTTCCAGTCAACTTGAGCTTCCCACTTCCAGGAAGTGCAATCGTCTCCACCGGCAAAATCCCACCCTCTCCCTGACCCATGACCACAAGCCCATAAACCACACCGCGTCGTTCTTCCCTCTCCCTCTCTTCCCCATCCCAGCGTGCGATCCCGAGTATCTTCTCAAGCTGGTTCTCCTCAACCACCCTATCATAGCCTTTCTTCGCAGGCACAACCTGCAAAGCCTTCTGTCCCGTCGCAGCAGTGGACGTAGAGGCACCCGCACTGTTTCCCTCCTGGGCAGTCGCGTCGAGGTACTCGGCCCATTCCACCGCCTTGTACCTAACTACGCCCCCAATCGCGCGTTCAAGGCTCCGCACGCCCGCCTCGCGTGTATAGCGCGTGGCAATGTGAAGCAGCGCCGGCTCGGTAATGGTGATGTGCGATGCGTCGAGCCCATTGGCTTTCAGCTGCTTGGGAAGCAGGAAGCGCCGTGCAATGTGCATCTTCTCGTCATAAGTGTAACCTAAAATGATTACCGAAGCTTCAGTGAGAATGTTGGATGGCTGGCTAAATATATAGACGGACCGCTCAGCTGGATGATTTCACAACGATCCAAGAGTGGTGCGGAGATAGTCTCGAGAGAGTTGGCGGTGCAGATGAAGAGAACTTGAGAGAGGTCAATAGGGACGTTGATGTAATGGTCCTAAAATTGTGTTGAAGTTAGCATATATTCGAAGAACAATTAAAAAATCGTTGCGCACATTAAATGTATGATTTTGTTCAGGATCCAAAACTTCTAACAGCGCAGCACCAGGATCTCCGTGGAAATTGCTCTGTCCTATCTTATCAATCTCATCTCTGTAAAGGTGCACAGGTCAGCGACTGCATTAATTCAGAAAACACGAAAATTCGCACAAAAGGATAACAGGATCATTGCGGCCAGCCTTTCTCAGAGCTTGGACGATAAGTCCTGGGCCACTAGCGACATACGTGCGCCTATGGCCTCTAATCTCCGCCTCGTCACGAACGCCACCCAGCGAAATCCGTTGGAAAGGCCTATTAAGAGCCTTCGCCACCGACTGTCCTAGCGACGTCTTTCCAGTTCCTGGGGGTCCAACAAACCTAAGGCCAGAATGAGTCAGTCGCTAGAAATTGATGTCGCACAACGAAGATGCGAGACACACAATAAAATGGGTCCTTTGATACTTTTCCTGACTGCGCGAGGTCGAGGTGGGGGATTTCGTGTCACCTTCTGCGCCTGGTTCTGGTCATATGGTACGACAGCGGTGCTCTTCTCCGTCTTTCCTTCTCCGTCTGCTTTCCCTTCCGCCTCCGCCTCTGCTTTGGCCTTAACAACGGCCGCCACTTCAGTCCTCTTCTGATCCTCTAGCGCCTCCTTCTCGGCATTCAGCTCCTTCAATCTCACTACCGCAAGGTATTCTATGAGCCTCTTCTTTATCTTCTCCAGACCAAAGTGATCGGCGTCGAGCTGGTTGCGAGCATTCGTGAGGAATGACCTGTCCTTCATCTGAGGACCAGTAGAATTAGTAGCGCCCGCAGTCGGAGCGGAGTTAGGCCATGGGACGCTAGTGAGCCATTCCAACTAAAGTAGTTGCATCAGATACGAAGGGGAAATTCTGATACAAGATACTGTACTCACATATGACCGAATAACGCCGTTCTCGACACTTCCTGCAGGTATCCGTTTCAGCCTCCTCCATTCGCGCACACCCATCTTACGCTCCTCGGACCCAGGTTCCATCGCCTCAATCTTCTTCTTCAACTCCGCCATGTCGTCCGCTTCATGTTGTTCATCATCATCCAATTCGCTCGAGCTTCCGCTCCCAGCCTCGTTAGGAGTGGGAGAATTCTGCGGACCGCCAGCGAGAGAACCGCCATTGGAGCGTTGCAAAACATGCAGTTCGCGCTGGATAGCAGCGAGCTGTTGACGCAGGAAGAACTCTTTCTGTTGCTTCGAAAGACTTTCGTCGACGGCGCTGGCGATCTTCTTTGTGACCTCTGAGATGCTTGCTTGCTTGATGAATACCTCAGTCGCAAGTTGTAAACGGGCTTCTGCGTCCGGAGTCCCGAGGATAGCTGGGAAGGATCGCGTCAGTTCTATAAATAGACATATACGAATGATGGAGGCTTTGGAACCAGGGCCACAACAGGGCCACCTCTGCGTCTGACAGTCAAAAATACCCTTCATGCTCGAAAGATCTGGAAGGATATGAACAAGAATATGACGATAACCCATGAAAGGCCCTATGAGAAGGGACACTTCCACGGGTGTAGAATTTAAAGAAAGCATATCACAGTCCGCCACACACACGCTCATGTGGAAGGAAGGCAAAGGAAGGACGATTCGTAGAACGAAATGAAGATATACTTACCAAGTTTATCATTGTATTCTCCATTGACACTCCCGATGAGAACATCCGCCATCCAAGGCGTCCGGGCGTCAGTAATATCGTCGAGCATGCCCGCAATCTTGTTGTACCCCTCCTTCCGCGTCTGCTGCACGGAGTCCTTTGCCAGCCGGTCAAGAAGTCGCAGCGCGCTCTGCTTGAATTTCTCGACGGCCTCTGGGGTCGGCACTTTCTCGGTAGGCGGGTACTCCACATCGTGTATAGGTAGAGTCAACAGATCCTCGCCCGTAATCTTCTTCGTCGACATATGAATCAGCCGTACCCGCGTGAGACCATGTAAGGAAACTAGGTAAGGCTGGCGTGGGTTCCGCGCAGGGGGTTTGATGAGTCGCAGTACGCGGGCAGCGGTACCCCACTCCGCCAGCGTAGGATCAACGTTGGGGGATGTCGTCGAGGTGGTTATTGGAATTGCGGCCACGATGGGGAGCGTATCAGACTCTTCGATGAGCGACAGCAGCGTCTCCCCTATCTCTCTGGAAACCGGCATTGTGAAGCGCGAAGCCGGGAGCAGAATCAAAGGATGGGGGAGTGCCAGAATCGGGAGCTTTGAGGTGGCCATGATGGTGAGTGTATAGAGAGAAGAAGATCAAGAGGAAAGTGCAGGCAGAAGAAGTTCAAATGAGAGCAGGATGACTGCAGTGCCGGTCTGAGAGCGCAAAGTAACGTAGGCGCAGCACGTGATATAGGTTCGGCAACTCTTCTGGCGCCGTCACTCCGGCGGCCATCTTCCTCTCTACCTCCGTCTTATTTTCGTATATGAACACAACAAAGTCGACAGCATGGTCAACAGACCCTCTGTCGCAACTCTAATGGAGCCATAAAGTTCTCGAGAATCGACAGCTGCCCTTCTTATCGACGATTCTCTTCTCAATAAACCCATTTGAATCTACCCAGGTATTATTCTTTGACCTTGAACGTCGGGTAAGCTGTCATTCTGGCCGTAGTGCGAGAGGACCCACCTCATCTACCAATAGAGTTTAACGGTCTTCTGCCAATCAGTAATCAATCGCTTATGAAGGCACTGAAGGCGAAGGTTTGCGATCGAGTTACCAGACTTTGTTCATGACATGGCATTGCATAGAATGTACGAGAATCGAGATGTACCGATGTCGGTGAAGGCTAGGGCAGCTCTCGAATAGTAATACCCGAACTACGCTCCATCTGCTTAGGGGCTTTAATTGACTGGTGTCAACTACTATGACTGATCCACATCATCACAGTACTTACATAGGTGGAGTCCTGCAAAATTACTATTCTATCCTAAGGAGATGTGAGCCTCTCCGCGGTCTGAACGCATTTATATATCCAAATTGGCATACTTCTGAAATTATCACAACTATAACAAGCACCTGCAGTGACAAGAGTTCTGGCCACGCTGTAGAACCAGACCGGAGTACTCAAAAATCTTGATCTTGACTTCTTTCGGAATCGTTCTAAAATGTAGAATACCTCAACCTAAGCGCCTCCCGGCTTACGAGAACGTGCTAAAACAGTGGAGGATATGCGGACATTGGGTTCGCCATATGCTTCGAAGTAGGCATCCCGCGCCAAAAATAGATGTGGTAGGAAAAGCGCAAACATATCCTCACCTCGAATATTTGAGACATTGCTGCACACGCCCTCTACGTTACTTTTTGTCTTCATATACTGAGCCGCGCCGCAGTAGGGATCAGCCTCGAAAAAAATCATATTAATGTTCTCTGAGACCATCTTTCTAAGTGACTTCATCGTATTTATTTACCGTGTATGCATCCCCAAGGGACATAGTATACGAAGCAACACACTCCTACACGACGCTTGAACTGGCTTCATGATTCTATCATACCAGAGGATTTGACTTTCTTGAAGTCGAAGTTACGGGCGCCTATCTAAGGATAAATTTAGAATACTTTAGTATCACATGTTTATTACATTTTGTTCAAGCTCGTCAACGATGATGGCACGCGCACTCAATACAAAATTTGAAGTCTGAACGTTTGAACATTATAGCTAAACACCAATCGTAGTAGAGATCTCGAGTGCCAATTATATAATAAACACATTAAGAGCCTTAAGAACACCAAATCATGCATGACCTAGCGGAAGGAGAGTAGAGTAATAAAGCCAATATGTAATGTCATAGAAGCAGAAGATGAGACCGCGTCGAATGAGGAAAAGACACGCAGTGATTATGTATAGGCATATACACTCATGAACGGAGGGAAAAATAGAAAGGAAGAAAAAAGAAGAAGAAGAAAAAGATTCCAATAGATAAGGCGCATGCAGAAACAACAGACAACAGCACCTTACGCCCTCAGCCGCCATCCATCTCCCTTCCGACTGACCCTACCAACACCACCGAAGCCCTCTCGCACCACAAGCCACAGCCCCGTACTACACACCATATCCTTGATCTCCTCCGCCGTAAGCGTAATGCCATAGTACGGCTCTCGAGGCTGGTCGTCGGCTAAATCAGCTTGCGGTGTGGGGTCTCCCCGCGATTCGTTGGGGATGGGGAACCCCTTCCGTCTGATCACCCCCATCCTCTCCACTTCGACGTCGGGCAGCGGGAACGGCACCTTCAGCATGGCCACGACCTTTGGGTGGTGCGGCGTTGGCGAGAGCGTGCCGACCTTCACCCTCAGAACCTGCGCCACGTTCGTCGGGTTATTGGCTAAACAAAAACACAAGATAAGCGATCAGCACTACAAAAGGTTGAATCAAGCTACGCACCTGCAGCGGCGCTCCTTCGAATCTTAAGCGTGCATACCCACGGCGTCTCCGAGTCCTCAGGGTCACTATCCTCGCCCTCGTCCAACGACATCTCCCTCGGCCGCCTCCGCCCACCAAGCGACCCATCGCCCTCCTCAGATGCCGTCGTCGTGCTAAAACTGCCCGAGCTCATCCGCTTCTGGCGCCTCTCCTCGATTTTGATACGCTCTCGCCCGTCTAGAACGCGGTCTTCAAGCTCGCGCCGCGCGCGATCTCTATTCCGCACGCTGCCGTCATCGCTCCCTCGCCCGTCATCAGCCGCACTCCTTCCTCGACTCCTGCGACTCCTGTTCAGGTTCCTCGACCCCCGGTCCTTTCCCCTTGCGCGCTTCCACTCGAACCGCACCTCGACGCCCCCGTACGCAAGTGGCGGCGGTCCACTCCCTGAGTTCTCCTGCGAGTGGCTACCATTGGCTAGGTTGGGCGGCTGCAGCTGCTTCGTGCGTCCGAAGAGCCCTGAGTCCCCGAAGGCGCCTGCAACGAAGCTCGGCCGCTTCTTCAGCCACCGCCGCACAAGCCACACGTACATGAGCGCTCGCTGGCCATGCAACAGATTCTCTGGGTTCTCCACGCGCGGGCTGAGGACGGATACAAGAGGCGATGTGATCCCGGTGTGGGACAGTGCGCCAGCCGGAGGCGTCGACGAGACGAACGTCGGCTGGATACCCAGGACCGGAGGGCGAAGCTGAAGCTGTTGTTGCTTCAGATTGGTAAGTTCTTCGCGCGCTTGTGACTGCGTGAGCATGAGCGGATAGCCTTGATGGACGGCGTCCGTGCTATGCTCTGCACCATGCGCAGCCGATCCCGTCAAGCTCTGCTGGCTCCGGTTGCTTCGCGTCATGCTCGGATTCGGCGACGCATCTCGCTTAAGGAAGAGCCTCCGCTCGTCCTTCGCCACGCTCGATGTGCTCTCTCCGTCACTGGCTGCAGGGCTTTCGCCGATAGTGCCGTGCACCACGGCAGATAGTCGTTTCCTGTTATTGCGCAGTGTCGTTTTGAAAGGGTTCGTGATGGCTGATGTCAGACTTGCGTTGCGACCGTGCCCCCTCTCTTTGGGCGGCGCGATGGTTGGCGTTGGCGAAACGGGATCCTCGTGCCCTTGCGCGCGGGGCGTCTGAGGTGCTGTGGGTGTCGTCTGCTGCGATGCTGGTGATGTCGGTGATGTCGGCGGCTGAAGCAAAGGTAATGGAGGTGGTGGGCCTCGTGCGCCACCTCCGCGTTTCTCTGTGTCCCTATCCCGCACGAAGAGCTTATTCGTCGTAGGTGCTGGATGCAGTGAAAATGCGGCAAAGGAGTTGTTCATGCTCGACGTCTCCGATGTGGACGCGTTCGTGGGTGATGTGGTGCTTGACGAACTCTTTTTGAACAATTTATTGAAGATGTTTCGTTTAGGTGGGCTGGGGATGACGGTCGGAGTAGGGGTTGTGGAACTATTGGTCGGGACGCTGACCTCGTTCTGCCCACCGAATAGCGGCGCGGGGGCCTTGACGGTGTACAGCTCGGGTTTCGGTGCGGCCTTCACATTCGTATTAGAGTTGGAATGCAGCGACGCCGCCGACGACGCCGCAGATGGAGTAACAGGCCTGCTGCCTGCATTAGGTTGCAGGAAGGAGCCGCCGGGTCGTGCGGATCGGATGCTTCCCCGCGAGCTCAAGTTCGCGATGACAGCGCCCATCTCGTCTACGCTGATCCGCATGCTCTCCCTCCGGGCGTCCTTGTCCTTGTCCTTCTCGCCCCATACTTCCACCGGCTCGAGGAACGCGAGGTCGATCAGCTCGATGCCCCGTCTTTGGAATTTGGCGATCTTAGCGTCCGTGCCTGCATCGACAATGACGTTGGTCATGACGTTATGAGCTTGTAGGTTGTATAGGGGTATAATATTGCGCCGCGTGTTCGAGGACGCGGTACTGGAGGCGACAGAGGTAAACGATGCGGTGGATGCGGTGTAGATGTTTGATGATTCGTCGGATCGACCTGAGCTCGTTCGTACTAGCGATGCGCCATCAGAACTGCTCCGGCTGGACGAGGCGGATGTTGGAGTGGTGGATAATCCTTCGGTGGACACGACACCCGTTGGTGGTTTGGCGTTTGGAGGTACAAGTTGTACTTGTAGATTAAGAGGGTGGTTGGATTTTGATGGTGGTGGGCGGACAAAAATAAACGTCTGTAGGCTTGTTAGCTTCGTGTCGAGGAATAATACTGGGAGACAAAAATATAAAAATATAGTGATGCGCAGTTAGCAGGCAGAGTGGAAATATATATCATATGTCACACGCATGACAGCGAGTTGGCGACCTCCGACGACCTGGTATCCGGGATGAGAAAGGATGTGTACGCGTTTGCGGGCTGCATCAGATAACAATCAATGTCCTGCCTCCTTGTCTACGTATTCTGTCGTGTTGCGCAAAAGAGGAAATGGTCCAGAGTCAGAATGTATTGGGCCAATTAGCGGGGCCTTTTCTTCGGCAGAATAGGAAGGACGCGTTGGTCGCCGGCATCAGCGTCATATGCCAACTGGCATTGAGCAGAATAGATGATATGTGGAAGACGTGGGTTGGACGGCGATGCGGAGCGAATGAGAGCGTAGGATATGTCTAGGTCGGGTTGTCGACGCGGGCAAGACAAAGACCCCTAAGCGATCTGCAGCGATGACATATGAAATCCAAAAACTGTCAAGAGTCGAGGCGTTATCCTATACGATATGGCGCAGTTGAGATCCAATGTAGACAAAGTGCAAGAACGTATACATACCTCGAAGAACATATTTAGCTCTAGCACTGCCATCGTCCAAATCGTGCTTCCGCCCGTGGTCGCCGTATTCACTCGGTGCAAAACGGATGAGAAGGGTGATGTAGGTTCCATGGGCGTATTCGTTGCCTCTGAGATGCTGGTATCGCGATAACCAGCCAGTAGTGACTCGAATGAACGTGTGTTTCGGCCAATTTCAATGCAAACGCGCATCCACGAACATAGAGGAGGTTCTCCACGGTTCCACTCTGCCTACCAGACAATGGCACATCAAAAAAAGGGAATACGCACCTCGCTGGCAGTCTTGTCTTTCTCCTTCCCTTTTCCCTGGTGATGTTCAGAGTCTTCAGTCTGTGGTGGTGGATTGGGCTCAGGCTCATCCTCGTCTTCGGTGTCTGGGTTGACCGAGGGTCGAGGGAGCTCTGGCGAGGGATTTAGATGGAGTGCAGATGGCAGAAATGAGGCGATTGAGGATAGCATAGTGAGCTCTGCATGTGAGTGTCAACGAGAAAAGTGGAAATGAGATGAGAAAGCGACACTCCGAACATAGTCAGGCGATTTGATCTAAAAGCGATCAGGATTCAGGCTTGGCTCAGCGGCATCGTCATTCGCTCATGTGACACCCGTGACCCGAGCGCCCTCGCACACGCCCTCGTTCCTCAGCGTCTGTCCACCGCGGCACGTTTCCTGCTCGACGCTGGCTCATTTTATTTACCTGCTAGTCATTTGACGCCAGACCTGACCTTCCCACCGCTCGCTGCCCTGCACACCATTGATTCCGATGACCAAGGAAATTTAATGCTGCAGTTTTTACTACTTTCACCTGAATAATCAGCATACCCGGGACATGCGCCAGTTCAGACCAAAGGCACCCGTAAAATCCTCTCGAGCAGGCTGATCGAGGTTGACGCGGACGGTGCTTTTCGGCTCCTCGTGCCGCACCGCGCGCTTATTAGGCGGCCGGTGGTTGGTCTCCGGTACCGTCGATTCGCCCTCCTTTACGGTGCAAACATTATTGTATGTCGCATTTTCAGCAGCTGCGTATTTTCCATCCTACCCCGAACTAGGTGAGGGTAAGTTCTCCCCAGGTCGCCTTTCCGACCCAAAATCTCTGTCTGGACCCTCGGTCCATAATAACATTCCCATTCACCTCCCCGTGCTCATTCAAAAAGGGCCTTGCCTCCATGTCCCATCGAGTCACTCTAGAGTCAGTTCTTGGTAATAATTCTGTCACTTGTCCAGGACAAATCGAGGATTCCTCCACGTGACGACATAGTGTGCGGCGTATAATCGAATTGGATCAGCGGGAGAGGATTCGGGCGCCGGGCGCTTGTGGCTTTCCAGTTCCGAGCTCAGCCTGGCTCGTGTTAACCTCGACCACCATGAAAATCATGAGGGCGTTGGCGGCGGATAGGGATCGTAAACTGGTAGAGTACACTCAGTGGCCATCGAGCTCAGATCGCTTGCTGACAGAGAGGACGTGCGTCTTGTGGCGTGCACGCGTCTGCTAACCAAGGGTGTGCTGCCGTTTGACTAATATTAGATTTGTAATCTGGTCACACCCCGAGCTTAGAGACTTCCTTTCATAGCAGGCTTTGTGCCTACCGTCTCAATTGCTTTGGAGGATTTGAAGAGTGCGTTGTAATCAACTAAATGGCAAAATATGTTCTGGCCAAAGCATCCTCAAACCACCTTCGAGTCCATATTCTAAGAACGAACCAGCTCGACTGGACTGCTCTCTAAAATCAAGCCCAACTGCGCACTTTCCGGAGCATCATGTCAAAGCCACAGAGAGGCGTGTATCTTCACGTACTCAATTCAATTGCCATCGCTTCCTAGTCGTACTCTAATCAACCAACGATCAAGGAAGCATAGAGATTATATGATTATCAGCACAGTACATGCTGGGATGGGATGCCGTTTGATGGATGGATCCGTATCACTCGTAGATAATGAAGTGAATTGGCACAACGTGGATTCGATGCAAGCGAGGTGGGGTTGCGTTATGTAACGGTATTGAGCCGCAAGCAAGTGGCGGATCGAACTTGCCGGTGTGGTGAAACGAGGTAAAATGACAATTTCGACGCACCCATCGAATTCAATCCTCGCTCGACTTCTGCCGAAAAACACACCATCGACAGTCGACACATATTGTCGTAAAAGACAGCATACCATTCGGATATTTGTGTGGCGCATTCCACGGCGTCAAGGTATAAATAGACTGCGAGTCCGCCATTGGCGTGTGGGAAGGACCTACAACACTGCGACATCGATATAATTGGATTGAAGTCTGTACTGCGCAGTTCGTTAAATGCCTCAGGCATGGAATCCTGAGGTCTATTGAGTTAATCCTGGGAACTTGAAGAGTAACTTGATAGATAAGGAAAGATGGGACGGGGTATTGGGACATGAATGTTTGAATATGTAATAGATTAGAATTCGTCGGACCCCTCCAAAGTGTGTGGCCATACTGCGGAGAGCGTTTTGGCGTAATGACGCGTGGTTTGAGCGCTAAGAGGCGCGCTCAAGGCACCGGCGCCTAGACGCGCTGATCTGCGTGACCACGTGGGTGCGCCACTTCGCCTTCGGTCGCACGCGATCTGCGCGTGAAATTGCGCACAAAGTCTTGTACAGTATACATTTTTACACCAGCGATCCCACCTTTAAATTAAAGCTCCTCATTGGGACACTAGTCCGTCCGTGCACCCTCGTGAGTCAAGTTCACCCTTTGGCCTAAGGTTCTCAATATGAATTCGCATTTTCGTCCTTGGGCTCTAGTCAATGGGTAATGCCACATCGTGTTCGAAACCCGAGCGGCAGAGCGTCTCTTTACATGTGTCGCTCTATTATCTAGGTCAGTTCCCGAGCATCGATAGCCTCATCAAAGACCCAACAACGACGGCAGCACAAAAACTACGCCTACAATCATATATCTCGGCAGACTGGCACACATCCTCAATACGACTTGCAGGCAGGATATTCGTGAATTTACAGAAACGGATGGTCGTTTTGAACAACTGCCCACGCCGCTAATGTCTTTGGACCACAGTCTGCTTGCTTTTCAAGGGTTTTGACGTGCCTGACTTTTACTCCATCCATTACACCTTTCATCAACTCTCATTGGACCATATTGTTTTCCGTTATCGCCTCTACATACCCAAACGGTCTATAGTGGTCAGTGTTTTAAATTTACCGGCCTTAGTCACTTTGTAACATTTGTAATACACCCTCTTAGCACAGACAATCCGTATATGCGATATCAACGCTGACAGTCCTCAGTCATCCAGAGTTCTGCACGAGACGAGCTAACAGACGGCGGTTGAGAGGTTAGCACATAATGGACGGAATACAAGAGATGTAAGTCACAAAAAGTCGCCGCATCAAATGCGCAGTGTGTGCCTGTTTGGTTGCGTGGGTGGGCGCGTCACGTCACTTGTGGATGTCCCTCCTTCCGAACTACCGCCACGTCCATACTCACCAGGGATCTCTTCTTAAGCTGTTGCTCCCGTACGGCCCAACTATCCGAAAAGTTGCACGGCGAATGCCAGAAGAAAAGATAGGGGTGCGATCAGTCGCGCCGCGGGCGCGGCCGCATGCTTGCTTTCCCTCACTTTGCGCTGGATTGCGCATGCCAGCGCTATTACTACTTGATTCTGATTCTATCTGTGTCAATTACTCGCTAGTAAATTGTCGGCTATCTCTCGGACGAAGTTGTCAGACCCCACGAATTTCTGGTCGAAGTAATGCTTGCGACGCACCGAGCTGCTCAGATTTCAAAAGACAACCTTGCGCTCTGTCTTCACCATGACTCCTGCCTCTGTGAGGGGATTTCTACTAGTTATGTTGTATGCAGTCTAGCTCCTCTCACGAATATGGAAATCACAACAGTAACGAATGAACCCACTTTCTGGTGCTTTGCGCAGCCTCATCATTCCAGAATCCAAGCGGCTGATAAGCTGAATACTACTACGGGCTTCGCCATCTAATCGATAATAAAGATCTGATCCCCGACATACTGCACCCTTATTGTCATTCATCCGAGTGGAGTAGATCTGAACCAATACAAGGCAATCGCACACCATCTCCACCTTAGATACGCTGAGGTATGAGGAATGTGGGCGTTGTGGATACCCATCTTTGGACATCCCTGGATTGCGCCGTGGTCGGCTGGTCTGCGACCATATGCCACGTCCGCCACATGTAGTCAGCCACACCGTTAGGGGATCGACGATCCAGGCTGAAGACAAACAAGACCAACTGGAAGAGAAATCTATATAAACCCTTCCCCCCGCTCGACCTCTCTTTCATTCAAACGACCACCATCTCCGGTTTCGAGGCGCTTTCCTCTGGGCGATTTTACCAAATCATTTCTCTCTTATCACGAATCATATCCCCCATGTCTGCTGCCAACTCCCGGAGTGGTCGTCCTGGCGGGTGGCCAGTGCTATTGCTACCATCGTCAGTTGTCTTCGCCTCCTCGCCTCGTCGATGCACTCGTTAACACTTTCCTGCAGATAAAAATCATCACAGCGCGCACCCCCGCCACCAACATCATAAATCGCGGAAACGCGCCGCACGAATGTTCATCCCAGTCGTTGTGCGTAGTGGATGATGACGCCTTTACCGTGAGCACTCGATCAACATCACTCGATGGCCATCTCTAATTTTCTAACATCAAATAGACATGCCCTCCATTCGGCGTTCATCGTCCCACTACTCCAAAATATCACACAAATCGCGGAAACGCGTCGCACGCAACGCTCGTCGTCGTGCGCCGAGGACGATGACGCCTTCATCGTGAGTGGTCGCTGGCAGCCACCAACATTTTTTAATGCTCTATCTATGACGTAGACTCTTTTATATTCGGCGTTCATCGTCCCCTCCAACGCAGCTAACATCACAGCACCAAGACCATGCTAAGGTAGGTCGAGGCGTGGCACGGTTCACATCACATCTTTTGCATGTGAGTCTCACCTCGATCCTTCAGGAATTCCTATACTGACGTCCTCTTGTTTTCTAGATGGTAACGCGCGTCTCTTTCTTCGCTATCACCTTTTACTCTCTCTCTTTTGCGTGACTTGCGTGACTTGCGTGATCGGTTGCCACCTGCCAGCCGCCAAAGGATTCGAGAAGACGAGGGGACCTTCAATAAACGCGACGGATCGAGGCTACCATGGCACGACCGCCTTCCCTGGCCGAAAGCAACACCCCGGCTGCCGTCAGAGTCCTAACGGGCTCTGCGCTGTAGGTAGTCGGGTGAGCGCCGTCTCGCTCTCGCCGCGTGCCATTCGTGCGCAGGTGCAGAGTTGGAGGGAGGACAGAAGAGTTAGAGTACGGGTGAAAGGCCTGTGCGGTGCCAACGCACCTTCTCGAGCGACCATTCCACCCTCATCCTCCGGGGTGGAATTTGAACGAATGGAGAAGGCGACTTGTGCTCATGATAATTCGGGCACGAGGAGCGGAATCCTACGGTGATCAAGCGCTGGCCGGCACAATGGCAACTTAAAAGGCTTTTCGAATATTTCAAAAATCTTTCCTTTCTTTTCTTTCTTTTCCTCTTCTTTTCTTCGTAAATTAGTAATTTCAGTATTTTACCCCCGAAAGGGGCCAATGCGCTTCGGCGCCGGAGTGCTTCCTAAGTCTTAAGTTCAGTTAGCATCGTCAAGAAGCGAAGAGCTTCTAAGTTCTCATCAAGTTTATTTTCACTACTCGAACTCGTACACACGGCAAAATGTTGCCAAAACGCGCGCGTCGCACACGCCGTTGTAAATCCAACAACTTGCAAGTGCCTGCACAAGCTGCGCTCTGTACGTCCTCGGGACTCCTTGCAATCAACGATCTCAGTTTTATCCTAGCCAACTGATGTGAATCATCATCGAAGCAGGCAATCATCCCACAGATAAATCATGACAATACAGAACGTCGATCCGGATCTATGAAATGACCGTGCGCGAGGCAAACAGGAGAGTGGAAGGCAGCGACGCCGTGTCGATGATTCTCATTTCTCCTCGATATTTCAATATTCGAATTTTCAGGCACAGCGTTCACGCTGATCTACGCGTGCGAGCGAGCGTACGTCCGTGCGTGCATTCAATGATTCAACGCGTGTATGGATTATGCCATTTCGCCTCCTCCGAGTCAAGACAAATCGACGTGAAACGTGCGTGCACTGCTGCAGCTCTTCTCTCAGAGGATTGAATATTGAATGGTGTGAACATCATCGTTGTCAATGTGTATGATCTGCTGCATAACCTATTATTTCATGCTCAAAGCTGATGGTCTGACCTAAAGAAATCCATGACACTACGCTGCCAGAGAGCATTTTTATCTTTTGAGCTTGATATTTCACGGAATGCGTGGCAGGATATGTAGCCAAACGGAAAGCCACCCTCGACGAAGTCATCGCGCCTTCATTCTACCCCTCGAAGACGTGCAGTGCAATATCTGTAGGTCTTTCAAGTTCTGCTTGGTCAAGCTTTGATGAATGCTGCAATTATATACTATCTAATGGAATTCAACTAGCCTCACCTTGAGCCTCACGAAGCCCTACGGCATTTTTTGGCGCCCGTAACATAGGCGCCCAATCAAAATCGAGTAATTAGTTACGGAATCTGATTGTCATGCAGTCACAATGAACACTGCACACCACCATATATATTCGCTGGTGGACGTCGTTCTGTATGTTGTCTGTAAAAATGCTGTCATCTTCACATAAAGGAACCCCTTATTCCTACCCTTGCAAGATTCTTGCGACAGGTCCTTGAAATATTCTCCAGGAATCCCTAGTCTAGTCCGATTTGAGAGCCCTTTGGTGGGTGGGTCCGTTCGGTCGTAAAAGGAAAGTAAATCCGATCGGCTTTAGATAGAACCATCACGTGTATTATGCACATGACCGCCTTGAACGCGTTGAGATCTAAACAATGTTTGTCCGAGGCGTTAGGGGCAAAGATTTTGTCGTTCACGTCGCTCACACGGCATGTCGTTGGGCCCGCAGCCCTCTCACAATGACTTTACCTGGATCTCTACCTTAGGACGTACTATCATCCGCGAAATCATCGAAGCTCGACTCCCTCAATGGCCGAATGGGCCCCATGAATCTCAAGTCGAGTGTTGGGCACACTCTCTGCAGGGAATCCCAACCCTGCTCATTGCATCGACTGGCTGGGGGAAAACGGCCGCCTTCTACGGCCCTATCATTGTTCTTCTATATCTTGTTCAGCACCCAAGACCAGACGTCCCCAATATCCCACCCAAACCCGTCGCTTTGGTCATCACACCTCTCATCGAGCTCGGAAATGCGCATGTAAGTTGCTATTAATTTGCCTCGGCCCTTTTGCCTAATAAAATTGAGACAGGCTCGCGAGGTTGAACAATTGGGCTTAAGCGTGGTCGCCGTTAGTGCTGAAACTCTGACAGAGGCAAGCGACAAGGGGCGGAATCTCTTCCATGAAATTGCTCGCTGTGAATACTCCATCGTATTTCTCTCCGCAGAGAGGTTAATCTCGCCCGATGTCGACCTCATCCTCCGCAATCCAGTCTTTCAAAAAAACCTTGTCCTTCTCGGTATCGACGAGGTGCACGTTTTAGTTCCGTGGGGCAAAGACTTTCGCAAAGCATACCATCAAATCAGCCTTCTCCATCGACGCCTTCCCTCACACACCGGCCTCGTTGGAGTTACCGCTACCCTCTCTGCTGGGAAAGACTATCGGGAGCTCTGCTCCCAGCTCAACCTCAAAGAAGGACGATTTAAATGCATCCGCCTATCGTCCGAACGGCCAAATATCCGAATCATCTTCAAGGAGCTCACGCACACCCTCGGAGGTGCCGAATTTCCTGACATCGCATGGGTATTTAGCCGTGGCATCAAAGCTGTTGTATATTGCGAAACGATCGAGCTGTGCATGCGCGTCGCACTCTATGGGTGGGCACAGTATCCCGACGGCGTTCAACGACTCGAGAATGTTCGTCTATGGACGTCATTGACGTCGACTGCATACAACACGCAGACGCTCGAGTTATTCAAGGACAACATCGACACCTCTGTGATCATTGCAACAATAGCATTCGGCATGGGAATGAATATTCGCAACATCACCCACTCCATCAACCTGGGCTTACCTTCATCCCTGCCCATCTTGGTCCAGCAAAATGGGAGAGCTGGTCGTGATTTGACGAGTCCTGCCTATGGTTGGACATATATTCAAGGCTTAATCATGGGTGCTGTCCGCGCAGATGTCTCTGCCCGAAACTCTGAGAGTGGAGATGCACCGGCACTTTCTTCGCAGATCCAGAAGCGCCTACAGAACATCGATCCTTCCCTTCGAGAAGTAATTGCTGCAGATATCCAGAGTTACTGCATCATTGTTGCTCTTAACATTGCTTTAGGAAATTCTGCGCCTAATTCGCGCCTTCCATGTGCACAGGCCGGCAGGCCCTATTTCTGTAGTGCGTGTCAACCATTTTGGAACAATCCATCTCCGCGTGCGAGGCCGAGTGGCTATATCGAAATTCTGGATCCAACACCACCGCAAAGACCTGTCAGGCCTCTACCCATTCCCACTGTTCCTCTTCCACCTCCTCTCACTAAACCACATCGTCTCAATGCGGAAAAATGGCTTGAAAACTTCGCGAAAACCCGTTGGTGCTTGAAACCAGCGGCATCAAGCATCCCTCACCTTCTCTGGTTCTGGACCGGAACTTCTATTGCCCATATACTCGACCATTTCCACCTTGCACGTTCTCGAAGTTCGCTTAATGACTATCTTGGGACTTGGACCCGCCTTTCTATAGATGGAGATGCTCTTTTTATTCTGCTCGAGAAGCTTAACCTTGTTTACGACCATGAACTCTGCAAAAAACGCCACGAAAAGGAGAAGAAAAAGGTTGAGACTGCGAAAAAGGCTGCCGTGACACGTGCAACCAACAAAGGTGTGTCTGAATAATATTACAAAGTTGAAAGTACAATATCTAATATTTTGTCGACTTCTAGATAAACGTGATAAGGAAAATCAACCCCCAATACACCAGATGAACCAGGCCTCTACTTCACGTAGTGGCCTGACTATTCGTATACCACCTCGAGTTGGTGCTCTCATGCAGAAACCTTTGGACGATTCGTGGGAGCCACCAATGCGAATTATACCTCAGCCTCTTGCCACTGCTGCTTTGGCGCCTGAATCTCCCAGTGATTTGTGGGAACCGCCATTTGGGATTATTACTACTGAAAATTCAAGTCAGCCTCCTCCGCGAAAACGTCAAAAACTCACGACCTCGTCAACAGCGCCATCAACGTAAAGCTCGCCATTAACCACTATCATGGGGTTTGGAGGTGGGCCACTTCCATTGTTTTTCTCGAGCTCATCAGACTCATCCATTTCTTGTAACTCGGCAACTAGGTTTGGCGCTATGTTGTCAGGACGGGATAGATCAACATGCATCTTGGTAACCGTTGATGTTATAGTTGTTTTTGCTATGAAATCTTTGATTTTGCCATCTTTCAATTTCTTCATGCCTTCTTCGAAGTCGTCTTGGACTGGTTTGGTTTCATTGCGCCCAGGACAGTAGTAGTGGATTTTATCGGTGCGAAAGTGGTCCATAACTGTCCGCAGTTCATTGTCAAGGTGTGGATCACTATGTTTTTTTGCCCTGGATTTGAGAGTGACGTGATCTTCCATTTCATCCTTTAGATTAAGGAAGTTATTGACATTTGGAGCTAGGACTTCACGGTAGAATGCAGCGTCAAATTCATTGCCCTTGTGTTGGGCCATGTCTTCAAGCCAGAAATTGTGATGTTCCTGCAATAAATCACCCTCGATGAACTGATCTTTTCTTCCCTTTAGATTGACAAGCCAATTTTTCATGATTGCACTCCTCAACTTATCTCCGTACTCCCAACGGAAGTTGCAGTAAGTTTCGAGCAAGAACTGGGAATAATATGGATTGCCACTTCCCGCAAAGGTAAATGTCCACACCTGTCAATGTACTCTTGTTAATCTTTTACTGTGTAGATGTCATGCAAACTTACCTTTAAAATTTCCCATATGCGGGCGGGATCTCCTTGAGCCACTGCCTTACAAACTTCACGCCACCAGATTGCATTGCGCATAAATAAGATGGCGTTTGCAAGGGTAGTGTCAGCGAGCAGAGAAGCACTGGGTAATGGCAAGGAGGATGTGAGGTGATGTAATATACCCTCCATTTCGATGTCCTCATTGCTTGACGCAGGTTTCGTTGAAACAGGCGGCATCTCTGGCCCTCCATCATCAAGCCCTGGTGGACTACAAGCTAGATTGTAAGCTTGTGTTGTCGCATATCGTTGAGCCAACCACTGAGCATGTTGTAACAGAGTCTCGAAAGACAGAAGATTGTCTGACTCTTGTTGGTGTTTGAAGAAAGCGGTCAAATCATTAGTTGATAAACGTGCCCTGAAGGGTGTATATGTAAGTCTAAGTCATTATATTATTGTTTAAACTGATGACTTACTCCCAACAGCTCAAGATGTGTGCATCGAGCGACATGCCTACGAGGTGTGCACCTTCGTAAAATTCCACCTTTCGTAAATCAGTTGGTTTCGGACATTCAGTCCATGCGGCAATGTTTGCAAGTGAAGCGGGATCCTGGTCAGTACCCCAATGTGTCCGAACTACGCGGCTGAGATCTGTCCATTTTGTATGCCACAGTTCGAGCAGAGGCTGCAACCATCGAAAGGATGAAAAATTGCTCTCTTCTGGTGCGAGCAATTTCTTCAACAGTAAGAGCATATTGAATGTTTTCCCGTCTCCTGACCATAGTGATGCCGTGTTATTCAGGGTTTCATCATTGATACCCATCTGTGTAGTTGCGAAATCGAGAATGCCGGCCTTGAGACCTTGAATTTGCATCTCATCCGCACTGTTGGTTGCCAATGGTACGATTTTTGTTCGTCTTGTTTCAGGTATGGGGTCCTTGGTTATGTGCGCTTTGATGTACCTATCGAGATGCTCACGATACAAGGTAGACAACACTGGAATGAAACCAAGCAAGACCTCCAGAAATTCAACAGTGGCAACATGATCTAGATGATTGGTATCGATATCATCCAGAAGCATTTCGGTCGTGAGTATTTTGCGTTCCTGCTTTCGTTGGCGTTCAATAACATCATCAAGGTTAAAGGCTTCAGGATCGTAGTCTTCCAATTTGATTGCCGTTCCTGCAAAGCCCTTGAGCTCATGGCTTTCCCGTCCAATACGATGAACTTGTTGCTTGAAGAAGCTCTGTATATTGTCTGTGGCAGTATTGAAATGGTCGCCGGATTTGATTGCATCCCGAAGTTCCCTGATCTTTTGCTGCCCCATTTCACGAAGTGCAACATAGACCGTGGAATAGGCCACTGACTGCGCAATGCAGCTTTCAACGCGGAATAGTGTCCGTGGTGCTTTGATGGCAAATAACCATATTCCTCGACAAAGTGGGTACAAACTAGCTCGATTGGAGCGCAAAAAGGTGAGAGCCATCATTGCATTCAAGCAGACCTAATCATATATTGCGTTAGTTTTGATCAGCATTCAAAATTGAAAAGCCAATGTACAATGTTTCGTGGGCGGTATGATTTAATGACTTGAAGACTCGAAGTTCCAGGCTCAGCAACATTCGGGCCTCCTGCATTGCGGTCCTTCGAAGTGTAAGCCTTTAGTACAAATGACATGATTGGTGCGTGCTCTTCTGTAATTTCTTCAAGTTCCTTCAAGCTGAGAGCAGAAACAGCATCCCAGGTAACACGTTCATCTATACGGCTCGCATTCGACATCTGTGCACGCGAATGAAGGCCAGTGGATTTTCAGGTCATGACACCACCTTCTCGATGTGCCATCTCGCCAGCCAATTGAACAGCCCATGTAGTCATTGCTGGTGATGCATGCTTGATGTCGGGCACGGCAGTAGAATCTGTGAACATGTTTACGCCAGGGCTAATGGTTGTATCGCTCGAGAGGAAGTTGACGTGATCAGCATTCTGTCTCAAAGCTGGAGGATTGTCCCTAGTAAGGCTTCGTTTGCCCGCTGAGCATCGACTTCCACCCGCTGATGTCTAGCATTCGTGTAACAGGTTGGATTTCGCCGTTTCGCTTGAGCTCTTTCGACAGTCAATAACTTCTCCAGAAATTTTGAAATGGACCAGTGAACTCCCTCCAAAGCATCAAGCACTACATCAATCTTGTCTCTGTCATTTCGAGGACTCGGACGCGTTGTTGGTATTGTTAAACGACTGTTGGATTGTCTGCAGGAGTTTGGGCAACATAACTGGGTTTCTGACGGTTTGGAGGACCTTGAGCATCACGAAAAATATCTGTAGGTTCCATGGTGGTCGCTGTATGTTTATAGATGTATTTTGCAGGAATTCTATCTACGAGCACATTCCTTCTGTGCTCTTCAGACATGTTTTACTTCAATTCAACTCTGGCGTGTCCCCTATGTTATGTAGCACGTGATCGGAAATCTCTGCGTATTTTGATGGAGAAATCGCCGACAAGGCCGAACGGACCCACCCACCAAAAGGCCGTCAAATCGGAACAGACCTTATATTACAGATCGACTGTCATCTGTTATTTGGTCTGTCTAGGGAGACTAAGGAATCCCCATCGATTACAATGGCCGCCATGGGTCATCGTCGCTTCGAAGACAATATTGGGAGTTGTTGTGTGTTCGCGAAGGGCTATGAAGGAATTGACATTTTCGATGGCACATCCTCCGAATTGATCCTATGGAAAATGGTAAGAAAATGAATTCGAGCCTGTTGTGCGCACGCTGTCCAAGAGAACAGAGAAAATGCTTCCAAATCTACTAATTCTGTGCGTTGCGGGGAAGATTTTGGCTGCAAATACAAGTCTAACGCCGAGCTGAGAAGGTTCCGTCCCGTCCGTGTGCGGAACGACACGAATTGGGGGACGGCTGAAGACGGCGAGATGGAGCGGCGATTATCTCCACACGTGATATCGCAATAGCGCGATAATACGCTACTCGGCGACACTCCTTCGTCAATCCCTTCTTCTTCTTCCTACCCACATCCAACATCCAATAAGTCAGAATGGTCAAAGCTGTTGTTCTCGGAGCTGCTGGTACGTCTATCTCTCGCGATCTTAGGCCGGATCCTCACATCGTGTGCATCGCGCAGGTGGTATCGGCCAACCTTTGGCGCTTCTCCTGAAGGCCAACCCCCTTGTCACTGAGGTGTGCATAGTCTCACATTCGCGCGATTGAGTTCGTTTTTGAAGAGATGTTGTAGCTCAGTCTCTTCGATATCGTCAACACCCCCGGTGTTGCCGCTGATCTGTCTCACATCTCCACCCCTGCGAAAGTCGAGGGTTCCTGCCCCCTGATGATGGCTTGAAGAAGGCTTTGGCTGGCGCTGATATCGTCGTGATCCCGCTGGTGTCCCAAGGAAGCCTGGAGTATGTGATTTTGCTTGTTGAAAGAGGATTTTGTACTGACAATCGTGTTTAGATGACCGGTAAGTCGAGCGCGTTTAAATTTGCCAGATCAAAAGCTGACATTCCGGAACGCGTTCAGTGATGATCTCTTCAAGGTTAGTTTTATCTTATCTGCGTATTTCGCCTTCTGACGCGCAATCATATCAATGCCGGCATCGTCAAGGATCTTGCCACTGGAATTGCCACCGCCGCCCCCAAGGCCTTCGTCTTGGTTATCTCAATCCGTTAACTCGACTGTCCCATCGTAGCTGAAGTCTTCAAGAAGTTCGGCGTCTTTGACCCAAGCGGTAAATCTAAGATTTCTAGTATTCTACACGTACTTACGATTTTCAACAGCCTCTTCGGTGTCACACCCTCGATGTCGTCCGCTCCTCCACTTTCGTTGCTGAGATCCTCGGCGATCTCTCCTTATCCAAGGATGTCGTTGTCCCCGTAGTTGGCGGACACAGCGGTGTCACCGTACGTCCCTAAACAACACGTATCCGATGCATACCATCTAACTCCATTTCACAGATCGTCCCCCTCCTCTCCCAATCCTCGCACCCTCTCCCTTCAAGCCTCTCCAAGGAGTCCTACGACACCCTCGTCAACCGCATCCAATTCGGCGGTGATGAAGTCGTCAAGGCCAAGAGCGGCGCTGGCTCCGCCACCCTCTCCATGGCCTACGCCGGTGCTGAGTTCGCCGCCAAAATCCTCCGCGCCGTGAACGGCGAGAAGGGCATCGTCGCCCCCAGCTACGTCAGCGTCGAGGCTGATGCTTCTGGAAGCGCCGCTCTCACCAAGGAGCTCGGCCAGGAGCTTGCGTTCTTCTCCTCCAACGTCGAACTCGGAGTACGTTACTATTCCTTTATATATACATTTTATTTTTCTAATATTCCCTGTATGTTTAGACTAATGGTGTTGCCAAAATAATCCCCCTCGGCAAGATCACCGACGCTGAGCAAACCCTCATCAAGGCTGCTCTCCCCGAGCTGGTCAAGAACATCCAAACTGTATGTCTCATTTGTTCATGGACCCTTTGTCCAAAGCGATCTAACATCTGTTATACAGGGTGTCACCTTCGTGGCTGAGGCGTACAAGACTGAGGAACCTAGACTCTAGATTTCTGGGTGCGTCGCGTAAAGGGATGCATGCGTGTTGGGAAGGCCAGAAGTTATTGAAATTCAATCGATGTATGTAAGAAGCAATAGATTCATTATCTAAGAGCGATGATGCCTCCTATGAGCAGGCCTGAAGGAAAGGTCTTCAACGTCGGGGCTGCTGTTTAGGATATGCGAAGGCTGACTCTATCGGTCTCTGCCTTACCCCGCGAGTATTTCATCTGCACGAGCAAACCACGGATGCTTCAGCACTTCTTCTGCACTCGGTCGTAGCTTCGGATCGAGCGTAAGCATAGAGCGGAGCAGCGCGATGAGCTCGTCGACCTCATCCTCCGCGAACACGTCTGAAGTCGCCGACACAAGGCCTTTTCGCCTGCTTTGCCACTTCGCATCGGCAACCTCAAGTGAAATATCTATGCAGCATGAACCCAGATAGGTAATCAATGAGCATACGCACATAAACGAGATATATGCATCCGCACCTAGCTTGCTCAAATAAGCTGATGATTTCCAGTGGTCCTTCCACCCCGATGGCACTTCACCGCACAGCACCGCCATCGCACCGAGTAGAGCGTCGTTCGGGGCCGCCCAGTGGAATAGTCTGTGTCGAAAGACCAATCGAAATATCTAGATATGCATGTCCATCTCAGTGTGTGTTCGAACTTAGTAAATTGGTGATAGCGCACGGTGCATGCAAGCGACCAGATATCAGCCTCCCTCGTAGGCGGGGGATCGACAGACCGAGCGATGCGTTCGAACATAAGCTCGGGGGCACACACCGCCGCGTGTGTGCAGAACGGGCGTGCTTGCTCGTCGACGACGAGCGCTACCAAAAAGCATAAGTATTTCTTTCTATTAGGTTTGGACGACCCAAAAGTCAAAACAACAGGGTCCTCACCGTTTCCGAAATCCATAATCTCCGCACGAAGGGGCCTTTCCAAAAATTCGGGGTCCGTCTCTACCAAAAACTCGACGACGGATATTGAGGTTACCAGGTATGGTGGTAGCGCTTCGGGGCGCTCTGGGGGTACGGTCGGGAGGACGATGCAGAGCTCGGGATTGCCAAAGCTATTTAGGATATCGTGTAGCGAGTGGTCTCCCAATGAGGGGAGGGCGATGCCGATGTTATTCATATCGAGATCTGAATGCTGCATTAGTGTTTTGTGGTATGCCAGGCGGTATGTCGGGTCTAGCACTCACCCCCATGTGCGATCCCATGACGGTGCAGCGCAGCAAGACCGCGAAGTACCTGACGGCACATCCCCCTCGTCTGCTTTCGACAGTCCTTTCTTTGATCCAGCAGTCTAATAAATTTATAATTTGTTGGGTCCCCTAGCACATCTTGCACGAGGACCATGTGCACGCCATTAGGGCCCTCCAGAACAAAGCTGTCCCGCAGATGCACTATGTTCTGCGTCTCGTCTGTGTGCGGGATACGGTTGAATATATCGACTTCATGGTGTAAATCAGCATCTGCAACACAGATTTTGAGCGCGACGTAGCGCTGCCTGATGAGACATGAATTGAGGCATGAATATGAATACTGAATGCTGATGGGGGCAGATTGGACTACTCACGACGATGCATCGAGCACCTCGGCCAACCAGACCGTAGCGAATGAGCCTCTCCCGAGCTTATGCATGATACGGTACTGGCGTGCGGGGGCCGAGTCGACAGAACTACCAGAAGGAGGTGACGAGATGATGTCGCCCAAGCGAATGGGATGAAAGCCTCCTGCAGTGTAGCGGTGTATATCCTCAACGTCATCGGACTCGTCCGGCTCTAAGTAAAATGACAGCGTTGCTGGCATGGCTAGAACTCAGAGGTGGAAAGAGGTAGATGCTGGAGTCATCCAAAATCAAGATGGCCACGTGTCCTAGATCAGCGCCACAAGCGCCCACCACAAGCGCTCACGCCAAGTTCGGTCAGTCATGCTGTTGCATCTATAAACCACTGGAACGCGATCATATGTGGTCCAAGTAATAGTCGAACGTACCATATAATTTAATTACAACGTATCTCCGTAATTCATTGAATTGCAAGCTACGTAGAATACATTGACATCAACACCTTAGGCAGCAGTTGACAGGACCTTTAGGTGGGGTTTATTGCACGGATTCTACCCACCTAACAGTGACGTCGGGGATTGCGGCCACACCAAAAATAGAATGATGTGCGGATCCCCACCCAATCCCCACCCTCCTCCACCATCTTCCAGAGAGGGTGCGTCCAAGGATTGTGATATGGCTCGTCAATATTTCAATATTTAGCTCTCCCGAGGGTGCTGTTGTCAGATTTAATACATAAATGAACTCTATGGTTTTATTCAAATAGAATACGCTACACAAAATGGAAGGAGTGCATTTCGGAGTGAGCATCTGAATCTGTATGACCCTTGGACAGCCTTTTCTGTCAGTTCAAGCTGCATGATTATTCGATACGTTTTGAACTATTCTTGCTAAAACAATAAAGAATAATATATTCAGGGAATAAAATTAATAATATGCTTGAATCTCAAAAAAAGAAACCAAGAGGCAGCGGCAGAGGCAGCCTCAGGCACGATCTTCCGCAGCATAAACCAGGATCTCCCCTCCTCCCCCGAAAAAACGAAAAAAAATATGCACTACGCACTGGCATGATGAGTCCTTTTTTTCCTACCCATCGCGGCACCTGATGCGTCTGCATGTCATAAACACTGCAATTGCAGTGTTGTTCGACCACGCAGACGGTAGTAGGTGCTTGCGAAGCGAGCACGCTGTGTAGATAGTAGTCAAGCGGGCAGCCACCGATATTCCGTAGTGCTCGCGAATGCGTGCCGCAAGCGGGGGGCGTTGCGACAGCATGGCGCAACCCCTCACCCATCACCGTTTGCGCAAACAGTTCCGTTTGGAGCAGAAGAGCGTGGGTCGCCACCAGCTCTTCGTGCCCCTTCGCGCTTTGCTGAACCACCGCGGCCAGCTCGTCGCAGTCTTGCGGGCTTCATGGAGCAGCCGCTGCCGCCTTTTCTTGTCCCCTTCGCGGTTCGCTGGACGGCCGTCGCTCTGCCATGGACGGTAGGTACTAGGATCCGCGTGGCGGGCTCAACGTGTGGCAGGAGAGCGGGGAATGTACCAGGTGCCAGGGAGGTGCATGGTGGACAAGCGGACTCGTACACGCCGCACCGTTGTGGTTACGTGGCGGCGCGCACAGTCCCATTGTGCAGCTTCCGGGATCGAGGTCACAACAAAGGCGGCAGCGGCTACAGCATGGAGGGGAGCACAGGCCGGCGGTGGCCAGGTCCGTGCACACCGCCTCGTTGCAATGACGTGGCAGTGAGCGCGGAACAGGTGCACGGCGAAGGGAGGCGGGGGGCGGGGGTAGCGGCGACGACAAAGACGCGGCAGACGGGGAGAGCGGGCAGTGGACGTCCTTGCCACCGTGAATAGACGCTGTGGGGAGGAGGGCGGACGTGAGCACCTGGGGACGATGGGCAGCGCAGCGGACGCACCTTTGGATGATCTCCCCTGCCTCCGGTAAGCAAGAGCGAGCCCACATCCCTATCAGAAGGTAGGGGCTCGCTGCGAGTGGTGGTGGTGAGGTTGAAATGTTGAGGCCATCTTCCGGAGATTACCGCATCGAATGCGATTGGCTGCAGCCGCCGGTCCGACTCCTTCTCACATTATCGTTGCAAATGTAATGAATATACGAAACATGTAGAAATCATATATATAATGTTGCTTCGACTATTTTGACACAGTAGTTGCATATTCAAGTCGAGAATAATTCCACCTTTCTCAGAATGTATACAGAATGTCTAGTTTATATGTAGTTTAATAAAAGTCAGACGACGACCTCAAATCGACATAATCCAAGTAAGATTCATAGTGCATCTTCGACCGCACTACCTATCCAACTATACATTGCGCTGTGGTCTCCTTCAAAATCTTAACTTTGTTTGAGAGCTCTGCTACTATGCTATACATATATAGTTTTATATACCCCAGAATTCCTAAACATGAATAGACGACGAAGTAAGTCTTTGTTTAGGTATTCTGTCAATGTATGACATTCTGTGAAAGATGTAGTCGTACGAATAAAAACCCTGAGTTTCTCAGTCAAACCAAATGGTGAAGAGTTCTAGTGATCACTTAAATAACCTTTGAAAAAATAACTATGCAAATTCTTCCTACAGAGGTGCAACAGAGGTGATTCTTTTTGGATTCTTTGCTGGATCAGTTTTGGCGTATGTTTCTATGCTTAAAAACATCTTTCATGGATGATACCAGCTTTGAATTTTATGGAAGGTACCACCCATATAACATATCTATGTATACAAACAGCGCTGAGAAAACTGGCTACTCATACTCTCCAATTATTGTCAATGCCATAGTTGACGATGGGCGCCTAAATTTGAACACCGCCTGAAATTGAGATCGACAAAAATTGATTTGAATCCTCCCCACCTTTTCCAGTACTAATAGACATGTGCCTCTCCCCTCGGATGATGGATGTGGCCAGTTTCCTATCATGGAGTTTCCAAGAACCGCAACAACTGAGCCGCGAGAGTGCATCCCTCAGCGCGCACGATCGTGATCGCCGTGAACTGCCCACTGATTGCCTGCATCGACCGTGGCGGATTGCGTGTGATGCTCTGAATTGCGGAGGACAGCGGTGGCGGTAGTGCTTATATTGGTGTCACGGTGTTTGACCCGTATTCGCATGACCATGATGGAGGTGAGGCGGATGCGGCAGCGGCGGCTGGGCGAGCGCATGCTCTCCGGCGGGATGAATATGGACATTTTCTCCAGCAGTGATGCGGTGTTGGTGAGATGGTGATAGGCGCCGCGATGCTCATCGCCGACTTGAACACCATGGTCCAATCGCACCGCGCATTGGGCAAACAACAATATTTGCCGCCAATAATGATAACGAAACTGAGTCTACACTGACTGGTACGAGCTAGTCAATATTACTGTATTAATTTTGAATAAAATCTTGCGTAGAAATTGCACAGAGTTGCAAAGAAAGTCTGTGAGATATTCATTCAATGAGCCAATGGTCCGAAGCGGTAAGTATTACCAAAAGTGGATAGTCTCCGAGTGTCATCCGCATGCTCGCTTGCGCATCCATCCAGTCCTGACCATTTGGCTGAATTTCTTTTGGTATGTTACATTGAAATAAGGTAACATAACATATCCATATCAACAAAGAGAGGGTACTGTACCTACAACGTGCAGAATTCTAATAGACAATATTCAAACATACTGCACGGCACTGCACGGTATGTCGGAATATATAATTAGCACCAATCTTCACGAGATGGATCCTAGAAGCACAATCTCCAGAGGATGACGGCGATGCACCGCGATCGCGGATGCTTCCAAATTAGGATTTGAGTGAGGAGGATCCGCAGTGATTTCACCTGTTAGGTGGGTAGAATCCGCGCAATAAACCCCACCTAAAGGTCCTGTCAAGTGCTGCCAATGGTGGACATCAATACATGCATCAGCGGTCTGTGGAACTTGAATACAGAAACGTACAGGTACATTACATAACACAATAAATACATACGAAAAGATTACCCCAAAAGATCGAGCTAGATAAGGCTTACTTGAACAGTTTCCTTATAATCATAACGGATAACATGAATACCGAATTTAAAAGCAATAACCACCGCTGCATGCGAAGCTGTCGACAACGTGAATGACTTACGAATATATTCACTACTCGCCTCCTGGAAAGCTCGTCGATCAAAGCCCTCCTCATCAGGCAGATATAAATTAAACTTGAACTCAATAGTCAAACGCTTGAGCGTGTAAAACCGGGCGTGCGAGAAAAGTTCATCGAGGGGGGATAAGTTATGGCCGGTGAATATATCGGCAGGCGTCCTCGCTGTGAGGTCACGGTGGCTGTATAGGAACATAGAGATTTTGACTTCTTCGAGATTGGGATGGAGAGTGAGGTGATCCATGAAGCTGCAGATCTGGGGAATGCTGGTTCGACCTGGGCTTTTGTACGAAGTAGAGTTTTGTACCACAGAAATGGTCTTGAGTTCAGACAGCTGCGAAAATCCTATTCTCCAATGGGGTTCAGGTAATTCGTCGTTTGCTTGAGATTGTGGACAGTTAGGGATTAAAATACTACGGTAGGAGAAGGCTCACTGAAAAGGATTATATCCAATGTCTTAAGCGTTGATGCTGCATTGACGAGTATCCACCTCGTCTTGAGGAAATCTTCGATGCTTCCAATATGGGCCGTCAAACATCTGAGTTGAGAAAAAGCAAGCTTCGGGTGCAAGATTTGTAGTGGTGTCATGTCAATTAAATGAAGGAGTGGAAGGGAATGGTCCGTGTCGATTGATTCCAAGGGTACAGCTTGGCCTTTTTCCAAGGCACTCATGTCCGGCTCGTCCCCAAAAGATTCAGAACGAATGTCTTCTGGAATTTCTTCATCGTCATCTGTATTGGCTAGTTGCACCTTCGAAAACCTCACGTTCTTGATAAAGGAATGATGAAGAAGAGTCCTGGGTAAATTGACAAAATGCGCCAGATGAAGCGTAGTGAGCGATGGGTTATGGCAGAGATCGTGAAAGGCAGAGAGAAAATCTGCATTCAAGGTTGTCCAATCAAAGATGTTTCTCAGGTTGCCTCGAGGAAGAAATGATAATGATAACGACCGAGGACCAACGTCCTTCGTCTTGAATAATCTTCGAAAAATGGCAGCCAGTGTACCATCATCCAGCGATGCGCGAATCCTGCTCGTAGGTCCAACCAGGTGTACCGAAAAAGACCTGATATACGAGGCAACTCCTGACACCTCCGACTGAGGATCTGCCTCAATGAGCCGCAGCAGGTTGCGAATGCGCTGTGTACCAGGTTGGTTCTGGGTATCCCGTATATACAAGTCGGAAAATAGCCGTGCATGGGCACGGTGACGACAGTACCACGACACACGGGCCACCGATGCTAGTGCTTTATCGCGCACGCGTTCATTTCGAAACTGGGAGATTTCATCGACAATCAGGTCGACGACCTCTGCAGGAACGGCGGGTGCGGACTCCTCTGACGATGACATAGATGATGACGGCGGAGGATCTGATGAGCGTACAGAGAAGTCTGAGCAATGGAAGAATGTCAGAAGCTTAGAACCTACACCTATTGACCTGGTCTGCTTGCAACGTGGTTCAACGACAACAAGCATTGAACCAAGGACGCCCAAATTATCTCAGGCTTTCAGTCACGTTGCCTATGGATTGTTGAGCAGCGTACTCAGCTTGAGGCACGCAGCGCCAGGGTGATAACTAAATTAGGGTATGACAAGATTAGATCTTTATCACATAGAGTAGATTACAACTTGGTACGCAATCGAGCAGAATATTGACGAGCATTATAAGCCAGAGTCACCTACCCTTACGGCGCTTAATTAACAAATACACGCGCGCTAGAAGCTTATATATTCTATCGAAGACAGCACTTCTATCACGTCATCTTCAAGCTTGATTTTCAATATCGAGGTGCCAATTTCCAGAGCGCTAAATACTATTTGTATACTACTCCACAAGAAATAAAGAGAGCTCAATTTTTTTATACTTCGTTAATTTTGGTGTCCGCACACGGACACTTGTAATTGTATATGCCTTTCGTATTCTCCCTCAGACTCATCATAATTCAAGTTCTTTCGCCACATGACTCCTGATCGTTTTAAAAAAAAGAGGAATTGTTCTAGCTAGAGAGAGGTGACAGAGAATCTCGTCTCTGAATTGCTCTCGACTCGGATGACTTCCGACTTGGGTTTTGAACTGAATGCGAAGACAGATGCTCGGCGGAGTCGGCGCTCTTCCTCTTAACTGAATGGTTTCTCGCCGCATTGTATTCGCTAGGCGAAAATAAAGGCGAAAAATCGCACACTCTTCCACAGGGTCTGAATTAATTCTAACGGCTGCAAAAGCTGAACTTCAAGCGTGATGTCCACCATACATATTAATATGTTCAAGTTGGTCCTCGGAATAAATATCCGCGCCAAAAAAATTTCAGGCCTCGACTTGTCCATGGAAGTCCCCATTACATACCTCCTTTTATTCAAATTGCATAGACCTCGAGTTAACACCAAGGAGTTTGGTGGAAGGTGGCCGCTGCACCGCACGATCACCACACGGATTGTCCGAGTCCAAATGTCACAGAACTTCCAGCTAAACATGGATGGAAGATCAAAATACACCACGCTGTCCTGGGTCCAAAGTGCAATTCTTAGCACCGCGCACACTGCATGGCAGCATTTATCGGTCTTTTATTCCTCACGGGGGGCATGGACCACCCACCCATAATCCACCCGGGCTGGAGCAAATGTCGTCTGACCCTTGCCTGCCGCCGTCAACGGGTCTCAAGGTTCCAGACGCGCTCGATAATCTTAGACTATCATCCATTGCGCTTATCAGTAGAGTTCCTCTCAGGTGATACCTTCATAATTCAATTCTAAAAAGGAGTATTACCCTTTGTGTTACCGACGATCAGTGTATAGTTGCCATATTCAGGGCGCGCCGTAGATTCTGGGCTCGACTTTCTCAGATTCTCAGTACAGAGATAGATCAGGCTGACATTGAATGTCCTGCTAAGACAGCGGAGGGAACTTAGAAGCCATTGCGATGTGAGAGGAGAAGTCCAATTCAACGAAGCACCCAAGAGATTATCCGATAAGCCATCCCGTCGGGTTGTCAACACCTTCAATAGCGTAACAGTACACAACTATCGATCCCATCTCCGTTATGCGCACTGGTAGACGTTAACCTCCATATCGATTTATATTATCCACGTCACCATTAAACCGAGGCAGCTGGGTGCATTAACAACCCGAAGTTCATCCCAGCCTACTTATATGCAAAAGAATCAGGATGAATCGCTCCACTACGACGCGTTATTGGAGTACGTACACACTCGAGTATTTTCCTCATATGCCTCATACGCACATGCGCTAGGTCGCCCTCGTTATTTTTGCCACAGTCGGACGGGCATAAGGTCGGGACCCTGGCCCCCGCGGGTCCGATGAAGTAATATTTCCGACGCGGTGTGTAACAGAGGTTACAATTATACAGCGACCTCCAGTAAGTTACAGGGTTCAGAGCGGGGCCAGTGGTGATTACTCTGCAAAAGTCCAGCGCCAGAATAGCCGTTCCAGAGGTAAATCCACGAACAACGCAACCGCTCTTGACTTCCAGCCCTTTAATTCAACAGCCTCCGTCAACAGCCTCCGTCTCGAAGTCGCAGCCCAGCAGTGTCAGAAGAAGGACCATGGCCATTGGCGTTATCCTTGCATTTAGCACATCCAGCCGTCGACAACACAACCGATCGAGCCCATGCATTGACACTCAACGGAAATGAACTGCCTACCCTCCACCGACGCAAAACGGCCGTCGAGTCTAAAGCACTCGAGTCGGAAGATATCAGATATCAGACTTGCCCGAGAACATCATTGCCACCGTGATAAGCACTATTGGGGTGCTTCTTGGGTGCTTCCCAGGACAGCCACTGCCGCGTATACCCACAGCATCCCGAGCGGAGGGCGCGTGTACGTATTATATACATTCCCTGCTCATCGTAAAAATGGCCTGTACCGTGATTCAGGAAGAGAATCTGCGGCGAGAAGCAGGCGCAGATGCGGGTACGGTGGAAAACATGGTGGCCGTGATGTGCTGGGCTGGAGTCAGGCTCTATTATCTAGAGCTTCCGCTACTGATCATGCTCGTAGGTAGTCGAGCATGCCTTAATTAATAACAGCACCGCTAGAAACGAAAGAAGCTCGCAGGGCAGGATATAACGGCAATACCAAGTGACGAGCCTGATAGCTACATTGAGCTAAACCACAAGAGGAGAGACGGCCCCATAAGCACTGTGTATACCCAGAGAGCGGAGCCTGAGAGTGTCAGGGTGATATATACCCCTAAACTACGATAGAGTATGGCCAAGAACAGCTTCTTCTAACTAACTAACATGCTCGTGATGCGGTGCCCAGGAGGAAAACAGGCCAACAAGAACCAGAAGAGCCCGTGGAAAGGAAACACGAACAGAGTGCGCAACATTCGCCGTTTGCCAACCTTCTTCGCGTGCGTGGGCGCGTGGGTCACCGCACTATAGATAGCCGATGGCGATATAGGGTTGCGGTATTTTTGCAGCACCAGAAGGACAGACAGATAGAGACGGGAAGTTTCGTAAGTCGGCCCAAGATTCAGAAGATAGAAGATGTAGATCGCTTTGATAAGTAATAAAATAGAGTGGATCTCGAAGAACATTAGGGCCCAATAAAGCTTAGCTTCGTTCCTTTGAGTTCAAGAGTCCATGATGAGAGTCGCGGGAACTTCAAGCTTGAAAGGCGGTTGGGCGAAGCTATCTGGTGGAATCAATCTGACATTGCCTTTTGTTAGGGGGCCGGGGCTCGCGATGATCGTCATAAAAGATGCTGCTGAAGCCACGATGAGCACGAGCGGTATCAATTTCACCAGTAAATCAAGGTGCCACCTACCTGGCTCCAAGGCCTTGCCCAACGTGCCATTAGAAAATCCCCTAACCCGCCCCAAAATTAACAGTCCAAGGGACCGTGACGGCGATAAGCAACAAGCTATTCCCAAATCCCTCCATGTCCACGCCAAATCACACTTCAAGTAAAGTCAATAAGAATATTCGACAGAAAAAGGCTAAGTACAATAAAAGTTGAACGCCACTCACATTAGAGAACTTATTATAAGTTGCCCAAACTCAATGACCGCAGGCCAGCCATGTGCTTGCATCAGGCAACTCGCACCCAGCGCAGGATGCCGTGCATCTACAGGCGTCCCACGCGAGGGCGTTGTCCATGGGTGCTGACGGTGCGCAGCGTAGGCTTGGGTCTGGCCGCGAATTCCTGTCACCTTTCACTGTCATTGTCAACTTCAAGCGTCAACTCTGATCAGCCTGTCGCTGTTCGTCGTCGGAAGAGGGAGAAGACGGCTGCACACCAGCACAGGAAAGGCATCTTCGTAGGCAAAAATAGCGCGCCAAGACCAAGCTCGAAGGCGTTCTCCACAAGCAGGAATTAAGTGCGTGCGGTTGAATGCCTTCCTTTGAGCTGCGTGTATGGAGTCCTCCTATGGGAAGATAGGACACGCCCAGCCAAGGCTTTACTGGCTGCGGGCCTTCGCTTGCAATCGCACCGGAGATGGGATGGGAGGCCTTGAGGGTTATCGTAGTGGGGCGAGCTTCGAAGTAATTCACACAACGTGTGCGTTTTCATGAGCACTGCAACCTTCAAATATGTATGTAAGTATGAAAGGCCTTTCCTAGAGACGAATGGAACCCACGTACTGGCCGGTAACCTAAGCTAACGAACACTGGCACGTTGAGAGAAGACGACAGAATAGATGCCATGCCCAGAGGCATTCAAAGCGTATATGCGCATAAACGCATATAACCCACCCTACGGCTCTCCGCGCGGTCCCCCACTCGAGCCTCCAGAGTCCACTGCCTCCACACCCTGCCTGCTGGCATGGCCGAGTAAATGAAGCGGAGATGGCGTCCACCTTCCATGTAAGCATTGAACACAATGTGGGATTTACGAGAACCTGGAGGCTGGGAAGGCCTAGATAGAGTAGATAGACGGCAAACAACCGGTGAAGGAAGGGCGGTGCACACGGGGATTTAGTGTGTTCTTTCAAAGCTTCAAATTCGAACAGGGTGTCCAGACACTGGCAGACACTACCAATCGTAGTAAGTCAACAAGTCAGTATCTATCGCCTTCACGAAACAAACAGCCAAACAGGCAGACAGAACTCAGAACTCACCAGGTGACCGGTGACCCCCCCCCAAACAAATGCAGAATATCCGAATCGTCGCAGAGCCCGAAAGAGAGACTTTGGCCTGCCCGTAGCGAAAACCGCGCAGCGGCGACTCACCACCATCTGCATCAGAGCGCCACAAACACTGACAGTGAATTTGAAGCTTGAAGTCCAAACTGTGTGCAGGCCGAGCTCTCGGGAATTCAAATCCTTTCGCCGTCTCTTCTTCTAAAAAATCCCAAGGCGTGTGTTAGGCGGTTATATTTGTTTGAACTTTGTTGAGTTAAAGCTGAGGCGAACAACGTTCGGCGATTCTGAAGACCCCGTCGCCAGCCAAATAAGAGAGCCTTGAGCGGCGCAGCTACAGATTCAGCACACCGCTAAAGAAACGCGTGCAGGTCGGGTCGATAACATACTTAGAGTGTAAGTAGAGAGTGTCGGTCGGAGGTTGGAGTGCGATGGTATGCCGGCGACGCGGCCAAATTTAAATGACGGCTCTTGACAAGCCGCGACGGTGCTATTTATATTCACCCTGTTCAAGTTGTCCAAGCTGGGTCGGAGAAAAGCGTCCATTCCTTCCGCCCTACATACATACATGTCAGGATGAAGATAGCGTCCGTACAAGGAAGTAGTTGCCGCTGCGTAAACCACCGTTAGGCGTTACATAGGAGCGCGACTGCGCACTGAGGGGAACCTAGTGCTCCGGATAGTAAAAAGCCAAAACCCAGAATCATCCAGAACAGGCCTCACGACCGAAAAAAAATTGAACAAAAACTTCAAGCGTTCAAATTCACATTTCACAACTGTAGCTGAAGTCATCATCGTTGACCAAAGGCATGAACCGCACCGAAAGCGCATCAAAATGAAAACTCAAGAAAGGGAGAAAAGAAAAAGCAAAAGACAAACGGCGACTCGCTCTTTACGCCGTTCGCCCTCCCCGCGTCCAAAATTCCAAAATTACAAGCTCAGGAAGCCGCCGGCCGAGCCCAAACCCAAACCCAAAGCCTATCCCCACCCCCATCCCATTTCCCATGCTTAACTCGTGCAGCTGGGGGTAGCTGGGGCAGCACACACAGACCAGTCAGAAGGTTGTGATTCCCTCTGTGTATGACATCGGCTCAGGGCGTTCACAAAATGGTGTGCAACTGCACCCTTCACTTCATACATACGTGAAAGAACTAAGAAAGCCTCTGCGATTTCTCTGATTCTGTGATTCTGAACGGCCAACATATGTAAGTTAAAGTAACCTTGACCTTTGAAGTCATGGGGCGTTCATCTTTCAAGCTTCAAGTTCCTCCGAGTCGTACTAGATGTGATTTGGATGTGATACTGATACTGATAGATCTATCCTCTTCTTCCCGGCTAACCCTCGCTGGGTTGCAAATAGCTTCCAATCCTTACCCACCCTTGACAATTGAATGAATTATGAAAGGCCGTCCAGGCTGCGCACGGCTCCCTACCGCGTGTATGTCAGTGCGTGCGTGCGTGTGTGCGCGGGTGACGCAACCCCACCCGCACGCGTATGTACGCTTGAAATCCATCGATGATCCCGCGATAATCAGCATCCGCCCACGGAGGGCTCCAAGAGGGTTCCCAGATGGTGCACGCGCGGAGGTGGGCTTCGTTAATTTTTGTGGGCGTGTGCGTGCGCAAGCTCCGGCCTGCCCCAAATTTGAGTTTGACTTAGAACAAGAGAAGGAAGAGAAAACGCTGAAGAATGCTGAAGGAACAAGCTGGAACAAGATCCAGAAAAATTCTCGCGTCGCAAACAAGCTCCGTCCAGCAAAATAAAAAATAAAAAATAAAAAAGCAAAACAAATCGAGCGCTGACGACGTTGTGACGAAGAGAGGAACCCAAGCCTGGACGGAACACACTCGCAGGTCAATTGTTCGCAGGCGGGGCGGCAGAGAGTTGAAATAGTGGTACAAAATACAGCAACATCATCGTCACCGACGCAAAGTCGTGCGTGCGTGCGTGTGGTACTTGAAATCCATCGTTAATCAGCATCCGCTGCGGGCTTCGTTGGCCGTGGCACCTTGCGCGTGCGTGCGTGCGTGCGTGCGTGGTTTCCATTGCGCGCGTTGATCCCTCCTGGATGCTTTTTCTGCGTCTCAAAATCCGCCCAAAAAAATAAAAATAAAAATAAAAAGACAACGCCTGAGGATTGCAGATTGTCCATTTGAGTTGGCGGAACACACTCATCGAGTCGAAATAATCAAATTACATATGTATTCAACCACTAAAAACATAAGAGGGGGTTCGTCAGGGTTCGTAGGAGTGGCCATACAATAAGATCAATCAGTCGGGTTACAGTACCCACAGCGCAATCACGCTGCAGCACGCACGTCTGCATGGATATATGTATACTAGGATGCACGTATCGAAAACTGTCCAATCTGCGTCCAACCTGTCCAATATGCGTCCAACCAATCTGCGTCCAACCAATCCGCGTATCCATCCACGCGCTCGAGCAAGGACTCGGATCGCATTCACTGGCAGCAAGCGTCAAGCGTCACGCAAACACCAAACACCAAATCCAAATCCAAATGCAAACACCAAATCCAAATACCAAATGCAAACACCAAATGCAAATGTCAAACACCAAATCCAAATCCAAATGGCAAACACCAAATCCAAATGCAAAATAATAAAAATCGTATTGAGGGTCGTACATAAATTCTCGAATTGAATTGAATTGAATTGGATTGGTCGATTGATTGATTGAGGTGCGTAAGTAAACGAAGAGTACTTGTGTCGTCGCAATCGCGGGCGCGGACAAAGGGTAAAGAGATGCAGACGGAGATGAAGGATGCTCGATGGTTGATAAAAGGGTAAACAGGCCAAGTAACGATGACGGGTAAAGGTAAGGTGGTAAGGTAAGGGCGTAAGGTGGTAAGGACAAAAGGTAAGGCAAGGTAAGGTAAAAGACGCGGGGGGTATGCCAAGACCAGTCAACTAGAACAGCTAACCAAAGACACAGACTACGACATAAAAGTCAAAGTCAAAAAACGGAGGCATGCGCAAAGGTTAAAAGGGGTGGAAGAACGAAAAATGTTTGAGCATGATGCTATGGGTAGATCACAGAAGAGGGTGGGGAGGAGGGTAAGGAGGGACGCGATCGTCGCCGCCGGGCAACAAGCCTTCGTCGATGGGTCATCGACAGACATAGAGAAGAGGCAAAGGCAGCTCAACCCAAAGGAAAAAGAAAAAAGGTCAACCCCACACTCAAAGAAAGAAAGAAAAGTCATCGTCAAAAGTCAAAGTCAAAAGTCAACGTCAAACGCATTACTTGTCCAGCGGCTCGTCGTCGCCCCTTGCCCCTTGCCTCTTTCTCTTCCTCTTCCTCGCCGTCCTCCTCCTCCGTCCTCGATCTCTTTACCCTTACCCTCCATCAAAGCAGGGACCCATCGCCCATCGCCCACCCCAAGCCCAACGCGACTAAAAGCCTCCAAGACACCCATCATCCACCCCAAACCCACCCCCACCCGCGCTCGCCAGCGGTGGGAGCACGTGCGCCCCCGCGTGCTGGCGGCGCACGCCCTTCTTCCTTGGGCTCGGGCTCGGGGATGTGGGTGACGATGGCACGTAGGTGTAGGCGGAGGGGGACGTGGATGTAAGGGAGGCGGGGCTGTGATGTGAGGGCGAGGGGGGGGTGTAGGAATTACTAGGGTAAGAAGAGGGGGGAGAATATGGGGAGTTGGGCGAGGGTGTGTAAGGAGGGTAGGATGACGACGAAGAGGAAGAGGATGATAGAGAGAGACCCGCGAGGCTTAAACCCAAAGCCTCGCCGCCCGGTATCCGGTCGGGATCGCGGGAGCTCTCGTGGCGGCGCTCGCGACGACGGCGCGGGTTGTGCACTGCGGGGGCATCGTCCTCTGTGGGGGACGCGTAGGGCGGGGCGTGGGCGTAGCGCAGGCGGAAGCCGGCGCGTTTCGGGGACGAGGGAGAGGTAGTGCTGGCCCCACCATCGTCCTCGTCATCGCCGTCGTCGTCGTGGTGGCCGATGGCGGGATCCCGGATGGCGGCGTACATCGCACTATTGGGTGGGGGGCTGCTGGTGAAGGACTTGGCGTTGGGGCTGCCGACGACGGCGGGGTAGGAGTGGTAGGCCTGGACGGGGGGCTGGGCGGCCACGCCGTCGCTCTCCTCGCTCTCGGACGAGAGATCGGGGATCAGCGGGGGGACGGGGGCGTAGGATGAGGTCGCGGCGGCATGGGTGGCCGAGGCGAACGCCAACGCGCGTGGATGGTAATCGCGGGCAGAGGTGATGCAGCGCGGGGTAGGCGACGCCTGCTCGTCGAGGAGGTAGGTGCGGCCGGGGCAGCCGCGTTCGGGGAGCGCGCAGGAATTGGGGGCGACGACGATGGGGGAGCGGTCGTACGCCTGGGCGGAGTAGGCGGAGAAGGTGCGGGTGAGGGAGGGGGAGGGCGGGAAGTGGACTGCGGGGGCGGCGAAGGGGAAGGGGTGGGTGAGCTGGTGGTGGTGGGGTGGGTGTGGGTGGTGTTGGGCCTGCTGGGGCGGGCGCTTGAGGATGGGCCGGGGAGCCATGGGCTAGCAAAGGAGGGACGGCATTCTCTGGAGGCGTTATATGTACATAGCTGCAAAATGTGCGCTAAATAGAGACGGCTTCCATCATTGTCGCTTGTTTGCGCACCCTCTCATCGCCAATCTCCCGATCTCCACCCAGCCACCCGGCTCCATCACCCCGTCACACGCGTCACACCTGGCCCGTGCCCTTCCTTTCCTTGCCCCTCGGCCCTTATCTCCCCATCAGGACGCGAGCTAGGAATAGACACGCCCTTGGCATCCCACTCCTTAGCTCACCGAGCAAAGCTTGCTGCCTGCCTAACCTACAACCTCCCCTTGGCGATCCCGCCGCCCATTTGGTCAACAGCGCCAGAAGCAGCGCAGGACTCAGGAGCCTCCTCCTCCCGCCGACGCTTCTGCTTCTCGCCAAGCCCCCCCGCCATTCTCCCTCGAGCCACGCGTAGTAGACAATAGTCCATATCGTGCCACCGTGCCACCCCCTTCCGCCCCTGCCGCCGCATCCCTTCCCGCCCCGGTGCAGGGGCCTGCCCGCAAAAGGAAGATTGTATACCTCTCTTGGATTCAGTGCACCGGCGAACTGCTGATGCGTGCCTCTCCCCTGCAGTCACTGTCGCACGTACCATACCTACCTATTATTCTTTGCGTCTCAACGGCACGTCGAACATTGCATCGCCGCGCGTCCGTGAGTCTTTGCTTCAACGGCACCTACCGCTGCGCCTCAAGCGTGCGCGTTCGGGGGACTAAAATCGCAATAAATTAGTTTTCAACCCCCGCGCGACGACACTACTTACATTGTCCTGACTCCTCCCCGCGCTCCCCCCCCCTTAAAATACCCTGTCCCCTCTAGGCAACCCCAACCCAAACCCAAACCCAAGCCCACTAGCCATCCCCTTAGATAATGACTTCCTGGAGCTGAGAAAACCCCATCACACACTCCCATGGGAAAGCGGCAGAAGGGACTTGGTCTGTGGGTGCGGTACCCGTGTCCACGTCCATGTCCAAGTCCAAGCACATGTGCGTGCGTGTGTCAGTGGGCGTGCTATGATTATCCACAGCTCGAGTCCGTGCGCCGTGGGGATGTGAATTACAGACCGTTGAGAAGATGAGAGACAGTGGGCTTGCGACTCAAAGAAAGAGACTCGGATTCACTTGGGACGGAGAGACTTTGAGAAATGCAGAGGACTCGGGCCAATTGCAAGAGGAAGACTGACTTGTTCCTATGTCTGCCTTCCTACCCTCCTGCCTCCCTCCCAACTTCCCCCCAACTTCTGCACGCGCCCGCAAAATCCTCTACACACCCCACAAACGACGCGCACACAAGTACTCGCACTAGTAATCCTCCAAAGCTCAGTCCCACACTCACGTTCGTTCGACAGCACCCACCCATCCACCTACCCACCTACCCACCCACCCACCGATCGATATCGCCAGCCCATGACTGGCACAATATTACTTGACCACCACTTGAACACGAAGAATAACAGAGTTAGTTTAACTTTTAAACCCAACCCATGGGACTCAGCACCCAGCGGCCCACCCCCAGAACCCAATCCCCAAATTGCCACATGCATATGTATTTGGACCCATCCTCTGACGCTCTGACGCTCAGCTGCTCGCTCGCTCGCTCGGAGACGAGATCTCTTTTCGCCGGCTTTTCGTCTTCGCTGGCTTTCGCTTGTCATCATAAACTTGGATTCAGAAGATGCGTTTGATAAACTTAAACTTTCGCAAATTCTCTTTGCAACACGGCAGCTAGCGGCTCCAGTGAACATGGACCGTGAACTGTGAACTAGTACTGTGGACATGGACTGTGAACATGGACTGCAGGCGGGGCACTGGCAGGCGGGGCGCTGGCAGGCCATCATCAATTCGTGACTAGCGTGGGTTTTGCAATTGCTCGCATTCAAGGTAAATATAGGCGCCAATGAGTACTCTACATATGTCGGCCGTGAAGCTTCGCGCGATTTGTTTACAGCTAGCGATCAATGGGGGAGGGATAACTTTTTTTTCTCGTCGATCGCTGCGACAGTCGATCGCGAGCCTGACGGGCGTCGGTCGCATTGAAGATTTACATAGAAGAGCCTAAAAAGATGGTAGTCTGAGATTTAGAGCGGTGCTACCAGTGACCACCGGCATCAACGCTCATTCAAACAACTCGAACGGCGGCGGAAAACAACATCGGGGTGGAGATTCACCGACCCAGTGAGAACTCACAGTGAACGGCCAATCAGTGCACCGGGCGCGAGGCAGATGCGAGTTCGGATTAGCCAGGCGCTCGGATGCCGCTCAGCTGGTCGATGCGGCGTGGCGTACATACATCATTGCACACATCGTAAACGACTGAAGAGGAAGATTTACTCGACAGACAGACAGGCGGCTTGCAGTTCTCCTTCAAGTTCTGCGCATTGATGTAAGATGGCAATACCCATCCATAATTAACCGACCGAACAATAACAATAACAGTAACAGTACCAGTAACAATGGGAACGGGGAACGCGAACACGAACGTTGACCTGAACACAGCCAATCCAAGCATGAGGCGTATACGCACGGGGATGGAGAACTAAATAAACCATGTTGGATGGGATGAAAATAGGATGCATCAACTCGGATGGAAAGATGCATCGACTCGGATGGAAAGATGATAGACATAGGATGGAAAGATGATGGACCGTGACATAGGATGGAAACATGGGAACAGGACAGCGCGCCACGCAACGCTCACAGGCTGTCTGTCCATCACGCCTCACTTCGGGAACGTGGCCAGTGCGCGGTGCGCGATGGGGTGGAGTGGGAGCGTGTGTGCGTGCGTGCGGTGCGTGCGATGATTCAGAGGACCCTACGCACGCGTGGAGGACGTGCGTTGGGTGCGTTGGATACACGCCGGCGTCTAAGTTATGTAAAGTAATAAAGATCTAACCCCGCAAAAAGAGAAATAGGAATGCGTAGTAGGTAACCGTAGGCGCCCAGCGAGCAGACCAGGGTTGATTTAATTTAAATCTCATTAGTATCAGGCAGGAAAGAATCGTGCTGGGGTGAAGGCGCCGCTGGGCGACCTCGGGCATGGAATGAGCGCGCATTGGTTAGAGACGCGCTAAGCAGCGCAACGCACGCACGCACACACGCACAAAACGCGGATTCTGCACCGGCGCCTATCTAAATCTCCCAACCCCACACCATCATCCACACACACAGGCACGCACACAATACACACAATACACATAGAACTGGAAGCCGCAAACCGCAAGCCTTAAGCGCCCACAGACCAGGGTTAGGTTACCTGCGCTAGCACATATCATCAGTACATCAGGCAAGAATCATGGTATCATCAAGTTGTCGTTATAATAACGCCACCTCCTTTCCTTCAGCCCTAGGGGATGCTGTGGCCATGGTATGCATAGATAATAGGACGACAGCCTGTTGATCAGCCTGCGCGCGGGGTGATTCGACGATGGATGCGAATTAAGATGGATTTGCTGCGCCACATCGCCACGCAGCGTGCTGGTAATTTTTAGGTTTCCGCATAATAGTGCGCGTGCGTGCGCGCTACGTCGCTAATATGCGCTGTGACCAACGCGCTCTCTTAACGAGCGTGTGCTCCTGCATTACGCACTATGTTCAAGTTTTCAACACCTGCCGGCGTCTATTTAAGGCTCGCCGCACGCAGAAGCGTCAAGCCGCAAGCGCCCACCGGACCAGAGTTGCGCCCCTCGGAATCGGGCGCCACAGACCGTGGATCATTGGGAATTGACATTCCGGGGGAGCCCTTTGGCCCAAATTAGCCGATTGCGAATCCGACGCGGGTGGTGGGCCGCGGGTTGTGTGCGCGCGGGCGAGTGATATTCCACCGCCATATAAATTAGCGTCTCCGAGCCCGGGCTGCGACCCGGCTGGCTGGCGACGCCCGCTGGGCATGCTGGAGGTATCAGACGTCCATTATTGTGAATGTTCTCGTAGCGCTAGCACTGTGTTTTCCGTGAATGAAGTTTGATTTTTCCTTCTGGTGCGGTAGCTGTTGGTGAAAGCTCCACTAAGCTGATGTTGCAGAATTCTTCCGGGCATGCAGGAGTATTATAGGCGGAATACACAAGAGTCCATGACGGTTTTGAGAGCAGTTCCGTGATTTCAAGTCAGCACGGTGAGCAACGCGTCCTAGAGGGGATGACGCCCTCTAGAGTGCGGTGAGTTTCCTGACACGCACGGATCGGATTATATACTGTAATGAATATCTATATCATCGCTGGCCTCTAGGCTCGAGCTCGACTCGGAGGCCTGACGGCGTGTTCAAATTGTATGCATATTATTATGCGTATGTATGTGGTTCTGAGGATAATAAAGTACAGTGCGACGCGTTTGGGCTTTCGTCCGTGTCAAATGTGTAACATACCGCACGTCCGGCCCCATCGCTCTCCCGTGTCATCAGCGTGAACGTGTACAAATATGCCTGTACACGCGAGGTTATTATTGGAGGTGGCTCTGGAATATAGGCGCGGTCGTTATGTTCTCTCCGAGTCGGGTGTCGCAGAGCTCCTTGTGCTTGATTCGTGCGTAGCCTTAGGTGGTCAAGTGATTGCACGCCTAGCTAACCTTACTTGCATCCCGGTGTGAATGTGAATAAGGGAGGTAATGTGCCCTAAAGGTTAACTTTGTTTAGACCGCTCCAATGACTCTACCGGCGTGTGATTTCGGCGCGTTTTTCAGGGTAGCGTGCGTGTCGCGTGAGGAGGCGTATCACTATCGATATCGGATCCTACTTCAGCTTCCTCTGCGGGGCTGGCTGATTGCCAATGATTATCTCTTTTTGTTGTTCTTGTTCTTGTTTTCTGGTCACTCCACTCTCTACCCCCGCTAGCCCTAATCGACAAGTTCTACCTAGTTACACCCTTACACACAGGACATCGTCGACGTCATCTTCCTAGCCTCATGTTTATTATTTCCATCTGTTAATTATAATGATATTTAGATCGTAACAGCAGCCTCGGACCGAAGAACGGCGCCTGAAATAAGGATGTGCGTCGACGTCATAAGCTTTCCGAGTCCGCTGAGCAGGCCTCCGTCGTCAAATTCTCTCAGCGTGCTCTTGGTTCCGCGTGTATGCAGTGGATCGAGTGTAGGAAGGCGGCCTATTTTGAATGTATGCATGGAGCAGCACTGTCCTCCGTGACGGGCTCGTACAGTGATCTCATCTCATTATAATGACTTACTTAGTAGAACGTTTGTCTGAATTTGAAGTCTTTGGCCTTGGCCGCTGCTAGCGTTAGACTCCTATCAAATGAATGAACGGAGCCCTCCTATCGGTCTGCGCCTTATTTTCTGCGTTTCGGATTCGAATAGCACTCCAAGTGCTATATGAATTGCGATGGGAGGTGCAGCGGAATGAACCTTCTTCTCTGCCAAGCGACAGAGCTTAGACTCTTTCCGCCGCCTCCCAACAGCCTATGGGTTAATCTCTAGAGTCTTGGCTAACCCGCCCTTCCAGCCCGCTCTGGAGATCTTCTTCGAAAGCTTCTCTAGATGCCTTGGCGAGAAGCAACTAATCATAGCTTAACGGACAGCGACTTCCATCTCCTGAGGGTCGAGGCGCGACTGAACGTTTGATGAACCTTCTGTTAAACGCCGCTGAGGTTAAGGAACGCATACTCCTATAGCTTACATAGAGGAGACCGCTGATGCAGTCAGTCCTCGGTGCTCGGAGACCCTCGATGTTTTGGCGTTTGATCCTTCAGCGATGCAGACCCTCAATCTGAAGGCTGGCGATCACGGCCTGGAAGTTCCCGCTGCAATTATTATTGTGCCGATAGTAGTCTATCACTTGCAGCTGATTTGAGCTCGAGCAGATTGACGGCAGTGATAAGAATACAAAAGAATCAGGTATCCGACGCCTACAAAAGCTGTTGTGTGGCACTTTTCAACTACTATGCCCCAAAAAGGAAAGTCGAAATATAAGCGCCCATGCAACTGGACGGAACTTGAATTTGTCGCTTACCGTGCCGGTGCGCAGACGTATGTTCCGATTCGTGGACTCTTGAGCGTTTTATTTCTTGTTAACACACCTGGAAGTGAAGCGGTTGGCAGGCGCGCTCTCCGTGACAAGAACCACGGTTATGAAATGCGCAACTTCGCCTGCAGCGCTCCATATTGTACCATTACCGTTTATCTGTCTTTTTTATTACTAACAACATTCGGATCTTCTGCTGTCCTTATTATCTCGCCTGTTGGCCTCTATTAGCACAGTTCTAATCACTATCTGCTTACTGCGCTACCGATGCGCTGGTCGTTTGAAGCCACAGAACTTCGCCATACATCGTCATCAAAGACGCCGTGCCTGTCCTGATACAGTCGACTTGGGCTATGTTGAGAGCGTCCCTAAATAACTACTTATCTTCAGATAAGTCAGAAGGTGAGGCCTTCTTGTGTCGATCCACCGAAGGATGTCAGCGTCAAATCTCTTTGAGAAAATCGGTAGTCTCGCAAAACCCACAGATTAGAAGAGATCCTTTGTTTTCCACACTTGCCGTATTCCAAGGATAAGACGGAGAAATGTATCATCAACGCCGTCCGACATCAAGGCGCAATTATAGAGTAAAGGTTACGGTATCCTTAATACGCACTTATTATTCACGAGTGCTATTTATTCCGGCCTTATCATTGACAGCTCAAAGGAAACGTCATCTTTGAGCCTGTTTCCTCCGCGTTCTGTGACACAACGGCTATGTCTTTCTAAATTTGATTACCGGTACCTGCTCGCTCCATGGTCGGAAGAGGCTTTTTGCGTGATTTAAAGAGAGCGTTCAGGCTGAGCAGGCGTCTCGTAGAATTCTACATAACCAACAGATTCCACCCAATTATCGTCCAATGCCATCCTGGGATAGTTATGTCTACTCAGGCTCGACGCTGAAGATAAAGCCCTGCTAAATGTAACCTACAGGGAATTCCATACCTAAATGTGAACTGTCAGAGATATCGGTGTCGGGCACTTGTATTGAGCCACGAGAAGAATAGGCGGAAAACAGGTGGCCAACATCGTGTTATCCACCTTCCCTCTTTTCATCCGTCTTAAATCCATCAAAACTAGCCAGTGGTAAATCAATAGATCATGATTATTTACCCCATGCTACCCCGCTTCATTTCGCCCTTGTATTTCCCTCGCGTGAGAGTAGATAGCAAACATACATATGTACGGAGAGCTACGGAGAGTTAACTTTCAAATCGACCTTACCGTATAGGAGGATCGTCGTTTCTCTGTTGTCCTACATAAACTCTGCCCAAAGCTAAACATACTTCCATCCAGTCCCACTCCAATGTTTTAGCTATGTTCTTGAATAAAATAAGAGGAGTCCGATTTAGAGCCCTCCTGACATTTGTAACGCACCCAAATAGCACGGCTGCGGCCACGCACGTTGGGCAGGCGAACGCCACACCCACCTCAGCCTCCTGCAGCAGCTCCTTGCGGAAATCAGAAGGCCAGCGCATCTTCTCCATCGCCATATGTCTCCGTTGAGCTCGCACGGACTCGTCCCCTTATCTGTGCCGTCCTGTGCGTGATTACAGCCAGCGGACAGCGTGTAGGCGAGATCCTGACATTGGAATGTCGCCCATTGTTGACTTCTACTCGCTTGGGCCCTTGTCACGCTTGCCTTTTGTGCTCACGGGGAGATCTTTGATGTTCAGTTCGCACAATTGCTGCTTGGGGCGCATCGATTTAGGATAAGTTCAAGCACAGTAATGACATCACTTCAAATAAACGCAGATGTGCCTTGTAAATTGACCTGCTTTGTTTACGATGCCAGGTCAGGCGGATAGGGCATATGTAGCAGGCCTCAAAAGGGTCTAAGAGGTAGCCGCGACCAGAAAACGGCCTTCTTCCAAAGCTTGGAAAAAGAAGGCTTGATGATGAAGCGGTAGATCACGAATAATCAGATTTTCACAGAGATAAGAAGACACTCCTCGGACACTTCACCCTGAAAATCAGACAAGCAACTTCGAAATATTCGCAAATCCAGATCGCCTGAACATCATAGCATTTATCGCATGAACCAAACACCACGCCGCATGAGAGAGGCTGTGGAGATGCGCAGTCCTCGTACAATTCATAATATATAGAAAACTCACTGAAGTAAACAAATTTCCAGGTTTAACACGATGCAAACTAGATGCAAGACGCTAGGCATAAGTAGCAACGAGGTTCCAAGCATGGAAGGCAATGCGATATTCCGCTTATGTCCCCGGGTGTAAGCACAAAACAATAGACAGGACTTACACCAACGATACATCACCCATACGACAAAAATGGAGATTTTTGCTGAAATAGTACATCCTACGTGAGCTCATTAGCTCGTTGCATCACGAAAATCGTCGTTTGCCTACACGGGAGTGGCACGACGCAACGCCGCCTTCCTTCTCCAGTTGTACGTCGTGACCCTGGTGTGTGAGATATCCCGCCCTGTGGCAGTGTCCCCGACTCTCGTCAGTGCCATCATCCATCAACGCAGGCGCCCGATATATCAAAAGGATATCCGAGTCCATGGCGCTGGAGCCCGTATACCACTTCGGTCCGACTATCCTGGTATGCACCGTTCTGTTGGGCTGTCACGCTGACGGACCAGCATAATCGCGGGAAGGGAGTCTTTAGTCCATCTAACATCGGTCTGTGGGCACGCCGATGAGCACTTATCTATCGTTTTGGCTAGACGTGTTTATTCAGAGCGGTGAAAGATATGTTGAAAGAACTCGTACCTTCTTCACGAAACCATATGACCTAGCGTCATGAGCGAGAACATCTTCCTTGGAACACCAATTTCACCTTGTAGCAACGGCGTCTCGCTAAAGGTCAGCTGTTCACGGCATCAGAGTTAACCACACACAAGAGACCTATGACTATCCTTATCTACGCCCACATACTTTGATTTATTGAAATCTAATATCAAGCTCTTTCAGTTGAATGCACTGTGACAGCCGCGCTTCGACTCTCGACCAGGCGTACGGCGCCGGGTTAGGAGCGCAGCAGCATTGCGACTCGTTCATCAGTCAATTTCAAGCTGCAGCAGAAAGCGTTAACATTCATATTAGCAGAGCCATCGGTCAAGAATTCACCACTCACAAAAGCTCTGAAGTCCGAGGCGGTAGACAGATAATCTTAGCTCCCACCCCCGAAGTTTCAATCAGCTGGACATTGCGCATCTTCCATCTAAAGACGTTCCTCCAGATTATAAGTACCGCAAAGTTCTGGAATGACCAGCATCTGTCCAAAATGTGGAGAAACATTGTGTTTGTCACATCAAGCTTCAATATGTGAAAGGCTCGTCACGGGTGCTGAGTGGGAACGCACTGTTTTGAAATTCGCCTTGAGCCAGAAGCAGACGTAGCGATCCAAGGAAGGACGCGGTGGTATGGATCCATGAAAGGGAAGAGGGCTCAGAGCTCAAAGCTCAAAAGAATCAGGAGCAGATATGTACCTGGATATGTGATGGATAAGTTTCGCATATGTAAGTACATACATACATGCGCAGACAAAGGAGAGGACCCGCGCCTGTTGTCACTGATAATGGGCGTATATGGCGCGTGATGTGATATGATTTGCAGAGTGTCGTCAATGCTCGTCGGCGTCGGTGCATGTCTTTGTGTGCGTCAAATCCGAAAATTTCATTAGGCACGAATTCCGACTGTTGTTTGATTTATCTTGTGTGGTGATCAATTTCGGGTTGCCAGTATGACCAGTCCGCCAAGAGGAAAGAAAAGATGAACATCATGGATTCCGACAGAGGAAGTATAGGGGATTACAGGCATCCACTTGAAAATTGGTATGTAGCTTGGCCCTAGTCAATGGCGCGGAAACCGAACAGCCATTTAAACACCAACTCCATCATGTTTCTTGGATGGAGATAACTTAAATAATAATGTTGTACCACTTCAGAGAACAAGATGTCCGCCTGTAGGTCTCCGCCATTGCAGGTAGTCAACACCAAATCAAAATATGAGTGCCTTTCGTAAGGCACCTGGAACACACCTGCAGAGATAGAGCAGAGTCAGGTTCCTAGTTATTTCTGAAAATCCGAGAGTCGATGCTGGCTGGAGGGTCCATTTGACCCATTCGCGATGCAAACACTTCTCCCGAGCGATGGAGTAAATATACCACGTTGAGCCGATGAGAAATGTAGTGAAGGTTGCCAGCACTTCGGTCTAGAGCCCAGAGTCAGAATTACCACTTCGATTGTAGCTCGTCGTAATACGAAGCTCTGCATCCAAGATTTATGCCCCGAGCACGCCCAATCGCTGACATGCAAGCGATTTGCGAGTCGTCCGCCCAAGAACGGAAAGCCCGCCCTGCCCGCTCTGGTACGCGATTGGGCGGCGCGATGGTCATCCACCCGTGAAGATTCGGGACGACGTTGGTTACGTGTCCGGCCCAGAATCAGAACGCGTTAAAGAACCATAACGTGCATGCCGCCCAGGTTCAGAGTCCCATAGTTCTGCCTGCCCTACGTGGCATGCACTCAGAGATCAGAGAACTGGCATGATTTGGGCATGATGAACTGCGAGGCTGATGGATGCGTCCAGTAGAATTTTTCGAGGGTGCTGATGGCGAGACAGAGGTTGGGAGATTGATGCCTCGAGGTCGGTCGCATCCGAGCTTGCGACGTCGGTTGGAGAGGTCGTGGAGAATGTCGATTTGACGCACCCGAGTCTTGAACAAGACTACATCCTCAGGCTGGTCCGTCCGTCAACGACGTCTGTAATAATGATGCGGCATGCGCCTCGCAGGCTGGGGATCGAATGGGAGAGGATGAGGGTATGAGTCAAGAGCACGTCGCATTCACGCACGCCCATTTTCGAACATTACGTACGCTCAGAGTCGCCCTCACCACCCTCTTTCTCTAGGAATTTTCAGTTAGAGGCAGTTAATCTTATTTAACCCATATGTAGCGATTGAGAATATCTCTTTCCAGCTTGAGTTATTTACCTGAACTTCGACATTGATCTCCGATGTCTCGTGTCTTGGACCACATCCGCCTAAACCAAGGTCAGTCTGTCAGAACGTTAGCAATTGTCTAGATACTCCACATACAAGAGTTGGCGTTGTGATTTACCGACTGCAAAGGATATCTATCATAAGCGAGAAAATTTACGTCCCTCGAATTTTCGCTCGACGCGACTCTTCTCAGCCCATGTACGACATTTTGACGAACAAAGTTGAAGCTTGAAGTTTGAAAGTTTGGACTCTGGAGTCGAGACTGTCGAGCCCGACGTATATATAGCACCAAGAAAATATATTGTGCGTGTGTGCGGCTATAGTTGAATACAACAGTTAAAGCAATGATACTCCGTTCCAGCCGCGGAAAACAGGATAGCTACATGTTGCGCCGCGCGTGTGGTATCAAAAGAAGCTGCGCATGCGCACGGGCACGCGTGAATGGGAAGGGTCATCATCCACACGCGCGCGACGTCGTCGATAATTAGCATGAGATATAAAGCAGTTGAAGACCCATCTGGACTCTGAATCGTAAGTGGAACGTGGTCGTAAATAGATATGGCGTTAGTCCGTTGAGAAAATCATTATGCCGAGGACTTTTCTGCGCCTGATAGGACGTCTTGTTTGACAACCTCCACGGACTCGTCGTGGAGATTGGATTTTGGCCCAGCATAGAACTTATGCGCACCGAGGATGTACCAGGCACTGACAAAAATAACAACAAGACATGAGCGATGTCTCCGGACGCAATGCAAAAACAAACGAGACATACAAAGCGAGGACGATAACACCAACTGTGATGACCTGAAAACGGAATGAATGTGCTGCCGTCAGCAATCTAGCCAAATTCTCCCAAAAGGCAGACACCCACCGAAGCGTAGTTCATATTCTGCTGCGTCACAGGCTTGACAGTGGGGAACGAAAAGATCACACAGATGAACAGCGTCCATACAATGCAAATAGCATTACAAGTGACGCCCAGCCAGCCGTCGCCCATGTAGAAGGGGCCGGGTTTGAACAGCACATCCGGATGTTTTGCGTACCACCTTCGGCAGAAGATAGGAATGATGTAGCTCAGATCCAGTGCCATGGCGGTAAGCGAGAAGATGGCGTTGGCGGCAATGGGGCTGGCGAGATCGAGGAGACCGGGGAGGATACTGACGAGCGTGGTCAGACAGATCGCGCGCAATGGTGTTTTGGTGGATTTGGAGTTCTTCCCGAAGTAGCCTCGGTCGGGGAGACCTATACGAGAATATATGACAAATGATTCAAACGCATATACGTGGTTATAACACACCATGATCACGGCTGAAAGCATAAACTGTTCTTGACGCAGCGTGAAGAGCCGTTTGAACGACGAAGAAGGCGGTGAGGCAAACGAAAGCCTACAGAAATGCTTCAGATTTGAATAAATAAATAATTGAGATGTAACGAACCCAGATGATTAGAGATCCTGTCTTTCCAGCACGTAGAACGACGATCTATTAAGCGCCTTTTAGAATCATCTGAATCAACAAAAAAAATCCAGTTACACATACATCGAGGAATGCAGAACCAGATGCACCAGGAAGGTTTTCGCTAGAAACAAGCGAAAAACGTCAACACACGCACGGGAGGGCTGGAAGAGAACATACAGAGGTCCAGAGCACAGCACAAGAACAATGTTCAATAACCAACCAATGAGGCCAGTGCCGACGACTAAATGAAATTCGGTGAGTACGGCCACGAGTCGGACAAAAGACTGGAAGGCATACCGGCAATGAAGATTGCAGAGGGTGCTACGAACATGTCAGCACAGAAAAAGGACAATACTAGTAACTCCGGTCATACCTGCATACGCCGCACGACGAACTTCCTCGCTGTCCACCTCTATCAGTACCACAGAAGACACAAAAAATAGCGCTAATTAGACTCACGAAATATGGGCAGTGGCATCGTAATCCTACACACGCAACGTTAAACCCTGAAACTTTGATCGGAAAAAAAGAGTACACTGATCAGCTTACCGTCATCTACAAACACACAAAAAAAAGAATCAGCCAACGGAGTAACTTTTAGTGTCGCGCATGAAAAACGTACTGTCCACTGCACGGAGAGGAGTCCGAAGAGGAAGGCGATGCCTGTGTTCCAGCCCCCAGTCTGATTGACGATTCCGGCGGATCCGAAGACGTAGTTTGCCGGGTGCATGTCGGAGCGCGCGGTCTTGGCGAGGAGCACGACGATGATAACTGGGGGAGAAGGGGGGTTAGTGAGGGAATGCCCGATGGGTGCGGCTAGGTCTGACCGAATGTCGTGCCCAGATTTACGAAGACGAAGCCTTTCGTAAGACGTGCAAGGTAACGCGTTGCGAGGGAGTTGAGGAGCCCGTGAAGGACGATGAGTCCGCAGAAGAGACCGACGACTTTGCCCTGCGACGTCGAGTGGTTAGTTTGTTATATAAATATATGATGATGAGAGGTTAGGGAACGCACCTGGGTAATTACGAAGTCGCCATCCTATTCCAACAATATTTACATGAATTTCTCGTATTTTCATGAAGGATTTGACGCACCCTTCCAACGCTGACAGCCGCAAGGATCATGTTTGACAGACCGAACTCGGTTGATGAGATACCGGCGATTTGACCTGAAGATCACGCAAATTTAGAGCCCGTTTCGAGCACATTGAAGAATAAACTCACCCAGAATGTTCAACCATCCTACCAGCCATCCCACCTATTCCAGCAAAAAACCATGCTCGGTGATGTCACCGACCTACGATAGCAAAAATAACACACCTTTGCGCGATGCTGCTTTGGTACCAGTTGCGCTGAGGCGGTGTATCTGCGACGCAGGGTAAGCGATTAGTGGAGCCCCACAGGACAGAGAGAGAGGGTGCGCGCTCACAATCCTCCGCAGGTCGGGTAGGCGCTGACGATTTCTGCAATACTTGACCCTAGGGTGAAGCACATGCAGGCGCCCAATATCCAAGTCCAGACGACCTTAAACGGGTCAACTCAACGTAATCGCACATACACGATCGAAGGCACTTACCGAAGCTGGACCGCCAAGTAGGAGAGGTGTATTGAATGTTGTCGCAATACTTGAGCATAAACCCTGGATAGTATATGTCGGCGATGGCAGATCATGTCAGAAGGAAATTACTCACCATGATGCTGAACGCAAAACTGATCTACAGACGATATCAGTCCTCGACGGAAGCAACACGAAAAACACAGCTCAACGCACTGTAGCCAGATTTGTGAACTCTCGCTTGAACGAGGGCTTGTACCCGAGAGCGACAAGCTCTCTATCATCGTCGTCGATAGCGGTGTCGAACGAGGCGACATCGCGCTTTTCATCGAGGGACATGGTCGGAGGAAGGAGAAGGAGGAGGCCAAACTAGCACCAAAGCTCCAGTGGAGACGCTCTGCAAAAGTGGGGGAGGAGCAAATGCGAAATCAGCGGCTTCGTCTTTTCGTGCGGGTTTACATATCGCCTGAGAACCCAACATGCGGGCCATCATCACGATCGAAAACGGCAGATAAGCCAAAACTTCCCGTAGCACAAATTGATCCTTACCTTCAGCCTTGGGCAATGTATACCCCTGCTTCAGCCCATTCTATACTTAAACGACCCATGCTATCGGTGGTTACACATACACTACCCATGCTGAATGCTCCAAAAGCAGTGGCACTCCACTCCACTTGAAGGATTTCGGCCAGCGTCGAAAAAAAGATGCACAGCCCGCAACGCTCTCGGCATCAGTTAAAATATACTAGGCACAAATGACCATATTAGGAGCTACATTATTCCCAAATTCCAATCATAGCAGCCCTATTTCATCTAATTTTTCCCTGAGAAGCACACCGCAGGCGCCTCGAAGCAGCGTCAAGCGCCCGACGTACCTGCATGAAACATACGCTTTTTTCTGGTTTTTGGCTGAATATCTCATGTAATGCAGCTTTCGGCGAACTTATCGATATGGAGGCGACCGGTGACCACCCGGTGTTATCTTTGAAGCTGTGCGACCACAAATTCTATTGAAATTTATATGCCACAACTGAATTCCACATGATTCACCACGCAACTCTGATAGAGATGTTGACAAGCTCAATGTACAGATGAACATTACAATAAAATAGAGAATCATATTGATCAACTACGTTGGCCTAGATCTGCATAGTATAATACTTGCGCAGAACGCAGAATTGAATCACATACTGTAACTAATCGCTACGACAGGTGTAAATGGTATACATAAATGAGGAGGAAGTAAGTTGGTTGTAAGTCTTATACATATGAATGAATCGTGTATGCATATCCCATGCTATGGGGTTCGGGATACGGGGAGGGAGGACACAAAAAAGTGTTTAAATAGTCCAAAGCTTCAAGACAGCAAGATAAAAACATTTCAATAACAAAAGCAAGCAACGACGAGGATAGCAACGACGAGGGGGGGGCAGCGTACGACTGACACGAACAAAAGGAGGGTGGATGCAGATTAAGGGGTCATTCAGCACCCTTATAAAAAGTTCGCAATGTAGTGAAAAAAAAGGAATGAAAAAGAAACGACTGACCAAGCTCACGCCGGCACGGGCACCATCGTCCTCTTCTTTGCACCGACGCTGCTCGCCGTGTCCATATTTTCTTTTTCGTCCACCTCCGGCACGCTACTCGGCGCCGGACTCATGCTAACCGCCGCCCGCGCCGCCTTCGCCTTCTGCAGCGGTGTCTGCTGCTGCTCGATGACGGATGAGGCCCGTCGGTGCGGCATCGGCGTAATGCTCTGCGGCGTCGCTCGCGCCGAAGACGAGCGTCCAATCGATGAAAAGCGCCCAGCGGGGGTCGGTGTGCTCGTCATAGACGCGCGGGGCTTCAGCGTCGGTGGGCCCATCGAGCCTTCAACACTGGCGCGCCCGGAGGCGCTGGCGCTGGTGCCGCCAGCGGAAAAGGGCTTGGAAGCGGAAGCGGAAGAGCCGCCGATGGCGTTGATCCGTGTGCTCTTGCCCAGAGCGGAAACCTTGGCAGCGGAGACCGATTGCGGCGTCTCGTTCGAGTTCTTGCGCTGCTTTCTCTGCTTCAGTGTGGCGTGCTCTCTGTCCGAGTCTGACATGACGGAGGGAGGCCTGGAGATGGGCGTTGCGCTGAACACTGTCGAGTCTCTGCGATGCGCAACCTTGGATCCTGGGGCAGGCGTACTGCCAGCAGTACCACGAACGCCTTGCTTTCGCTTGATCTGCAACATGAAGTTGGTTCGACATGAGCGAAATATTTAAAAACAGGAGCAATGAAAGAATGCGTACCAGTTCCAGCTCTTGCTGCTTGGAATCCAAGGCAATATTCAACCCCAACATATCCTCCTTGTCTTGACTGTGCTGCTTCGTCAGCTGGACGATCTTCACCTCCTTGTCCGCGCTCTCCTGCTGGAGGGTATGGATCTGGCGCCTGAGCCTCTCCACCTCCTCCTTGAGGACGGTGACTCGCTCCTTCGAGGTCTTGAGCTCGATATCCACCGCTGCCTTCTCCTTGACGATCTCGTCCATGCGGTGTTGCGCTTCGTCGTGCTGTCCAGTGACGTCTTCAAGCGCGCGGCTCTGCTCGTTGACGAGGCGTTGGTACTCGCGTTTGAGCGTGCTCATCTCCTCACGGAGGTGCTCGGCGTCGGTCTCGCGTTCCAAGACGCGTTGCGTGTGTTGGAGGATCTCTGCATCGCGTTGGTGTAGGTTGTCTTGGAGGCGCGCGATATTGTCGTTGGCAAATTGGTGCTCTTGTTCGAGCTCGGAGATATGGTGATCACGCTCTTCGAGATCGTGTTCAAGACTGTCGACGCGTTCTCGTTCGTGATGCAAACCATCTTCGAACTAGAAGGAAATTTCGTCAAGAAACTGTGATGGCAAACAAAATAAATCAAGACGGCACATACCTCATCGCGATCTTTCTCAAGAGCGTCCTTGAGATTCCAGACTTCATGGAGCTCATTATCAAGCTCAGTCCGCTTGTTCTCACTCTCTTGCCACTCCGCCTCTATTTGTGACATTCTCGCCTCAAGATCCTCCAAGTGTGCCTTGAGCTCGTTCCTCTCCCTCTCCAACTCAGCCTTCTCCTTCTCAAGCCGCTCCGCCTTCTCGCCCGCATTTTCTGTGTGCTGCCACTGGGCCTCCAGCTCAGACTTAAGCACCGCATACTCCTCCTCGCGCATCTTCAACAGCTGTTTGACGTGCTCCAGCTCCTCCTCCCAGCTCGCCTTCTGCACTTCCAACCCCTCGCACTTCATCTTCACGTCCTCCAATTCCTGCTTGAGCGCGAACTCCGCCGTGCGGAAGCGCTGCGTCTCCTCCGCAGTCTTTTGCTCCTTCTCCATGAGAAGGCGCTTGAGCTCCTCCTCGTCGAACGCGCCGACGCTGATATTACCCATCATGTCGATCTGCTCCTTCGCCTCGCGGATACCTTCCTTCAGCTCGCGCTCGCTCTCGTCGCGACTCCAGAGGCTCTCCTTTAGGTTCATCACGTCCTCGCTGCGTTCCCTTACGATATTTTCGAGCGTCTCCACCTCCTCTTGAAGTGTCGCCTCGCGTTTGGCCCATTCGCCTTTCTCTTTTTCCAAGCTTGCGATCTGCCGGTGCAGCATGCGCAGCGCCTCACTGCTCGCCTCGTCCATGACGCTACGCTCCATGCTCATCTGCCGCGAGTCCTCGACGGCATCTTCGAGCTGCCTACACGCCTTCTCCAGGTCCTGGACTTTGCGTTTCCACGACCTGAGGGTAACCTTGCGTTTCGCATCATCTTTCTCAGCGTCTGCGAGTCTTTTACTCATGACCGCCACGAGCTCGTCGCGGGCCTTGAGGTCCGCTTCATATTGCGAGCATAATTCGTTCCGCAGCGCTAGCTGGGTCTGGAGAGATATGATGAGGTTGTCTTCCTTCGAGGTCTGCCTGTTATGTCTAGGAGCACCCTTCGGTGGCGTAGTCGGAATCATGCTTTGAGGCGTATAATACGTGTTGGCATGAGCACTGAACGGGTCGGGCGGCTCGCCTCCTGAATAGACGATCAGCCCATGGGACGACTCGTCGTTGATGTCTGCCTCTGGCTCGACGATCTTGGACGGAGCGGATCTCAACATGGATTGGAATACAGTATCGCTCAATGCACGACCTCTCGTTTTTGGGACGGAAGGGGGCGCCGCCGCGGTTGTTGATGAAACAATGCTCTCCGGTTTGAGTTCGCTGGAAGGATAGGCCGCAGAGTTGTTTTCCGATGCAGACGACTTCAACGCATCTCCACCTGAATTTCCCATCGAATAGAACAACGTCTGGCCGAGACTAAAGGACTGGCTGCGTTCATGTAATGGTGCAGCAAATTTTGGGGACTTCTCTTTTGCATGGAAGATAGTCTCATCAATGACTACCGGCGCCGACACTTGGACCGGCTCTTCGGGAGGGTCGACGGCTTTCTCTTTGCCTTTTCCTTTATCTTGCGGCCGGTATGGGGTAGAAGTCATTCCAGACGAATAAGGAACAAGGCCTCCTTCAGCAAGGATTTGGCTGTTGTCACCCGACGTATCAAACATTGGGGAATTAACATTGAAGTCAAGACCAGGAGGAGGAAAAGATGGGATATCCAATTGTTGGGAGACGTCGAACACGTTGGAATTTTCGGTAACGACGAAATGGTTGTAGGATGATACCGACATGCTGGATTGATCTGCAGAAGTGTTCGCAGGAGGATTTTCCTGCGCTTCTAGGAGAGGCGCGAATATCTCAGCTACGGTTGGCCTGGGCGATTTCGAGCTGTTGGGTGACACAGAGCGACCCAAGGATGCGGGAGAATCAGAAGTCGAAGCCTGAATAAGGCGGTCTATGAAGGGCGATTCATCTTCAGGTAAAGGGGGTTGAGGTTTATTCTGGAGTTCCGTGCTCAAGGAATGGTCGGGAGTGATTACCTTGAACGCGTCGCGCCCGATGAAACGAACGTTCTGTCCGGTACCTGGGGTATTGCGATCACGCAGAATAGAACGTTTCGAGCCGAATTTATCAAGTCCTGGTGGCGTCGAAAGGAAGTCAATATCGTCTTTCAGTCGATTGTGTTCTGCAGCCTCCTGTCGCAAGAAGTCAATGGATGGCCGTTTGATATTATCTTTTGCGGAATGTGGAGCATCCTGAGGAGGTTGTACCTCAGGAGATGCACGAAGCACATCCGACGAAGCGCTACGTGCTTGCGACACCTCGTGAGAGGCGCTTGAAGGTCTGGTGCCTTCTTCAGAAAGGCGGACAGATTCCTGCCGTAAGAAGTCAATCGATGGGCGACGATGGCTGTCCTTTACTTCTTTTACGGAGCGCGTGGTATCTGGAAGAGGGGGTGACGGGCGAAGCATGTCGAAGGATGACCTCCGTGGCATGTCTCTTGATTCTGTGGGGTTGGTGAGGAGTGAGTGTTGAGAACCTTTGGACTGTCTCAGCACTTTGGTCGTAGACTCAGAAACTGATGGAACACACCGTTGGCATTATACTCAGTTTGACCTCTTACTTTCTTTGGGGCGCTGGACGGAGGAACGAAAGGTGATGGTGCTCGTTGGGCGTCAAGGTCCTCCTTCAAGGCGGCCTTGGACATTCGTTTGAACATATTCCGTTTGCTGTGTACAGATGGCGAGGGTGGTGGGCTGGGGCTTCGACCCACAACACCACTTTCATTCGTATGGAACATCGACATATTGGGGTGCTGCTCGAACACCTTGGTGAGCACTTCGCCTGGCCCATGACTCTGCGAGGCCTCCTTTGAGGGGTTTGGCGTGTCCTTCACGGCCTGGTGAGGCTTGAGGGCACTTGTGATCTTCGACCACATAACTTGAGGTCGTTGGCGTCTTGCTAGGCCAGTCTGGGGGTAATATGTAAATGAGGAGGTATTGGTTGGAAGAAGAAGCCGTGACAGTAACATTGCTCGCGAAAATGTGTCAACGGACGCGACAGCCACGTGATCGAGATTTGCCTCATGGCGCGTCAACAAAGCGCAACATTGAACAAGGCCTCCACCAGCCTCCACCTCCAAGGACCAAACGACCTTCTTGCATGTACCTGGTCTGTCTCTGTTCCTGAACGAACAAAGGTTGAACTCGTCCTAGTCCTATTTTGTCTACAACTGACCGGTACCACTTCCGCCCTCCGGCCCCAAATTGTAGGGACGTCTCAAAAATGTCGGACTTGGCTTCCGTCCCCTGGCAGTTGACTTTCGAATCCTGGCCAGTATATATTCTACAGACGTCACTGGAGCTATGTCCACACGGCCTCTTCTAGCTTCCTCGCGCCTCGACTTTCCGCTTTCTGCACGATACGCGATATGGTTGCCTTGCGCAAACTCGTCATCCTCTTTTTGCCCGCGCTCGTTCTTGCAAAACCCATCGTTTCGGAGAGAGCGGGGCCACGCGATCTCACATCGCAGGCTACCTTTGTGGAAGACTCGGATGACTCGGATGCCACGCAATATGAGCCGGTCGACGTAGAAGACCGAAGCATTCAGGAGATATACGAAGCTGCATGCAAGGAAAACGGGACTCTTCGGATAGGCTGGGGAGGCGATGGTGAGTTGCGTTCATCACCCACTAGGAAATTTAAGCCCTTACTATCTCTTCCTAGTCCAACAAAGCAAGAAGTCCATAACGGACAAGTTCAAGAAAGAATACCCCTGCATCGATTTTGAAATCATTCTTAATTTATCCAAGTATCACGACTCCAAAGCCGACATGGTCTATAGAGAAAGCGACTACGCAGATCACGGACTTGACATGGTGGTCCTCCAAACTACGGCCGATTTCCCTCGTTGGAAGGAGGAAGGACGACTGTTGCCCTACAAGGTCATTCCATGGGACGATATGCACCCCGAATTTGTCGACGAGGACGGCCATTATGCGGGGATGTACATCCGTGAGCCCTAGTATGCACCACCTGAGCCGCACATTCCTCCTGACCTCTTCTGAACTTTCAGTTTCTTTTGGCACGCAAGTCTACAACCCAAAGGTGATGGACAACTCCTCGCTACCCACCTCCTATCTCGACTATCTCCGCCCAGAATGGGCCAACAAGATTATTCTCACATACCCCAACGACGACGACGCAGTCCTATACCTGTTCAAGCTCATCACTGAAAAATACGGCTTTGATTACATGCGCGAACTCCAGAAGCAGAACGTAACATGGGTCCGAGGAACGGGCACGCCCTCCATCCTCATTAGCAACACCAACCCCCACAACGACATCGAGCCCGAAATGGGCCAGCGCCACGCCCAATCTATCTCCTTCACTTCCACCGCTGCATATGCCCCTGTCAGCGTACAAGCCCACTCGGACGTTGTCATGACCTGGCCCCAGACCGGCGCCATCTTCGCGACCACCAAAATGCCTGAGAGCGCGAAGCTGTTTCTCAACTTCCTCATGGACGACGACTACCAGGCCCTCATCACCAAAGGAAAGTATGCGACGCGGCGGAAATTCGACGGTGCCGGAGTCCTCGATCAATCTGACATGGACCCTCTGGGCTACAGCGAGTTCATGTCGGATCGTCAACAGGTCGAGTTGCTGCGGTTCGCGTTTGAGCAAATCCTTGGAACCCCTGTGGGCCAGAATCCCGTAGAGGTGTGGTAAACCCCTGCCTGTGTATTATCTTGTCTTCTCTTCTACCGTGCTCGAATGTAACTTTTCGCCTGCATTTCCTTGACCCTGGTCCCATAGCTTGCAATGTCGTATATGTAAGAGAAATTTCTTGCAGACTTCCGAAGCTGTCAGTGTTGGCACTTAAGTTCCAACACAACATATGAATTCTTAACTTCAGCGGTCTCACGTCAGCCTCTCGAGTTTCACTTATTAGTTCGTTGCAGGCTGACTTCATTACCCTGAAGACTTCTACCTACATCCTTCTGCATACAATTGCGTCTCTGGGCGGCTCATGGTCTGTTTGATCTTGTAGTCCTCTGGCTGCCCTCTCTTGTGCTCTCAGCATCTCTACGACAAGAGAGTGCTGGGCACCAACTAGGATCGCGAAATGGTTTGGGTACCATCGACGTCGAAAGCTCCGCTTTCAAGAGGTGTAAGAAGCCGCAATCAAGGAAATTGGGACCCTTCGGATAGGTTGAGGAGGAGATGTGTAAGCTAAACTTTCAATATTCGTTGGAAAATAATGCACTCACCGTCCCCTTATAGTACAACAAAGCAAAGACACAGCCGCCTCATTTAAAGAAAAGTACCCCAAAATCATAGTTGAAATCGTTTTCGACCTGTCCAAATATCTCGACAGCAATAGTGACAGGAAATACAAAGAAACAAACGGCACAGACAACAGAGTGATCGACTTAACGGTCATCCAAACGATCGCTGGTTTTCCTCGACGGAAAAGTGAAGGGCGACTTCTGCCCTACAAGGTCATTCTATGGAACGACATATACCCACAATTCGTCGATAAAGATGGCGCATATACGGAAGCATTCATCTTCACTCTTCTCAGTCTAGTATTCACCCGTAAATATTCTCAGTCAGCTTCGGACGACACGTCTACAACCCTCCAACAACCCTCTGCCCAAATCCTACTCCGACTACCTCCTCCCGAAATTTGCCCGAAATGGGCCAACGAGGTCATCCTCACATACTCGAGTACCCGAACGACGACGACGCCGTGCTGTATCTCTTCAAACGCATAACCTACAAATACTGTTTCAACTATATTCACTGTCTCCTCGCACAAAACGCGACCTGGGTGCGCGAGACAGCCACTCCTTATCGCCAACAACAACACGCATACAGACAGCGACGCGAACACTGGTCTCCGCAATTCGCAGTCCATCTCATTCGCCGCCGCGAACGCGTTCACCCCGGGAGTCGCGGTGCAGGCTTTCGGTGACGTGCGCATGGTATGGCCGCAGACCGGGGCCATCTTCGCCACTACGAAAAGGCCAGAGAGTGCGAAGCTTTTACTAAAATTTCTCATGGACAATTATTGGCAGGCGAGTTCGGATGGTGAGCGAAGGCGAATTCGCGACGCGTCGGAAGTTCAATCAGTCTGATTTGGATCCATTGGGATATGGCAAGTTCATGGCGGATCATCAGCAGGTCGAGTCGTTGCGTTTGTTTGAAGAGCTTCTTGGGACTCCTGTGGGCGAGAATCCTGTGAATGTGTGGTAGATCTATACTATTCTTCTCGAACATTTTCCTTGGTATGAACTGGTTTTAATAACATTTCTTGGCGTTGGCTACTCGGTGTCATCCTCCAGCTTTATCTTCTCCTCAACGCACAAAAAAACGCGCATATTTTTAGCCATCTTCAACGAGCACACCGAGTCGGACTTCATGATCTTTACCAGCCTCCTCAAACGTTCAAACGTCGATCTCAAACGCCACTGAAATCTGATCCGTCCCTCCGACTAACCACTGCCCCGAAAGGGAGCCACAGACAAACTCACCCGTCGAATCACTGATTCGTGTCATTATCAAGCCTTCATTTATTCCTAGTCTCCTCCGAGTCCATTCAAAATTATGACTACTTACCGCCGGCGGAGAAACTCGAAAAATTTCTTGACCGCGTTTGACACCCTCGCAGTCGAACAGTCGGAAGAGCGCACATTCGAAGTATTCGGAATGTCGACGAACGTGCTCAACTGAGCTCCTGAGACTGGCTTGATTCTTGTGTCTGAGTAATAAAGGTGCGGGCGAACCAATCTTCATACCCTTCCAGTTCCACGCCTCGACGTGAGACTGCGGTGGTATGTACTTGCAGAAGCGACCTCTAACAGGTTGCATGCCAGAGAATTGTTCACTTCGCCAATAGTTTTTTTTGATTAAGCGTATTAATAAGTGGCAACCGTCCTTTGCCAATAGTGCTTTCACCTGTTTTCACTCGCATACAATTTATGGGATGAACATATATTGTACAAGGTTTATTTCTCTATAAAAATTACACCCATAAGTTTCTCTTTAAAGCGTTCATTTTGTTTGCAAAGCGTGCAGCAGCTCAACAACGAAAATCCGGACGTTCATCGCGATCTGAATCCACCCGAAAAACCATTTAGAGACCAGCAGCGGCGTCCTTGCCAGCGACGTAGGTGATCAAGTCGCAGACACGGCGGGAGTAGCCCCACTCGTTATCGTACCACGAGATGAGCTTGACGAAGTTGGGGCTGAGCTGGATGCCCGCGTTGGCGTCGAAAATCGACGAGTTGGTGTTGCCGATGAAGTCGGTGGACACGACTGCCTCGTCGGTGTAGTCGAGGATGCCCTTGTACTCGCCCTCGGCGGCCTTCTTGAAGACAGCCTTGATCTCGTCGTAGGTCGCGGACTTCTCGAGGCGCACCACGAGATCGACGACAGAGACATCGAGAGTGGGGACACGGAATGCGAGACCGCTGGAGAAAAAGGATGGGCGTCAAAGGATGAAAACAAATTCAGTGACGTTGTGACTTACGTCAGTTTGCCGTTGAGGGAAGGAATGACCTTGCCGACAGCCTTGGCGGCACCGGTGGAAGAGGGAATGATGTTGTTGTTGACGCTGCGTCCTCCACGCCAGTCCTTGTGGGAGGGTCCGTCGACGGTCTTCTGGGTGGCGGTGGTGGCGTGGACGGTGGTCATCAAGCCCTCAACGATTCCGAAGTTGTCGTTGACGATCTTGGCCAGGGGCGCCAGGCAGTTGGTGGTGCAGGAAGCGTTGGAGATCTATTTTCAGGGGCGCGGAGATAAGATATAGATAGAGATCAGGACTCGTCATAGATAACATCGTGGATTGGAGATACGCACAACTTTGTACTTGGGATCGTAGGCTTCGAGGTTGACACCGCATACAAACATGGGTGCGTCGGCCGAGGGGGCGGAGATAATGACCTTCTTAGCACCACCCTTCAAGTGGGCGGAAGCCCTAGGAGACGTCAGGACAGAGCGACGATGAATATAAAAAGATATTTACTTCTCGGTGGTTGTGAAGACACCCTAAAAGCCGCAAGGAAGCGATGAGAAACAAGTTATAATTGCGCATCGGAAATAGCTTACGGTGGCCTCAACGATGTATTCGGCCCCAGCAGATCCCCAAGGAATGGCAGCGGGGTCGCGCTCGGAGAAGACGGAGAGGGACTTTCCGTTGATGACAAGCTTGCCATCCTTGGCCTCGACGGTTCCCTTGAAGCGTCCATGGACGGAATCGTACTTGAACATGTAGACCTTTATGAACTAGCGTTAACGCCATGTCCACGAAATCGAGAGATCCAACAACGCACCATGTAGTCAAGGTCAATGAAGGGACTGGAGTGCGACGAAGATGAGATATTGTAGACACAACAAAGCGAGACACCCACTCGTTAATGGCAACAACATCGATGTTCTGGAGCTCGAGGGCGTTACGGAAGACGATACGACCGATACGACCTGGAAACTGTAAGCATTAAAGCGGCGAAACAAGGGTCGAGGAGACGTACCGAAACTAGAAATTTTATGAACAACCTAAGTCAAAACCCCGCCAATTGAGAGCTACTCACCCGTTGATGCCGACTTTGACCTGCAGAGGCGGACGCGGTGAGCTCGAGAACCAAGCATTGGACTGAGCAACTTACCATGATGAACTAGAGTTTGTGGGGTTGGTGGAAGATGAAAGAGGAGTAGATGGATAAATCCGCAAAGAAGAGGGAGTGTCCGACGCTGCCCTCCTTATATAGATCGGCCAAAGATTATCTATCGATGAGAATATGTTACCCAATCACGTTCCGTGGCGCTGGGTTGGATCGCTATCGCATCATCCCAAACTGGTTTGCAGCTCGCAGGCCCAGGCCCCGACGCGTTCCGTCTTGTCAATAACGCTCTGTTCGAGGCGTTGTAGTCTTGTGGTACAAGCCATACACGACTCTCCAAGATATCCAAAGAATTGCTGGCGCCGCACAAGCCGTGCATCGAATTCTCCAGTCCCCGCTGCAGGAATAGCAAACCACCCGGTCTAGACAAACCCTCCGATGTGACAGGGGCCTAGACGGATTCCTGTGCAGCTCTCCCGCCCAACAGCGTCCAAATCCCCCCATCCTCCGGCGTAACTTCGATATTAAACTACATTTCCCCCCAGCCCTCCTGGGCGCACAGAAATGACATCACCCCATCCAGAATCATTGCACCTAGACGCGTGCTTATTTTGGGAAGAAAAGGGTGCGTTCCAAAAATAAACATGACGAAAGGACGTACGGAGGAGTGCTCGGTGCATGGGTAAGTTTCGAACGAGTCAACGCACGGAAGGCTTACCTCGCTTCAGAGTTCCTAGTCTTTTCCGAGGGGGTGGACGACTAATGACATTACAAAGGCGTTAGTCAGTACAATGTCAGCTACGACTTACCTGAGCACGATACGCATCGCAGAGTCCAGACTATAATCCGATCAGGGAGCTCCGGAGTGTGCGAGCAATGCGGGCTTCGCGACGACGGGCCCGTGCGACGAAGGAGGGCGTATAGCAGAAACTTTGCTATATGATTCTTGTTCAAGGATAAATTCGAAAAATGACGTTTGGAGAATGATTTTTATGGATGAATGGCTGGATGGAATGAAACATGTATGCATGCTACATACCCCGAGGTTCCATTGCAGGATGGTTGGGCAGGGCTAACGTTGACTTTGGGCAAGAGTTTGCTCACCAATCCGGATCTACGCCATTACGCCAGAAGGCCCCCCCCGGCGGAGAGGCTCCTTTCTCGCAAAAGACACAGGTAGTAAGCGTTGGATGTCTTTTTATGATTCAATTTTTGGAATGATATGTGAGTTGCTGAGAATCGGACGATTAACATAATCCGCATATATGATAAGACAGCCAAGAAGAGAAGAAGAAAGAATAGACGCCCAGCGGAGACGCGCATAGTGCGGATAAGCGAGCGTAGCGAACAATTTTTTCTCCCCATCCCAGCTATATAAACCAACCACCAAATTCCAGACCAGCTCGCTAAAACGCGGCGGTTCGCCCCAAATGCAAGTCGAGCGTACAATTGAATTGTCACAGCGGCGTCCCGTAGAGTCGGAAAATAACGGATCGCAGAACAGTGGATAACTCCTATGATACTGTCATGCGCGGATGCAAGTGCCCAAGTAACCCGGAATGTAGCATAAGTCAAGTTTACATACAAAAAAAGAAAAATAAGTTAACGAGCGAAGTGGGCTGTATATCTTGGTATATCGTAATGAGAGAAAGAATAGAAGTACATTGGAAGTACACGTCTGAATCTAAGTGGGTGGTGTTACAAAAAAAAAATTAACTCCCCGTGTCATAAGTTACTTCACCAATACAAATGCATGTCTGCATCCCATTTCAAAAAAAAAGAAATCCACCACCTTCTTGGTATCTATCCAGCAAGGCAAACCAGCTCACCCCACCCCCACCCCGGGTCTGTCTGGGGCAAAGCGGGGAGGCACACTGCCGTCCATTGCCCACCGTCTTCATCGTTCACCCACAAAGCAGCTCTCGGCCGCGGGTGCTCTCTCCACCCCCACCTGACTATCCCGACCCCGCACTAGCCCCTCTCTGCCCCAGTCCAATCCCTCCACCTCCTTGTCCTCGAGCTCTTCGCACTCGTCCACGTCCACCACCTCATACCACCCCGGGCGCCCCGCTGCGCGCACAGGCAGCAACACGCGCTTCACCCACTGGTCACGCAGCCTCAGCTGGCGCGCGGTGAGGAAGTTGAACACGCCCGCGGCGAGAAAGGTGAGCGCCATGAACAGGCTACCCCAGTCGTTCATCGCCACCAAAAACTGGGCTCTCGCCAGCGCCTCATGCGCCGGGCCGTCCCTGTCCGGGAAGCGCAGCGCGGACCACTGGATGGGCGGGATCTCGAGGAAGTGGATCTGCTGGAAGCGCAGGAGCGCGCCGAGCGTGTTGATGAGCCCCGTGAGCACGCTGAGGAAGGTGAATGAGCGCGGGAGGGAGATGGCGGCTTTGGGCAATGGCCGGGTGGAGAGTTGGTGTTCAAGCTCGAGTTTTCGTTTGTGTTCGAGTTTGATGGAATGGTATATTAGGATTGAGGCGCTGGATGGTGGACAATGATTCTTGTCAGCATCGCTCGGAGGCTAAGTGATATGGAAAAGGAAGAGTGTATGCGCTAGCGCATCGGCAGATAATGAACGTTCATAAAGCAGAACTCACGCAAGATTAACGAGTGATAGAACAGCTACGAGCGACCCGGAATATGGAAGAGCTGATTAGCTGGCTATGCCATGTTAACCTTCTAGAGCACATACCCCAGCTAAAGTCGGATGGTCAGCCACGCCTATTGAGCTATGCAGAGACAGACAACGCACAATAAGGATTTCCCAATGAATTCGAATTCAAACATCGCGGCGGTGTGGATGGAGGTGTCGCCTGGCGTCGAGGGTGAGATCCGACTGTAAACTGGCGTTTGACCAGGTCGCTGGTAATTTGCAAGCCTTTAATTAGCCCCATAGAACACCTCAGGCCCGATCGATATAATCACCTAACCGTAACGTATTTCCCCAACCGAGACACTAGCCCAAGCCCAAGTCCGAGATCACCAAGTCCGCCTTTCGCAAAGGCGGGAAAGCGGGAAAGGCGGGGCGACAGCGAATGCCAGACAGACCACTCAGCCAGCTATATGTATGTCCTTCCTCAAGCATGCATCTCGCCCGAGGTGATGGGCAGATCAAATGACCACTGTCATTCATCGCATCCCGGCAGAGGCAAGTATGTGGGCTAAGCATGTACTTGCCACACACGGTGATACACCCCACGCGACCCATCCTTAGCCTAGGGAAAGGTGCCTTGGATGGGAGTGCTCAGTTGATGCAGTGCCCGTATGATCGGCGCGCGTCCCAGCATGTCAGTGTGTTTTTAGCATCGATATTTTTTTGGCAAGATTTGAATGTTGGAACTGTGCATGGGTGGTTCTTTTCTTTAGATAGAGGCTTCGAGCCGGTCTAGTTCCATGGAGCGTTGGGAGTAAAATACGACTTTAGGAAAGTGGAGAGGGTAAGCCATGTTCGATTTGAGACTGTTTCTGTGTGCGTTTGCGAACAAAGTGGACTGAAGGTGTGTAAATGGTTGGGTGCAGTGAAGGAGAGCTCTGAGCTGTGGAACGGACAAAAATAGACTGGTTGGGCAAATTGCCGCAAATTTAGATTGGCCTGCACTTTGACGGATGTCGTCCATTTTGGGCAGAAAAGGCGCAGCAAATTTGGATAAATTGAGACAGGTTGTTGTGTCCGTTCCTGGCCAATCACTTGTCAAGGTTCTGTTACACGGGCACTCGGCGCTTAAGAACGTGTGTCGTGCTTCTGCAGAGCATTCCCCCCTTCGTGGATAAATTTGCCACACTTGGTACAGATGCTCTCTCAAGGAACACACCAGATAGTCGGCACCGGTGAGGGACAGTGTCAGAGGTAAGCATATTCACCAGCATACATGGTGAATCGATCATTCATAAGTTATGTTCTAGTGGTGTGGCACGCTAAGAAGACTTGGACGCACGAATATCAATCGCTGCGCGGATCACTCAAACCATGGATGCCGTTACAGTAGCACTTCTTCGGCGCTTGGTCGCTGTGCCGGATTCATCTTGAGCATAGAGCGCAAAAGGGAAAAAATCTCGTCTGCTTCAGCCTGCGTATACTCCTTGAACCTTTCTGCGACGTGTTCTCGCCGGCTTTGCCATCCCTTATCCGCCACCTCTTGAGAAATGTCTAAACACAACCCGTCAGTCAGCAAAATGAATCCACGATGAAGATAACTTTATAGTTCGCACTCATACTGGTCAGCTTCTCCTGCGACTCCCAATGATCCTTCCATCCCGATGTTACTTCGCCACACAATTTTGCCATCGCGCCTAACAGAGCATAGTTCGGGGCTGCAAAGTGAAATAGCCTCGCTCCGAAGGCTAATTCATAGATCTGGACATATATCATATCTCAGCATACAAATCGAGGGAAGCTACAGCGGTAGCCAACGTACCGTGCATGCAAACGACCAAATATCGCTCGCTCTCGTAGATGGAGGGTTGCCAGAATGGACAACGCGTTCGAACATGAGCTCGGGAGCGCACACCGCTGCCGGTGTGCAAGATGGGTGTACCTGTTCACCTATTACCATTGCTATTGGAATTCAAAGTTTATTTTTCAGTCATAATAATGTTCGAACTAAAGTAAAGCACTCACCATTGCCCAAATCCATGATCTCCGCACGGATGAGATTCTCAGCAAAACCTGGATCATTGGCCTTCATGAAGTCAATCACATAAATTGGGGGCACGAGATATGGCGGGAGCGCCTCGGGGCGCTCTGGAAGCACAATCGGGTGGACGATGGTGCATTCTGGATGACCGAAGTAATCTAGGATCTCCTGTGGGGGGTGCTCATCCAATGTGGGAAGGGCGACACCGACGTTCCCTGTGTGGAGATCTACACAGCTGCTTCAGCGAGGCAGTAGATTATCAAACAACAAATCTGCGCGCTCACCTCCGTGAACAATTCCATGACGATGCAGCGCCGCTAGACCGCATGCTATCTGTCGACACAACATCCGCGCGTGCTTTCGACCCTCAACAGCATGCACGACGCCAAGGAGGCTTCCGAGCACGTCATGCACGAGCACAGTGTGCACACCGTTGGGACCTTCCAGGGAGAAGCTGTCCCGCAGGCGCAGCACGTTCTTTTCTGGAGGAATCCGGTTGAAGATATCAAGCTCGTGCCGTGGATCAGCATCGGCCACACAGATCTTCAGCGCAACATAATGTCGTCTGTGAGTTGCAAGGTAAGTGAGATTGAGATGTGGAGCGATGTGGTTGATCTATATGAGGGCAAACTTGACTCACGACGGTGCGTGGAGCACCTCTCCCAGCCAGACCGTAGAGAAGGCCCCACTACCGAGCTTGTGGAGGACGCGATACTGCTGCGCGGCACTCGGGCTTGAGCTTGAAGGGCCGCCAGCGGGAGAGCACAGGACATCGCCTAGGCGGATGGGATGAAAGCCTCCTGCAGAGTATCGTTGGATATCTTCCACGTCATCGCCTGTACCCCAGTACAACGAGAGCTGGTTCATAGCTATTATGTGTTCAGATGCGGTAGCCTTGGGATGGGGCAGATGTACCTGGTGGAAAGCAGGCAAGAGAACGGCGGAGAGCGCGAATTGGTAGTATTGAAGTTGCTGTCAGACGTAAGTTCCAACTTCCTGTGTGCAACCTGTGTGACCCAATGGTAAAAACGCGGTTTCTGAACCATACTCTACTGTCAAATAGGCATTGTATCGGCATGGACTCCAATGCGTTAAGGACAGAGACTCAGTTAGAACATTGTCCGAGTCATGAAAAGTTTGCAAGAAAATTCACACCGGCCTGCTGGGGAATTGGGAACGAAATTGGCTGATTGCGAACTACGTTACTTACATAAGAAAGGACTGACTATACTTAGCCGTTTTGTAAGTAGTGAGCCATACCTTGCCATCTCAGGACGTCGTCATTTATTGAGATTAACTTATCTAGGCGCCCATGGTCCGATTGGGCGCTAACAGGTGCCTTTCAGTGCGGTTTTGCTGATGTGATTTTATGACGGCCGCTCGGAATTTTTTTTGCAATGATCTTTGAAACGCGTTACAGTTGAGCGGAAACTACTGCCGTAACTCCTCAAATTTGCAAACCTCGATTGATTCCCGTTGCGTTGCACACGTTTGAAGAACGGTCATACCCCCATTGACGGTACATTTTTCCTTCTGTCTGCAGAACTTGTGCATTCCATATTGACGACGAATACGGACTGACTTGACATGAATAATACTCTCAGCGCTCGCTTGCGGTTCCGCATCCCGACCTGCATATTCCTCCAAACGGCATCAACGCATTGCAATGAAACCTGACGTGACTCACTGTCAGACTCAGTTTCAAGGTGGAATTGTTTACTGACACAGCGTCCATCACAAGTCCAATGCCATTAGCGCTTAGCATTGAATACTCCAGGCATCGTCCTTGCTGTGGGTCACTTCGAGGTTGCTGCGACTGTATTTGTGCGAGAATCAGAAGGCCAGAGATGAGAAGGTGATATTTCGCGATTACTTATTGGCGTAGTCGCGTTAATGGATAAACAAGGACTCGGAGAGTTATTTCGTTAGTCCGAAGACAGGGACTCGGACGGGAACGCATGCCGAAGTCCGCTACAAACTCAGTTGATAGTCCGCCGGCTAATTCCATCCATCTGCTTTCACCTCCTGGTTTCCACCATCCAACCCGCGCACAACCCTAAATTTTTATTGAATGGTTCCATTGGAGCCTTCTTACAAATGATGTTCTTCTGAATCCCTATCGAAGTCTCTGCCACCATCATATGACTCTCACTGTTGGTCTAGCCAGGTCGCGCGGAAAGGCGAACTTGAATGATACAGCTTCTTAACCGAGATAATGTGTCGACGGACCACATGTTCGCCTCTCTTACACAACTGCGGTGATTCTCCTCTCTTGACATATCGCTGTCAGAACGGGATAGTGCTTGTCAGCGGGTCTACTGATCTTAATCATTCGGAAAGTTTAATATCCTTCTGGCTATGTGTTCCTGATATCATATACGTTCACTATTGTCTGGTGTACGTGTTGCTGAACGCCTTTCCGCGGCACCTATGACTGCTGCTCAGCCTGCTCTAATCTTGGTAAATATCCGATTATGTCTTATTCCCATTCTCTGACATCGCACTGCACTCTGAACTATAGATATCTCTCATCAGATTGAAAGCCAGCTTCTCAGCCGTCATCGATTCATCGCCGTAAAGGTCGCCGTCATCAAACCAACCAGACATGTCTATTTATCAGGCCACTACCTGATTGTTATCCGTGCTTGCGACACGGTCCCGCAGTGTGTCCGGGATGATAATGCCACAGTGACTCGGTAGAGGCCTAATGGAATTCGCACCGATATGTGGCCGGCGTATGGGTGTGTAATCAGAGGATTCTAGTTGGGTGTCATTGTCAATTTGGACGCGTGGCAAATTATACTTTTGGACGAAACCGCGCAGAGAAATCTGTCTTATGTCGGTGATGATGATGCTACCCGTTTCTGTCCTTAAAATTTCGAGCAATGCAAGAGGGTACGAGGCTAGTGAGATCGGTACTGCCCAGAATTTTTCTGTGGCCAATTAATGGAGGGCCCAAGCCTGTAAACAAAGCCTGTAAACAAGCAAGGCTATTTTTTGCTGGAGAGAACGGACGAGATTGGATGTGAAGGGGAAAATATAAGGGAGAATGCCGAGAGGGTGCCGAGGGTGGTGGCTGCTATAACGGGGGCCATTTATCTTTTGAACCTGTCAATTGGACCTGGTGCATATTCATCAGCCCACCGCTGTTCAAGACTTCCCTCAACCTTGTGGTGGCTGGAACATCCTCCACATCCTCCAATTCGATGGCCTTCACCCAGACGCTCAGTCCCCAGGCCATGCATCAGCAATACCGCGACGTCCACACCGCTGTCACTCCTCCCATGCAACGCCGACAGGCTTCCAAGCAGAGATTCGTCGCAGACCTCTCCCAATGTCTCTTCGATTTCGTGATCCAGCTGCTACCGACTCAGGAGGAGATGGCAGTCAAGGAGGACGTGCGCAAATTGCTCGAGCGCCTCATTCGTACAATAGAGCCTGACAGCCGCCTACTGTCGTTTGGGAGCACTGCAAATGGCTTCAGTCTTCGCAACTCGGGTGAGAGCTGCTCGGCGCTTCTTTCCATGTTCCTTCTAATCATTGCATATGGCATCCAGACATGGATTTGTGCTGTCTCATCGACTCGGAAGAACGCCTCGCAGCGACAGATCTTGTAACCATGTTGGGCGACTTGCTGGAACGAGGTGAGTTATACGAGCTCTGCATCGTGCCATTGACCGCGAGGATTGATTTCGAATCGTAGAAACAAAATTCCACGTCAAACCTTTACCCCATGCCCGTATACCGATCGTGAAATTATCTCTGGATCCATCACCAGGGCTTCCATTGGGAATTGCCTGCGACATTGGCTTCGAAAATAGACTGGCACTCGAAAACACACGTCTCCTCATGTGCTACGCCATGATTGATCCTACTCGTGTTAGGACAATGGTTCTCTTCCGTACGTTTACCTGGATACTGCTCTTATCATCAGCTAACCCTCGCGTAATCACACAACCCTGTAGTCAAAGTATGGAGCAAAAGACGGTACGCTAGATGGTATATTGTTATCCTACGGCGAAATACTAATCATCCATCAACTAGAAAAATCAACTCTCCCTACAAAGGCACCCTATCGTCCTATGGCTATGTTCTTCTTGTAATTTATTTCCTTGTTCATGTCAAAAATCCTCCGGTTCTACCTAATCTACAACAAATGCCTGCACTGCGTCCTATATCCAAGGCGAGTAAATAATTTTCAGCAATACACATATGTGGCTGACGATCCTCACAGGAGGATACCCATCTCAATGGACATAATATATGGTGCGGACGTCAACGAAACCATCTCTGATTCAGAGTCCCTCATATCGCGCGCAGGTTCTTCGATGACATCGATCTATTACGCCAACGATGGCATTCTGAAAATGTTGACACTGTAGCTGAATTGTATGTTTCCTAACTCTTGATCTCTTGTCTTTTATTGACGCAGTCTACGCAATAGATTAATAGACTTCTTCCGGTATTATTCTCGTGATTTCTCATATAACACTGGAGTTGCATCCATTCGCGCTGGACTGCTCAAAAAAGAATCCAAGGGTTGGCAAAACGAGGTATCTACATTGAATTGCATCCACCTTCCACTTTGCTGACTGTTTGATCTAGCTTTCCAGTGCGCGATTCAACGATGCTCGGGAAAGAAATAGACTTTGCATAGAGGTAACCAATATTTTGCTCAGGGTATACCGCTTGTCCTGACCCGTTAATCAGGATCCCTTCGAGGTTGACTACAATGTTGCGCGTTGCGTTACTAAAGATGGCTTATACACTGTACGTCAGTTGAATTTGACTGATTTCTGCAGATGTTGAAAATGGCGCATTAGATACGGGGAGAATTCATGCGTGCCGCACGGATCCTACAGACCCGTCCGGAGCGCGCCATTGTTGCCCTGGCTGACCTATGCGAAGAAAGGAAGGATGAAGAACTCGTCGTTGCTCCCCCTTACAATTCGAGGCCTGCGACTTTGCCGCCACAGACCCCATATACCGTTGGAAGTGGAAGTCAAACATTGCGACCGAAAATCACTGAGCGATTCTCTCCACCCGCCCAGTTCTTCGAACCTGGCCCTCGTCAGGTCGTCCAACCCGTTGCCCTTCGTCCTCCTCCAGAACATATGGCACCCAGGCGTGGGAAATGGACCAGTCCTCCTCCACCAGAAGCCCCTTCAGCCGATCATACCCTATTTGAAAGTCAACTAGGAAAGGGCCTGCAGCTCGCCACTGCGGCAACGGAAGCAAGAGAGAAAGAGGCATCTTACAATTCTTCCGAGAGTAACAGCGAGATTTTGACTGATGACGGCTCCGAAGCTGCGGACGACGATCTGCGATCTGTGCGTTCCTATACCGAAGGAACCGACAACGCCACGGGACTTGTGCGTCGACCATCATGGCATACGCAAGAAATAATAAAGCCTCCACCTGTGTTCAATAATGCAACCGCCAGTACCTTGTCTCGATCTTCGTCAAGTAATCGTCGTTATGGTCGAGCATCGGAAAAAATTGATCCATCCTTGCCAACATCTTTCCGTTCATATCCTGAACATCAATCTTCATCCCGCCTGGAGAACAGGCGATCTTTATCTGGTCTTCCGCGGGCTCTCAGAGCCTCTTTATCTTCAAATACACCTATCGCTGCTGCTACGCCACTTCCCCCATCGCCGGAATCACCAATGGATACTAAATTTTCTGAACCCTCCAATGTATTTTATCAAACAACTTCTACAAGATCCCCGCGGCCTACCGCCTTATACCCCACACATGGAACACATCTGTCCCTCTTGTCGCATTATTCGTCACATACAGGTTTCATAGTTCATCCACCTCAGGATATCTTTCCACCAAACATGCCCCCGTCTTTGACATCGATGAATCCGAGGGCTGTTGCTGGCCACAGCGCCTCGGATCGCACCTCAGGAGGCGGCCCTGATACGCCGACGCCTGCTACCTATTCCCACCTACATCATTCACACTCTCTTTCAAACTCCACGATCACGGCGCTCACGCCTCCACCCACGACGTCGAAATTCGTCGCTCCGCCACCTTCCCCTTTGTATTCGTCCCATGATTCCGACCCACCATCGCCGCCTCAGACACAGGGTCCTCGCTCGCCGCAGGTAGGCTCCTCGGCGTCTGCGTCTCCCTCTATACCTGCACCTGCACCGATGTCCTTGCTGCAGCCTAATGGACGTACGAAAAGTACTGCACTCAAGCTGCCGCCTCAAGACCGAGAGGAGTGGGTGCGTTCGCCTCAGCAGCATTCTGCGGGGACTTCAGTCGGCAGCTCGCCGGCGCACTCGTCATCGGCAGGGTATTCTACACCCATCTCGCGTTCGCCGTCACCTCATTCGCTTGCCCCTACGTCGCCGCCGAAGGCAGGCCTGATCAAACCTGATGAGGATGGGGTAGTTTTCAGGGCGTCGTTTGCGGGAATGGCGATTAGTAATGTCAGCGATGCCCCCGGAACAAATGGGCCAGTGCTCGTGCGCCTTGAGCAGAACGCAGCTGAGAAAAAGGATCTCGAGAGCTGATAAGTCGGTCGTATGGGGCCCGTATTCTTGCTGTTTTGTGCCCCAGAGTTGGAACGAATGTACCATAAACTGCGGAAGATGAACAAGCGCCGCGGCTTGCATATACCTATGCTCTATTCAGCAGCCTCGTTCGACTCATCTTTTCATTCCTTATTGGATACAGAGATCCCGAGCGTCTCTGGTTCGGCTGTGGGCAAAATGTACTATCAATCAAAATTGTTCTATTCGTCTTGCCTCTTGCTCCTGTCGCGGTTCTGACGAGGGTCTTGCCTTCATCGTCGTTTGATTCTATCATCATCGCCCGGATTCGTTGTCGTCCTTCGCCTTCATCCATCAACATCAACCATTAATGTCACCATCTCCTTTCGCCTTTGGTCATCAAACAAATTTGTCTTTACATATGCATGACAATTCCACGGCTATGCTCTTCAGAGCGTAGGCTGTTCATACCTCATACCCATAGCAATCCATACTTACAACAAACACCAGCTCCAACCCTGGCCAACAAACATACTGTCAACCTATATGACGAACAACTATTGCAAAGGACCAAGCATACGAGGCAATGCCAATACCATGATTCATGAATCGCTGAAGCATGGAGGGCATCTATCTGACGAGAATTTGATAATGATACGGTCGTCTGTCTTCCTTGTTCAAGTCCTGCAGTAATAGCTTCACTACATTTGCCACTGTAACGAGTCCATAACGTTCTGCACGCCAATTGAACAAATAAATTTCGCAATGTACCAGGCGTTAGTGGAGAGTCGGAGACCCGGGGCACACTGGGTCGGTCACGTCGGTGAGCACTACCACCGCGACCAAACTGCGACTAAGGTAAATCTACTTCTTGTTACCCTTACAGCTTAAAGCTTAACCAAACACCGAGTCTGAGTTGTGTGTTCTTACAGCCATGGAAAAACCCTCCTTCTGGTGGGGTGGAGGGGATGAAGAAGAAGATTTTGCACAATACACCGCCGGCGGCCTGCATCCCGTTCACCTTGGCGATGTTCTACCCCTTCTTCTGACAGCACAAGCCCACACCCTGCGCAACAATATCGTATCTTGAACAAGCTTGGTCATGGATCCTTCTCTACAGTCTGGCTAGCCGAAATACTCTATACATCATCGTGAATTGAAGAACCTTGCTTACTCTCAGCCGCATCTCAAATATCATGCTTTTCCCAGACGACACTACGTAGCGCTCAAAATCTGTGCCGCAGAGGTCGATCCTAAACAACAGCTCGGTATTTTCAGTCGCATTGCCGCAGGATACGCAGAATGTGCTGCGTCTGCGGGACAGCTTCTCTATTGAAGGCCCGAATGGCGTGCACTTGGCCCTCGTGCATGATGTGCTCGGGAACTTCGCGGATGTTGTCGGCGCTGTAGGGGGAGAAAAGTTGCGAGGGTGCTATGTCGCCAGGTAGCGTGTGGCCTGGCAGCGCTACATCAGCGTGAAATTGTTCATGGAGGTTAGCACAATTTTTCCGGGCTCGTACAAGTGGACAGACCTGTCTCATAACAATGATTATATAGATCTTCATGCGGGAAACTTTGGCATCGCATTGCCCATGCTAGATAATCATTCCCTAAATGAGCTCATATGGTATTTCAATTGCCCAGAAGTTACCGTCGTCCTCCCCAAGGTGCCTCTAGCGCGGCCTGAAGCGCTCCCGCGGTATCTTGTTCCCCCCATTTCTTTGATTGATTATATGGAGGCCAAGGATCCCACGTTTGCGAAAATACCTCTCCGTGCGGAAATTATGGATTTAGGAAACGGTGAGTCATGCCAGATGCTACGCATAGATTCGACCGTGAACAGTGCTCAAAGAATTTAATAGCGACCGTAATTGGCGAGCAGGTACACCCGCATCAGCAAGATCGCAATTTGCTTGTCACCTTTTTCCCGCTTTTTGACTTGTCAAAAGTTGATGTAAAATTAATCTTATTATTGCGGATTTCTACGTACATAGGTAGTATACGATAACATGTAGAAATTCACGAATTGTCGAGGTTCTGACTGTTGTCCCAAAATAGATTCCCTGCGGCCCGATTTGCGTGTATTTTTAGCCCATTTTAGGGGAAAAGGAGGGAAATTTATGTAACTTTTTGCTGATTTGGACCTAGCTTTTTCTAAAAGGAGCTTTTCGGCTTTTAGGCCGCTTTTTCGACTTGCACAAGTCGAAAAAAGTAAAATGTGAAACTCCTGATGCGTCTTGCACGCCGGCAAGGGTATGTGCGCCCGAGCTCATGTTCGAACGCGTCGTCCGGTCAATCAAACTTCCAGCCACGAAGGCGAGTGATATCTGGTCGTTCGCATGCACGGTGCGTTAGATATGGTTGATGTTTTCCCTGATTTGCTGCATGCCCTGTCTAGATCTATGAATTAGCCTTCAAAGCATCATTATTTCGCTCCGATGATTATATGCTCCTGGGTGCAATGGCGAAGGTGTGCGGCGAGGTACCGTCTGGATGGAGAAATTATTGGGACTCTCACGAAAAGCTGAAAGATATGGGTAGGAATGCATTCATCTGTCTTTGCTCTGAATGCGCTGTGTTGATCAGTCGTCGTTCATTCTGCGTACTAGACATTTCACAAGAGGCTGCTAATTGCATGTGGCAAGGACAGCGAGACCACGTCGTGAAAATCCTAATATATACACAGGCTGAAGCAGACGAAATTATCGACTTTTTGCGCTTCATGCTCAAGATCGATCCGACACAACGACCAAGCATTGAAGAAGTGCTGCAGCATCCCTGGTTTGCTGGTGAATATGCAAAATTGGCCAGTTTTCACCGACCAGTACATTTGGCACCAACAGTACCGTCCGCAAATTTGCAACAATTGTGATCCAACCACCTCTGCAGCCGTAATAGAATAAGATGGTTGAATTGTTGATAGCCCAAAAATAACATGCCTCTATTTTCCTAGACTCATAGCATATATTTTCAACCTAATTGCCCTCAGACTACATTTTATTCTTCTGCCTATGTACCCTTTCACCGCTGCTATTAATTAAATACCATTTCTCCATTGGCATTGAGTATCCTAGGAGGCGGTGGTGTGCCTTTGTCGGCGTCCAGTGGACGCCATTGGTAATTTAGGCCTCCTTGATTAATTCACATATCTAACTACATAGGGACACGAAGGACGGAAGATGACTGGGTATAGATTTGCGTCATCTTTGCCAAATGCTTCGGTATATTAAATACTTGACCTTTGCTTGACCTACTTAGTGGGGTCAAATTCTGCTAAACACATATCATTCCCGGGCCTTTGGTTTCAAGTGATTGGCAAGTGATTGGCGTTGTTTTTAATATCTTCCTTTTGCTTGGAGATATAATGCTTTTAATAATGCACTCATTCGCTGGATCGTCAAATCCCAATAGTGTTCAACGGTTTGGTGACGGCTGAAGTGAAGGCATTTCACGAGAATGGCCTTGCCGACTCTTGCGTTGCATGTTTGACTTATACTCATTTCGAGGTTGGCTTCTTGGTTGGTGGTTTGCGAAAACGTGTGTAAGGTACTATGTGGTACATGCCATACCATTTCCCATCAATGGAGAACGCTGTCAGTGGGATGCGCCTTTGAGTTTCAGGAAGCCGAACACAAAAGGCAAATTTCAACCTTAAAGAAGCTGGTGCTCATGGAAAGTCATTTCCTTGTCAAGAAGCCTCCCAATGCAGCTCCTTTTGTGTTCCATTTGATTTTACGTATAAATGAGCTCGTTGCCGATAACACCGGGACAAAAGGCAAATACAAAGCATAGAGCAAGATCCAAGCGATGGGGCAGAATATATTTGGAATATATTTGTTATTTTATAGCCGAAGTACATGCGTAATTCATCGTGCATGTGTGCAGCAGCCTGAGGACATTAGGTATTTGCAATGATGGTTGTTTGGCCAGGAGGCAGCAGGGTCAGACAAGGAGCAGTACAGAGAGTTAAAGAGAAGATTGCCGAGGAATGGAATGGAGAGGGTACCCACGAGAAGGCGGTATATGTTCTGTTCAGGATTTTATTTCTGCGGCAAGGAAAGGGTTGGCGATTTCCTCTGAGCCGTCGACGGGGTTGAGGACAGTGATGGTGGGCCCACGGAGGAGTGAGACCTAGAGTACGAACTTGTGTTGCGGGCCATTGCTGTGCATGGCATATACTCGTCTAGTTTTTATCAGGTTCTAGTAATTTATAATAAATAAATTTTCTCTTTGTAGACAATGTGCATTGCGCCATTGGTGATGAAAAGGAAGACTGACCAATACGGTTGGCGAGCAGTGCCAGGCGAAAATTTGGCGGAATTACAATGACCTCCACTCAGACCAGCTCAGACATGATATCAATTATATAGAATGAATTAACCATGGATATGCGCGCAATGTGGAAGTTGAATATTGAGCGCTAGCGCCGCTCAACGCATCAGACGCATCACGGAAGATTCACACAGCGCAGCAATATGTCGCGCGACCAGGAGGGTGCAAATTCATTAACTTGAGAGGAAAAAGTAATATAATAGATCATAGAAGGGCTTTTTATTAAATATATTTAATCACAGCGCACACAAAAGCTTTCTCTTGCTAACAATAGTGAGAATTTTGCCATTTCTGGGAATCGAACACTTAATGTACCAAAGCCGGAGTGTGGGATAATGCATTCTGCGGGATGATCCGGCGCGTTTAGCGTAACACGATCCAAATTTTGCAGGAGCTCGAGGATAAGAGAACGAGTCTATATTCATAGACTCGTAACATGGGGCTCTGGCACTGTAGCAGATAGTGAGAATAGACACAATCTGGGCAGAATCGGCAGGTGCAGGAGTGAGCGATAACAGCAACGGGCTCAGAAGTGAGCCCGTTGAGGATGGCGCCAAGGGTGTTGGGCTCAATGGGGGCGGCGTGGGGTTCAATGAGAGTGGAGAACTTGGCGAGGGCGTGTTGGATGCTGGAGACAAGAGCAGTGATTGCTCGGGGTCGATCCTCGACTCGGACTAGTGATGTGCGGGCTCGGGCTTGGCTCAAAAGCCCCGGCTTGGGCTTGGCTTGCCAGGCTTGGGCCTTGCCAAATCCCAGGCCAAGCCCTGAGCCCGTGATAGGGCTTGGCCTGGCCCGGCTTGGGCCTGAGCCCGGGCGTTGGGGCTATTTTTAGAAATAGCGCGGAGGGCGCCTTTTTGCATCTCCACGCCGCGGAGACTGCATACTGCAGGCCTCGTTGTGTGTGCAGATGGTACAAGGGCTCATGGGGGATGGAAGAGCCATGGCCGCCACCTGATGGAGGATGTGGTGCTGACGTGGCGCAGCTGATAGAGGGGATATGCCTATGAGATGGTTGAGGATGCGGAGAGGGGAAACGCGCTGGCTGCACGCTGTCAACGTGAGACACAGCCATATGTTGTGAAATCGTGGCAGGGGAGGAAGTAGATAATACCACGATGCGCTAGAGGAAACGCGTTAGCACATTATGGGAGGTTAGAGAAGATATAAAACACACCTGGGATGGGATAACGCGACGACGTCGTCCCGTCTTCGTGCTACCTTCCTTCCCCAATGCCCATGGCAATGTTGTTGATGTGTCCACATGCCTGAACTGTCTTTGTTTGTTGCCGGTGCATTCATTGTCGGGGTGTGGTGTTGTGCGGCGAGGAGCAGCAGAAGCTGGAGCATACAGCACCCTTCTCCTTACTTGCGGTCTTGCGGAGGTGCGTTCTGTCTCTATCGTTTCTGCACGGAGGCGAAATGGGAAAGTATTGCGCAGCTGGGTGGGGAGCACCAGTTGTGCGGGGGGTGTGAAAGGGCGGAAGAGGGTGGCGAGGATGTCGTGGACTCGCGTCGCGTCGACGGCCGCTGCACATCATGATGACGTGGCCATGGATCCGGGCAGATGCCGCCACAATGAGCTGAGGGAGGGCATCAGTGAAGTCAAAGCTCTAGAAGGGGTGGGGACACACCTATGGCGGGACGACGATGACACGTTGTCCCATCCTTTCTTCGTCCTTCAACCTGTTGTCGCTGCTGTCTTGCTCGCGCGGCACCGTGTGTCTGTCGTTGTCGCTTAATTTATTGTTTGCGGTCAGCAGCCACTAGTACTGACTACTCATTATCATAAAATGCGGACCTATCCGCAGACCCGTTATGTTAAAATCCATGGTAATATGAGACACCTATTTCATAAGTCCTGGATAGCATATTCAGTGGTATCATTACTCCACCTATTTCATTTTTGTGTGGATTTCATTTATTCAGACAATTTTCATTACCTAGGGCTATTGGTATGCCTATGGATTTCATTACTTGTGGATCTTATTTAGCTATGGATTTCATTACATGTGGATCTTATTTAACTATAAATCTCATTACTTCTGAATAGTAATGAGATATGGATTTCATTACACATGAATAATAATGAGATATGGATTTCATTACTTATGGATCTTATTGAGATACAGATCTCATTACACATGAATAGTATTGAAATAGGGATTTCATTACCTTATGGATCTTATTGAGATATGGATCTCATTACATATGGATAGTATTGAAATAGGTATTTCATTACCTATGGATCTTATTGAGATACAGATCTCATTATTACATATGGATCTTATTGAGATACGAATCTCATTACACATGGATAGTATTGAAATAGGGATTTCATTACCTATGGATCTTATTGAGATATGAATCTCATTACATATGGATTTCATTACTTATGAATATTATCGAGATATGGATCTCATTATCTATGGATTTCAAAATTACTTGAATTTTCATTACTTGTGGATTTTCATATTCTACCTATTGATGCTAGATAATGGTTATCAGCTATCACATGACCTTATAGATAATCTAAATATATCCACAGTACTAAAAATAGCTAATATCTATTTTAAGTAGTGAATGTTCTAGGGTGGTTGTCCCCCTTGTTCTTGGGTAATATAGAACTATCTTATATCAGCAGAAGCGTATTAGTCAGCAGAATTCAATGGTAAAGGTTATATGTCTCTAGCTACACTGGTTTAGAAGATATAAGCAAAATACTCCCCTTTTTAAATAGAAATTAGATCAATTACAGAATTTCTCCACAGCCAGGGCATAAATTCCCATGATCTAAAATGAAACCTGTAGATAAGAGGTGCTTCTAAATGTTCCAATTTAAATTAGTATTATCTGACCATTATTCCTTGTGTAGTTATCTTATCTGTATTTATATTGATTAGCCTCTAGCATCTGCTATTTTTAGAATATTTATGCGTTTAAAATTGAATATTATAGTATACATAGGTTGCTTTTATCTAGCCAGTAATCAAAAGACTGGCACTATCTTTGCACCTAATACATTAGAATCAATTTTCCAGCTATTACATTGATGATGGATATCCAAATATGGGAATATTGGTATGATCAAAGTTGAATAAAAATCTCCCAATTTTTCTGATTCTAACGGTACCAAGATCATTTCTATCGGACCAGTGGAAGGTTGTCTGCTATTCACATTGATAGCCAGATTTAATCTTATCAGTGGCTGTTGCTCCTCCTACCCCTCCAAATCTTGGCATTAATATCTCAGCCAATTCTTTATGAATGGACACAATTCTTTTTGTAAACAATATCTACTAATATAAGAGACACTTCCTGTATGGGCCTTTCATAATTCTACTAAATGCTCTCTCTGGTATATACAAATTTCGCATTTTTTGCCATATTGGCTAGTTGGATCTAGTGATCTACTCAGTATTTTGCTGTGCTTTCAATGTAGGCATATATTACAAGTTATTTGAAATCTGGGACATAAGGTTTTAGGATTTTACCATATCTCCAATATAGCTAACTTGACTTGACCTATTTGAGCACTTGTTTATAGTTGCTATATGCATACTTGACCACTTTCTTTACTCTGCATGACACAAATATTAGAATACTCTGGAATCTTTTGTTCTGGACTCTAATTCATCTATACTTGATGGCCTAAGTACTTGGACAGTCAAATACATATTAGATCTATAGATAGATATAGTGCTCCTGGTCAGCATATGTCAATAACTGAATAGCTAATGCAATTTACTATATATTTGCGAACTAGCAGTATGGGCATTATGTCCTAACTAGATAGATATAAATAATTTAAAAGATTGTAATATTCTATTCAGATTTGGTAGAGAAATAAGTGCAGACATTTGAGGGGGTAAATTGGATCAATGCCACTGATAAGATTAAATCTGGCTATCGATGTGAATAGCAGACAACCTTCCACTGGTCCGATAAGAATGATCTTGGTACCATTAGAATCAGAAAAATTGGGAGATTTTTATTCAACTTTGATCATACCAATATTCCCATATTTGGATATCCATCATCAATGTAATAGCTGGAAAATTGATTCTAATGTATTAGGTGCAAAGATAGTGCCAGTCTTTTGATACTGGGCTAGATAAAAGCAACCTATGTATACTATAATATTCAATTTTAAACGCATAAATATTCTAAAAATAGCAGATGCTAGAGGCTAATCAATATAAATACAGATAAGATAACTACACAAGGAATAATGGTCAGATAATACTAATTTAAATTGGAACATTTAGAAGCACCTCTTATCTACAGGTTTCATTTTAGATCATGGGAATTTATGCCCTGGCTGTGGAGAAATTCTGTAATTGATCTAATTTCTATTTAAAAAGGGGGAGTATTTTGCTTATATCTTCTAAACCAGTGTAGCTAGAGACATATAACCTTTACCATTGAATTCTGCTGACTAATACGCTTCTGCTGATATAAGATAGTTCTATATTACCCAAGAACAAGGGGGACAACCACCCTAGAACATTCACTACTTAAAATAGATATTAGCTATTTTTAGTACTGTGGATATATTTAGATTATCTATAAGGTCATGTGATAGCTGATAACCATTATCTAGCATCAATAGGTAGAATATGAAAATCCACAAGTAATGAAAATTCAAGTAATTTTGAAATCCATAGATAATGAGATCCATATCTCGATAATATTCATAAGTAATGAAATCCATATGTAATGAGATTCATATCTCAATAAGATCCATAGGTAATGAAATCCCTATTTCAATACTATCCATGTGTAATGAGATTCGTATCTCAATAAGATCCATATGTAATGAGATCTGTATCTCAATAAGATCCATAGGTAATGAAATACCTATTTCAATACTATCCATATGTAATGAGATCCATATCTCAATAAGATCCATAGGTAATGAAATCCCTATTTCAATACTATTCATGTGTAATGAGATCTGTATCTCAATAAGATCCATAAGTAATGAAATCCATATCTCAATTATTCATGTAATGAATCCATATTATACTATCCATCATGTAATGAGATCATAGTTAAATAAGATCCACAGTAATGAAATCCTATTTCAATACTATTCATGTGTAATGAGATCTGTATCTCAATAAGATCCATAAGTAATGAAATCCATATCTCATTATTATTCATGTGTAATGAAATCCATATCTCATTACTATTCAGAAGTAATGAGATTCATAGTTAAATAAGATCCACATGTAATGAAATCCATAGCTAATAAGATCCACAAGTAATGAAATCCATAGGCATACCAATAGCCTAGGTAATGAAAATTGTCTGAATAAATGAAATCCACACAAAAAATGAAATAGGTGGAGTAATGATACCACTGAATATGCTATCCAGGACTTATAAAATAGGTGTTCTCATATTACCATGGATTTTAACATAACGGGTCTGCGGATAGGTCCGCATTTTATGATAATGAGTAGTCAGTACCACTCCAGCACTGCCTGTTATGTGCACGGTGAGCTGCAGTGTGGAGTGGATGGGGTGCTGGAGAGGGTCAACGGCCTTGGGAGAGGCTGAATGATGACGGAAGACACTTTAGTCACTGTGCTGGCACGCGCGTCACGGCCAATTGAAGCTCCGCCCAAACTGTCAAAAGCCCGGGCCTGGGCTGCGGGCTGGCGGCTTTGAAATATCTCAGGCCGGGCCAAAAGCCTTCTCAGGCCCATTGCTGGGCCCGGCTTGGCCGGCCTGAGCAGGCTCGGTACCCAGGGCTTAGGGCCTCAGGCCCGAGCTGGCACATCACTAAAGTCTCAGACTTGCTGGACTTAGCAGCTTTTGCAGTGCTTCATTGGCAGCGTCTACGCCTTTCTTGATTTCTGCAGCAGCTTCCTATAATTGGTTCAGAATGAGGTCAAGAAAACTAATAACTGGAGATGTACCATCCCAGCCTCTGATTTTCAGTGCGCAGCTGCTAACGCCATCCGTGTTTCCTCGGGGAAGTAGGGGATACTTCTTGTTGATGCGCCGAGCTGTCGAGAGTGGTTCAGAGAGGTGCAGCGTCAAAACTGATGAGAGAATGGCCTATCAGAAAGGTCCGCTCGTGCTGGTCTTGATTCCAGCGCCTCGTGGGAGCAGCCATTGACAAAGGCGAGATGTCCGCAGCGGCAGGGGCAAGAGGCCTGAAGGCAGCTGAGCAGCCAGGAGCTGGTCGTGACGTGCAGCCAATTTCTTGAGAATGCCTTCTTCTTGGTTTGCTTCCCGACTTGGTGCGATCCAGATGGGCTCTGCGCGCTGATGCGCTCTGCATCTCCATACCCTCTGTTTTTCGATTTACGCGCTTAGCAGCATCGTCACGTGACCTCCGCTGGATTCTAACGCGCCCGCCGATGGGCTTCCGAAATCACCCGCTGCGTATCACCGGCCCCCTGATGACCAAGTATCCGTTATCAGCAAGACAGAATCTGTCTTACTAATTCGCCGGCAGTCACATCAGCCAGAAAACTCGAGAACGCGCCGCTCACAGCCATTCGGCTTTCTTGGACTTAGGCGCCGCGCGCCTACTGCTAATTTTAGTACTAGTTGACCGACCATATTTGATATCGCTCCTCATCCTTCCCGATTTTGTGTATATCTCCAAGGGCATATTAGTTCTATACCCTCTCCAGACCTTTCTTGTTCATTCTTGCCCTAGTCTGGATGTTTCTTTTCACTTTTCCTTTAATGTTTTCGTCCTGCAGCATGCACAATAGCGCTTAAGATTATAAACTTGTACTGTAGACTTCAATCAAAGGATAGGTTTTGCCCTCGATCCCACCCCATTGTTTAGACCTGAGAATCTTGTCCTCGCATCTCATTTTTGTCTCTCGCCGCCGCCGTTTCGTCTCGTTCTCACGTTTTCCCACGCTCTCCGCCAGCCTATTTCGTCGCCGTTTCATTGTCTACACCTCGGATCTTTGCCGCTGGTCATAGTTTTATGTTCCCCAGTCATTGTTCTAGCCTATAGGTGACAGACCTTGGGAGGAACGCCTTCCGGAACTTGTTCTCGCAACCTTCATGCCCACTCTTGTTGTAGATGTCATTGGTGTTTGATTTTATTCACACTACACTATATCTACGACACTAGGCACATCAGCGCCTGTGGTTTGAGCCTTGACATGCGGCGTTAATTAGATCGATAACAGGGTCTATAAACGCGGAGACTTACCGATCCCACAACGCCCTGTTGAGGCTGAAGTCCCGCAGCAGTCCTCGAAGTTCCTCCTTCTTTTTTCCGGAATGGGGGATGCCGTAGGTTTTGCACATGGTCTGCAAGGCGGGTCGCTTGAGCGAATCGCTGTGGGAGGGCAGACGGACGCAATGAGTCCGATATCAAAGAGAAAAGGAGGGAAGTGGGCGCGACACACATATCCTGGCATTGTACGCCGAAGCTTCCATCCTGGAGAGTGAATGGAAAGGGGAGGCCCTTTGTTGTTGTTGGAGAAGCGCGGTCGGATTTTGAGGGCAGCGGCAAAGGCCACCTGTAGTGGCTAGTATTATATATGAATCCTAGGTAGTTACCCAAAAGCTCAAATAAGACCACAAGGGCAACTACCCATAATTGTTTGGCGGGTGTTTGGCAGGCCATGCCGGGGGGCGGTGGGGGGTGGTTTTGTGATGGGTGGGTGAGTGGAATGATGGTGCACCCTGCCGGGGGTGCCGGGAGTGGTGGCGGGGTGCTTGCTCGCTGTGGGTGCGGGCGCGGGAAGGGCGCGCGCTCGAGGACGTAGCCTAATACGTGTAAAAAATGCACCATTTGATGCTCGGGGGCTCGCGCTCGCTGTAGCGGGTGGCGGGCGGCGTTTTCGAGCAGGGAAAAAGTGGGGATGGGTTATGGGAATATTTTCTGATTTATTGGCACCATTTTTGTGGGGCGGGGCGGGGGCGGCGGGATGGATGCAGCGGGATGGGTTCAGATGACGTGTTATTTATAAAATCTTCGAAATTTCTTTCTTTTGCTCCGTTTTTCTTTGTTTTTATTGCATATATGTACTCTGATACTATACTACAACATAGTACACGAAGAAAAATGGAAGAAATTGGAGGGGAAGCGGTGGATGCACGAGCGAACGTTTGGATGACGTTCGGCCGTATTACCGTTTCGGGAAATACTTACCGCTTTGGGTGACATCATTGTGCTGCACCGAACTGAATTAATGCAATGTGATAGTATGTATTATATATATGTATACAGCTCAGTTACATAAACTATGTAAAGGAGAACTTGTGTCCATCCAATAGCGTGCACTCACTGGCCTTCTGCCCCTCCTCAGGGTTGGGCTCGCATGTCCTCGGTCCCACTCGCGGCCTGACATCCATCCATGTCCTTTCGCGGTGATGTCCTTGGCCACCACCCGGCCTCCCTACACGTCCACCGTCCGCCGTCCGCCCAGCCTCATTGTCACTCGTCCGGCAGCATCGCCTGCCGTCCATCTTCCCCTCTCGCTGATTGTTGCTGGCTTCCAGCTTCAGCCATCCTGGCTGCACTGCGGGTGCATCTGCTATTCGGTGAAATGACTGACCGAGGCGGGGGAAGGACAAGTGCGAGGAAGAGGGAAATGGGTTCAGCAGGAAACGCAGCGACGTTGCTGTGTTTCCCGGTGTGGCCCGTCTCGCTCGCCCTGTCCGCTGTTGCACTTGCCCATCCGCGTCAGCCTACGTGCATCGTCTGCACGTCGTCAGTTGTTGCTGGTCCCGCCTTGGCGTCCGTTGTATGGTCGCGGTCGTCCCCGTTTCGTCACCCCCATCCCGCCTTTGTTTGTCCATCCGCCGTCCCCGGTCCTCCCCTCTCCCACCCAGAACTTCATTGCTGGTGTATACACCCGCTGCCACCGTCGCGGTTCGTTGCCCTTTTGTCTCCGCACTGTGCGCTGGCGGCTGATTTTGTACTTCCGCTGGTGGCTGTCATCCATAGTTAGGAGGCAAGAGCACCAACCCCCTGTCCCCCTGTTGAGAGGAAAGTGGGGTCGGGGTGGTGGAGACTGAAGAGGGGCAAGCCCACATCCCCCATTCGAGGGAGAGGCAAATGGCGCACGCGACAGGGAGGGGTGAGGGTGTTGATCAAAAGCCCACATCCCTCCTGAAGGGAAGGAGCAGGTGGGGAGCCAAATACAGGAGGGAGGCGGTCTCAGAGAAGCAACCCACATCCCTCGTTGGAGGGGAGGGGCATACAGTGGGCGAGATGAGACGTAGGGGTGCGGATGTGTTGCCAGAGAGCTTGTCCAGAATCCTCATTGGAGGAGACGGGCGCATGGCGGGTATTGCCATAAAGTGCCGGCTACATCCCTCAGACCGAGGGGAGGAGCACACGGCCGGGATGGGGGCAGAGAGGCAGTGCGGTGGTGGTTGAGAGCAAGATCAACCACGTTGAACGTTGTTGATCTTGCGTCTCGGCAATTCCCATGACGCGTGCGATTGGCTGGGTTATCCGGCCCGCGTGCGTCCAAATTTGTGCTCGTCGTCGACAATGTCGAGATCGACGGCGATCTGGAGTCGATAAGAAAAGTCAGTATCTAGAGGACATTTAGGAATAGTATACCTTAGTTTTGTTGTGCTTGGACACCATGTTTCGGTCTGTAATTCATTTTTACGAGACAAACTTACTTGTGACAGAAAATAGTTCATGAATTAGTATACATATCTCACACATCTGTAGTGTAATGTAGATACCGTTTCAATAAATTTATTTCTCGCTTGAATTAAACGGTAGATTCATTAAAATAACTATCTACTAACTACTCGAGCACTTTCTAGATGGGTACGTAGGTAGACTACCTCTGTAGAAATTATTCTTTGTGAGTGGTTTTTTGGCGGGGCGGACAAAGATCACCACGGCGGCGTTAAATTCATGTATAATATCATTTAAATCTACTTTTAAATCTATATCTATTAAAATAAAGGACTTGATGTAACTAGCCATCTATTTAGGTAGTAAGTTATTAATTTACAATGGTCGTACATCGTTGACAACGTCGTCGACGATGAGCAAACATTTAAAACTCCGCTTGAACTCGCAATCAACCATCGATGGTGGTTGATTTCGCCTTCGACCGCACACGCACACTCCACACGCACATCCAGCCACCACACACATGCACACCGCCCGCCGATATCGCCCATCACCTCTCCCATCCACCACTTCCACCACTTCCACGCCGAAATCGCGCCCCTCCCCTCCAACGAGGGATGTAGGCTGTCAACATGGACACGTTGCATCACGAACGACGACGCAACTCCCCAACAACGACCGACCAGCGGAAGGTCGCCAGGAGATGCCGAGGCGTCAGGAGTCGGACTCAGGATGCGACAATGGAGACAGAGTGTGGGAGAGGATGGGCGGGAGAGGACGGGGGAGCTGGTGTGTGGGAAATTCGAGTGCAGGAACAAGAGGCAGGGACGGGACAGCGTAACGGAGGGGGCAGAGCGAGGGAATGAGGCAGAGCGAGGGAAGGAGGCGACACGGGCAGTAGGCGGGGATGCGAGAAGACACGACCGAGGCATTTCACCTCGTTCGTCGTCCCCGTGTTCCTTGCTTGCGCTGAACCGTGCTCTGCTTGTTTCCCTCACACACCCGACTTCTTCTCCTCGCTGCCCCTCATCCCTTCTCGCACCCCTTGCCCTTTCCTTCCTTCTTCCCCTCTTTGAACGTTGGCGTGGTACGATGGACGCCAGAGCATGGACAACACCGGATGAGCACGCGCACCGCCTGCGCAGCGCAGCGCTGTGCTAGGGCGAGCGGGACAGCGCACATGGACGAAATGAGGGCAAGGTGCTAGGTGCGGGTAAGAAGAGAGATGAGTGTGAGGAGCCACGGGACGACGAGAGAGGGCGCGGAGACGGGAGCAGGCTGGAGGATGGGCGACGAGGTGGGTGCGACTACAAGGCCCTCTCCTGCGCATGTTCAATTAAAATGTTTCTCAATGTATTTAAATTAGCTAGTATTCCATTAATTCAGTATTCACCTGTCCAGCAGTGCCCCACTCAGACGTATTGTAAAATATGGGTTGCAACCGAAAATAGTAAGTATTACCTGAAAGGTAATATGCCTGAACGTCATCAAATCTCGCTCGTGCATCCACGATTCCCCTCCAATTTCTTCCATTTTTCTTCGTGTACTATGTCGTAGTATAGTATCAGAGTACATATATGCAATAAAAACAAAGAAAAACGGAGCAAAGAAAAGATTTCGAAGATTTTATAAATAACAGTCATCTGAACCCATCCCGCTGCATCCATCCCGCCGCCCCCCGCCCGCCCCACGAAACGGTGCCAATAAATCAGAAATTTCCCGTAACCCATTCCCACTTTTCCCTGCTCGAAACGCCGCCCGCCACCCGCTACAGCGAGCGCGAGCCCCCGAGCATCAAATTGTGCATTGTTTACACGTATTAGGCTACGTCCTCGAGCGCGCGCCCTTCCCGCGCCCGCGCCCACAGCGAGCAAGCACCCCGCCACCACTCCCGGCACCCCCGGCAGGGTGCACCATCATTCCACTCACCCACCCATCACAAAACCACCCCCCGCCGCCCCCCGGCATGGCCTGCCAAACACCCGCCAAACAATTATGGGTAGTTGCCCTTGTGGTCTTATTTGAGCTTTTGGGTAACTACCCACATTTCATATAGAAATATAGTGTCTATGGCTGCGAAGGCAGCGATGGGGCGGCAATCGTCGCCTGAGTCTCTGGTGCCGCGGCCAGTGCTGCATCAATCTCGATCTCCATTGCCTCCTCCCCCCGCCTCGACGGGCCCTGGGTGATGTTGCGGATGCCATAGGAATCCTCGGCGCTGCGATTCGAGGGCTGGCCGTAGAAGCCGTCGGCGTCGATGCAGAGCATGATGGCGAATCTGACAAAGATGAAGAGGACGACTGCGAGCCCAAAACCCGCTACAATGTAGGCGAGGTGGAGCTGGCATTTGAAGGCCTCTGCGGGGTCGTTGCTGAGATTTGCGATGAGCAGCCAATATAAATAAGAGAGGAGGCGCCGAATGTACGAGGTGGCGAGCGCGGTGCCATGTTGTTTAGGGGCAAGGCGATCGAAGCTAAGTAATCGAGTTTAAGTGCCCGTACTTACCCAAGTCCAATGAGAATGACCAAGGCCTCTGGTGTGCAACTGGTGAATATTTGTCACGTGCCATCGAGCAAGGACAGACTTGTGGTCGTTCCGTCCTAAGACGAACCGTAGACCAGGGCAAGATGTCTCATCTGACAGCCATAGACGCTATATTTCTATATGAAATGTGGGTAGTTACCCAAAAGCTCAAATAAGACCACAAGGGCAACTACCCATAATTGTTTGGCAGGTGTTTGGCAGGCCATGCCGGGGGCGGCGGGGGGTGGTTTTGTGATGGGTGGGTGAGCGGAATGATGGTGCACCCTGCCGGGGGTGCCGGGAGGGGTGGCGGGGTGCTTGCTCACTGTGGGGAGGGGGGGCGCGGGAAGGGCGCGCGCTCAAGGACATAGCCTAATACGTGCAAACAATGCAGCATTTGATGCTCGGGGGCTCGCGCTCGCTGTAGCGGGCGGCGGGGGGCCTTTTCGAGTGGGGAAAAAGCGGGGATGGGGTGAGGGAATATTTTCTGATTTATTGGCACCGTTTTCGTGGGGCGGGGCGGGGGCGGCGGGATGGATGCAGCGGGATGGGTTTGGATGACGCATTATTTATAGAATCAGTGAAATTTGTTACTTTTCCTTGCTTTTCCTTGATTTTTGTTGCATATACGTACTCTAATACTATACTATGATGTAATACAGTTGAAAAAATGGAGGAAATCGAACGGGAGGCGGTGGATGCGCGAGCGAGCATTCAGATGACGTTCGGATTTATTACCGTTTTCGGTAATACTTACTATTTTCAGGCGCACTACATTTATTAAAATATATCTTAGCGGGCGACATGCTGAATGGTGAACAATGATTTAACAGAATACTAGTGATTTAAAATACATCCAGTGGTACTTGAATTAAGCAAGTGCAAGAGAGTGGCGCAACGTCGCGCCCGCCCTCGTTGCCCGTCCTTTGGTCTTCCCTCGCCTCCGCCCCCTCCCTCTCGTCGTTCCGTTGCTCCTCGACCTCATCTCTCTTCTTGCCCTCATCGTTCCCTTCGCCCTCATCTCGTCCGTGTTCGCTGTCCCACTCGCCCTAGTGCAGGCGGTGCTCGTGTTAGTCCGGTGTTGTCCGCGCTCTGGCATCCATCGTACCGCACCGCCATTCGAAGAGGGGAAGAACAAAGGAGGGGGCGAGGGGTGCGAGAAGGGATGAGGGGCGAGGGGCGGCAAGGAGAGGCGGTCGGGCGTGCGAGGGAAACAGGGAGAGCGCAGTGCAGCGCAAGCAAGGGCCACGGAGACCATGAACGAGGCAAAAAGCCTCGGTCGTGTCTTCTCGCACCCCCGCCTACTGCCCCGTGTCATCTCCTTCCCCCGCTCTGCCCCTTCCGTGTACGCTATCCGGTCCCTGCCTCTCGCTCCTGCCACCTGCGCACGATTTGCCCACACAACACCTCCCCCATCCTCTCTCGCCCATCCTCTCCCGCGGTCTACCTCCATTCTCGCACCCTGACGTACTCGACCTCTCCCGGCGTCCCTCCGCTGGTCGGTCGTTGTTAGGCAGTTGCGTCGTTGGTCATGGCGTGACGTGTCGATGTTGACGGCCGCCCACATCCCTCGTTGGAGGGGAGGGGCGCGATCTTGGCGGGGAAGCGATGGAAGCGGGTGGATGGGAGTGGTGATGGGTGACAGCGGCGGGCGGTGTGCATGTGTGTGGTGGATGGATGGGTAGTTGGAAGGCGAAATCAACCATCGAACATGGTTGATTTCGTTTTCAAGCGGAGTTTCAAAAGTCTGCGCATCGTCGTCGACGACGACGACTACAATGTACGGCCTTTGTATGTAGATATATTACATAGCTATATACGTACATGCAGTCCTATAGTTTAAAATATTTAGATACAAAAGTACATTTCAACAATGTTATACATGATTTTAACACAGCCGTGGTGATCTTTGTCCGCCCCGTCAAAAAACAGCTCACGAAGAATAATTTCTGTAGAAGGATTCTGCCTCCCTACCTATCCAAAAACTGTTTGAGTAGCTAGTAGACAGTAATATTAACAATTCTACCACTTAGTTCTAGCGAGAAATAAATTTATTGAAATGGTATCTTCATTACAATAAAGATTGGTGAAGTATGTATTGGAATTCGAGAACTAATCTCTGCACAAAGTAAGTTTGTGTTGTAAAAATGAATTGTAGACTAAATTAAGGTGTCCGAGCGCAAGAAAATGTAAGTATACTATCTTTAAATGCTATCTAAACACTAAATATTCTTATCGACTCGAGATCGCCGTCGATTTCGACGTTGTCGACAACGAGCACAAATTTGGATGTACCCGGGCCGGATATTCCAGCCAATGGCGCACGTCGCGGGAACCGCCGAGACGCGAGATCAACGTGCAACGTGGTTGATCTTGCTCTCAACCCCCACCACGCCGCCTCTCTGTCCCCATCCCCCGCCGCGTGCTCCTCCCCTCGTCTGAGGGATGTAGCCGGCGCCTTCTGGCAACACCCGCCGTCTACTCCTCTCCTAGAATGAGGAGTATGGGCCGGCTCTCTGGCAACAACCCGCACCCCTGCCTCTGCTCTTGCGCGCCGCAAGCCCCTCCCCTCCAACAAGGGATGTGGGCTGATTCTCTGGCACATCCGCCCTCCCATTCTATCACATACCCTTCCCCTCCTCTCAAACGAGGGATGTGGGCTGTCCGTCCTCACCCTCACCCTTCCCTCTCGCGCGCCGTCTGTTGCGCGCCGTCTGCCCCTTGCCTCATTCGAGGGATGTGGGCTTGCAACTCTTCGGTTGTCACCACCCTCTTACAGCGTACGCCTTCCTGAGTCCTCGAACAAGGGCACGGCGCTTTCCCCTCTCAAATGCGATGGCGGCCTACGGCGGTTGCACAACAGCAGCCGCCAGTGCACAGGGCGAAGACGAAAAGGTCAATGACCTGCGATGGTGGTGGCGGGTGCGTGCACCAGTGGGGAGGTGCTGGCGTGAGAGGGGAGGACCGGGGACAGCGGATGGACGAGCAATGGCATGGACGAGATCGGGGATGGCTGGGACTGGACGACTGATGGATGAACGATTCCAACACGGGGCGGATGGCAGCCAACACGGAGGATGTGCGGGCGATGCGCGGAGGTGGTCGAGCACGGGCGAGTGCGCCAGCGGACAGGATGAGCGAGACGGGCAACACCGTGTAACGCAACGACGTCGTTGCATTTCCGCTGAACCCGTTTCGCCTCTCCTCGCACTTATCGCTCCCTCGTCTGGCAGTGGGTTGCCCATTCCACCAAATATCGGACAACGCCAACAGCGCAGCGAGGACGGCTGAGGATGGGACGCAGCCACGATCAGGGCGCGGAGAAGACGGACGCCGGACGACGACGCCAGATGAGCGACGACAAGGCTGGGCGAACCGCAGGCGTGTAGAGACAGCGGGTGGTGGTTAAGGATGTCACCACAAACGGACGGATGGATGCCACGCCGCGAGCCTGATCAGGGGCGCGCAGGACCGCTGGTGAGGGCGCAGGCCGCTGGATTGAGCAAAAGGCTATTGCCTTTTGCTCCAGTAACCTCGCCTTTATGTAGTATATGTAAACTAGCTATATAGATATACAATACATCCTCTTTTATGTCAATAATTCATTTTCATCCAGCACAATGGCATCACCTAAAGCGGTAAGTATTTCCGGAAATGGATGCATGTCCGAGCGTCATCCAAATGCTCGCTCGCGCATCCACCATTTCCCGTCCGATTTCTTTAGTTTTTCTTAGTGTATTACATGGTATTATAGTATAAGAGTACGTAGATCCAATAAAAATAAGGAAAAGCAGCAAGAAAGGAAGAGATTTCGATGATTCTATAAATAATGCGTCATCCAAACCCATCCCGCTGCATCCATCCCGCCGCCCCCGCCCCGCCCCACGAAAATGGTGCCAATAAATCAGAAAATATTCCCGTAACCCATCCCCACTTTTTCCCTGCTCGAAAACGCCGCCCGCCGCGCGCTACAGCGAGCGCGAGCCCCCGAGCATCAAATGCTGCATTGTTTGCACATATTAGGCTACGTCCTCGAGCGCGCCTCCTTCCCGTGCCCCCGCCCACAGCGAGCAAGCACCCCGCCACCCCTCCCGGCACCCCCGGCAGGGTGCACCATCATTCCGCTCACCCACCCATCACAAAACCACCCCCCGCCGCCCCCGGCATGGCCTGCCAAACACCTGCCAAACAATTATGGGTAGTTGCCCTTGTGGTCTTATTTGAGCTTTTGGGTAACTACCTAGGATTCATATATAATACTAGCCACTACAGGTGCATCTGAGGGATGTACAAATTCCCCCATGGTTTGAGCGAAGCCCCATCTTCTTCTCTCGCTCGAACTGCGTACCAGAACACTACGCCCTTTTTTTGTTGCTTCTCTAACTTTGTCATCATTCCTCAATCCCGGAATATGTCAGATGCATCCTACAAAGCCATCGGAAACCAGTCTGTTAGATCGGCTTCAGGCACCATCAAAACTGGAACAAACCACCAATCGACCCAAACCAACACTACTCCAGCGTCTCCAGCCACCAGTAGTGCTGCTGCTGGAGAGGTTGAGAACCAGCGACGCCGCCAAGAGCTCGATGGAATCGTCGAGCGCTTCTGGGCTAAGGAGCTTGGTAGGCCTCAAGCGATTGCGCTTGTCCTCCGAGCTATCAACTACAACCCCGACGAGAGAAACCAAGCGCAAGAACAGACGCTCGACCTCTACATTGCCGCCATCGACTCCCATGAATCTATCACTTCTGAGTTGCTTAGGCGGGGGGAAGCGCTCGTCCCGGGACAAGTCATTGAGCCCCAGCGCGACTCCAATATCGACAACTGAATCAATGAACTGGTCGACGAGTTATCAAACAAGTCCGACGGATCTCGAGATGCAGGAAACAATGATAGTCACGACGAATCTGACCGACCTTCAAAGCAAAAGAAACTCTCCCTCACCGACATGCCCTGGTATGAGGACGAGCAAGTCTGCGAGGATATTGGAAATCCCATCTGTCGAAGAAACCGTCAGCTCCTCGCCAAATGTGCTGTTGATGTCCTTCAAGTCAAATTCTGGATCCGAAACGCTGCTCGTGCTCCATCCAGATTCCCCACCTCCCAGTGGGAGAAGATTATTCGCGGCGAATCAGTCAACCTCAATGCTGTCTTCAGTAATCTCCACCAAACGGAGCCTGCTAAGGAGAATGTCGGTTGCGTGGGAGACTCTGAAATCACATTCGCTCTCGCAGAGCCAAAGAAGAGAGTTACGACTGCGGGCGATTGGATCTCGGCCTGGAACAGAGTCGTTCAAGCCACCAAATTCATATTCAGCCACCGCGAACAGGAGCTGCGGGAATACGGCGAATACATCGAATCTGAATTTGCGGCCAAGATATCCGACGTCCACCCCCGCATCATCATGTATGACATCGCCATCCGGAACGAGGTTGCTGGTGGACAATGGACTGTGCTCACAGACACATCCCGATTCCACCGGCTCTATTCAGCAATCATATCCTCCGATGGCATTGAAGCCACACGAATTGCCAAATTGCGGAACCAGTCGCAGCATGGAAATGGAGCCAACAATGGGAAACAGAGCACCTGCAACCGTTTCAACTCCTCTGCAGGATGCGGCGCGTCCGACTGTAGATTCCGACACATCTGCCGCACATGCCGCTCACCCAACCACAACAAAGACCAGTGTGAGAAAAAAGGAGGCCAGTAAATCCAGCCACGGCTTGCGTCCTCGCTACCTCCGCTACAATGTATGGCCTAACAAAGATTCAGATCTTTTCTCCTCAACCATAGCTGAATGGTCTGAATCTCCGACTCCCTTGCCCGCCATTCCTCTCTCTGAAATCAACAATCCTATTGTTCAGCAAACCATATCTGAAAACCCTCACCTTTTCAATGTTTCAACACCCATCAATGTTGACGTGTTCAAAAACCTCCTAACCTCACACCCCAACCAGCCATTTGTCCGGTCCATCTGCAGAGGTCTCCGCAAAGGGTTCTGGCCATGGGCTGACACCTGTGCTGGCCATGGGCTGACACCTGTGCTGGCAATTACCCTGACACACATGCCGAGCATAAAGGGCCCCCAACTGACAATGAAAAGGCCGCTTTCCTACGAACCCAACGCGACGCAGAAATTTTGGCTGGCCGGTATTCTGAATCATTCGGCAAGGGGGTGGTAGGATTCCAAACGAGGACCTAGGGTCATTTTTTTTGTTCAGGTGATTTTCGGTGGACTAACTAACTACGTAAGTGGAATTAAGTCCCAATATAGTAATATGACATCATTTTTGCTGCCGCTTTGCGCCTTTTCCCCTCCCCGCCTCTTCACAAGTCCAGCAAACCCAATTGTGCGGTGCCTGCTCAAGATTGACGCATTGTAGATGGTACTAAGAATACTGTTAGTATCAAATGTGCCAAAAATTGTTGTTTACGTACCCATTGAGTCATGCAATTCAGCATCTTGCATTTTATTAGAGGCTGACCATCCGCTACGGTAGTGTTGTTCCCGCATTTGCATGCCTTCAATGCCTGCGCAGCTGAGTTCTGAACTTTAGGTCTTCTCTGCTTTGACCGACCAATTTCAGATACGTCTTCAGGCTGCAACAGAGCCCCCAATTCCAACCTGCAGTTCTCGGATTCTTCCACAGCAGCGCCTTGTATCGCATGGGGACCAGACTCGGTGCCATCTTCAGGGGCAACTTGAAGCATGGTGGTCTGTGAACTGGTAAGTACAGATAACCTGCGAAGTTGAAAGTGACACTCACGCGGTCGTTGGCTGCTATTAACAGCTCACCGGAGGCGACATCAATATCCTCGGAGTTCACAGGCAACGCCAATTCATCACTGCACACCTTGTCAACAGGTTTTTTCCCTCCCACCAATGCACCCTCAACCAGTATCTCCTGAAAACCTCTGTCAACAATTTCACCGGCCCTCCCCACAATCAGAACATCGTTAGTCGTTTCCACGATGTCCACCATAGAACCTACTCCCCTCTGAGTCTCCGTCTCCATCGAGATGTTCAGCTGAGTAGTCTCGCATATTCGCTCAGGTGCAAAGCTATCTTCATCGGACCCTAGCTCACTAGTACCTTCATCGAAGCGGTTTATTTGATGTTCACCCGAGATTGATAGTGGGTAGCGATCACTCTCACTAAACATAAAAGAGTAAGTGATTTTTGCAGCAAAGTGATTTCAATGAGTTATGAAGAAATACCTTTCAGGGATATGTGCACAATGGCTCTCTGAGACGACCAGCCGCGGGCCCTTCGATTTTTTCATTCGTTTAGTGGTCAAGGTGAGCCGTCGTGCCCAAATTCTCTTCATTTCTCCAATTTCAAACCTTGTCAGCGTCCAAAGGTGGTCATACTGCGACACTGGTGCATCCGGATGTTTGTCACGGAAATGCGCTTCCAAGAAGTACTTCCATATGGCAGGGTTGTCTTTACTGCATCGAGGGCATTGGACTGGAATGTTGGAGCATGGGGATGAGGGTGTTGATTCAGCTGCCACGCCGTAAGAGAAGTTGATTGCCAGGAGACACCCTTTTGACAAAGAGCGATTGATTTTTAGACTCGCATGTGCTCCTTTTCCCTTCTTCAAGAAGTACTGGCAAAGTGGGGATGGACGAAGACACAAACCACACAGCGGCATCGACATATCTATTGTTGCGTCACATTGTATATGTGCGCCAATGTGTTCCAGAACCCGCTGGCCTTGCAAAAGGTCAAGGCTCAGAGACGGGGAGCATTGGGGGCAATTTGAAGTGCCTGCGTGCTCCAAGACTTCATTTTCACTGCAGAGGAAACATGCACGACCTGTTAATGTATCAAATTTATAGTGAGTATTTGTTCCCAAAAATTTGAGAGGCATGTACTCACCAGATGCTTCTCGGTACGGAAACTCATTGCTAGTTGTCAACCGAGGTACATTCTTGAGGTAAGTAGCCGTCAATTGTTGGAAGAGGCTAGCAGCTAACGCAACAAGAACTGTTCCCTCGAAAAGGTACCATGGAATTTGCAGCGACGTGTGCGAGGTTGAGATTGTGGGGTTCACAGGCTGGACAAGATATCCAGGAACAGTAAATGACTGTTCTGGTATGCGGTAAGTGCGCCAGTCATGAATACCAGGAGGATCATCATAAGCATTTGCAGGCCTCACACCGAGGATCTGGTATAAGACGGCAACAGTCTGCTCGGAAAGCATTCCAAAGTTGAGGTATGGAACTGACTCACCGTCAACTCTTAGGCCATTGACCTCAGCCACACATAGCCAGACCTTGTCTTCTGAGGAGATCAGAGTTGTAATCAGATCCGATAGCAAGAGTATGTCTGCGTCGTCAGCAGGTGCGGGAAATGATATGTTCGGTGCATTGGAGCTAATTGTTTTGTTTTGAATGTGTCGTTCAATGTGTTGTACGCATCGCAAGCAGTCAGTTGACCCAACGTGCTTCCGGAATTTGCTGTAGATGGATAGGGCGCGTGCTTTTGATTGTTCTTTGCCATTTATGTCAACCTTGTTGTCGAATTTGCTCCATTGCGATGGGGTTCTGCTGATGTCTGTTGCCCCTAGTTGTCCAAGAGCATCCTCGACTTCGATTCTTGTTTCTGCTGCCGCAAGATTATCTGTCTGAATACTGGTCACAGGAGTATCCAGAAGACTGTCGTCAACATCATCCTCTGCCAAAGGGACATCAAAAAGCAGGGTACCAAGAGGTGAGAGGATGTCGACATCGTCATTTGATTCCAGCTCGCTGATGACAGGTATTAGGAACTCGCATTCCTCCTCCACAAGACGGCATCCGCAATTCCAGGAGGTTTGAAGTGAAACATTTTTTACTTCAACATTGCCTCGCCACGACGCAGGCTTGATGTGATTGGCTGTGCTCAAAAGCGGGTCGCTGGATTCTTGCAACATTGATGGCAGCTTGAGGCATCTGGGTGCGCGATCCCATTGTGGGTACTTTGCCAGTATGTTCGCTATTTCAGTGGTTCCAGAGAGACGAGAGACGAGCTGAAGGATATCCAGATTCGCATCATTGCCCACCATTGTTCTGAGGATACCGAATAGTTCTTCAAGGCAGTCAGTTCCGAGAAGGATAATCCAGAACTCCCCATCTGGATCATCAACTTTAGCCTTCGCTACGCAGAAAAGAACATTCTTTATCATAATCATCAGATCAATATAAAGATTCATTGGAAGGAAGTTCTTTCCTCCCATTTTGTAGAGCGCTATTGCGAGATGTGCCGCTGCGCTAAGATGTTCAATCTGTTCTGAAAGGGAAAGATCGACACAGAGGTATGGAAATACCATATGATAGAGAAGCTTTCCAAGTATCCAGAGTGCCTCTCGTGCAGCCGCAAAACCAGGGTTGGGGTTTGTAGATGGCTTCCGAGGTAGGGTCCAGATATCCTTAAGCATGTCGAAGGCGAGCTTGACATCTTGCTGGTCACTCGGGTCAAACAAAGCACGTACGTGGTCTGCCGAAGCGCCTTCTGACTTGAGATGGTCACTAATAATATCAGGAGTTATTCTGAAGCCACCAATTACAATGCCGCGCAACCGTATGAGCAGATTGCGGAATCATTTGAAGACATGTTTCCAGTCTTTGTCACAAGTCAGATCGTCGGCGCCAACATGTAAGTTCAAGAATGTGAGATGCCTGAGATGAACATAGAGTGGAGATTGGGGTGAGAGACGGTGCTTGAATGTCAACCGAATGAATGCAGCACCTCTACGGCTTTCACCATCAGATGCAAGGGACACGACGCGCAGTTTAGTTGCTTCCTTTTGAGAATCAACACCGTCAAGAGTTGTTTGAATGACCTTTGCATGTTCCATGCCTGTTTCGCGTTTGCAGTCCCCGGATACAAGAACAGGGCGGCCAGGATAAATGCGATTGTCTTTGCATAGGATACCCAGGGCACCGATTGTGGCCTAAAAATAGAGTTGTTCAGTCTCGAAACGGAAGCAAACCGGAGGTAAAGTTCCAGAAAAGGAAGAAATCTCGAACGTTCGCACCTCTCCCGCGTAATGCACTCTCCCAGCATCGAGTTGCACAAACAGCTCATTCATGTCTCCTTCATTGATGAACTCCATCGATGTGTTCTGCGCATGCTGTCGACACGGCCCAAGGAAGTAATTCGACTTTGGATCCCATCGAATTCTCTTCTCAACCGTTACTTCGTCGAACATGAGCACGGTGTGCAAGAAAATCCCAGTCTGTGTCTGACAAAGCTGATCGATTATGCCTATTAGTGTGGCCTTGACGTTGCTCTCAACTTCTCCTACAGTTGGTCTGGCATGGGATGGAATGATTGTAGGGACGGTTGAGCAAGATCTGAGGTATGCGACACTAGGTGATCCTGATGCATGGTAGTTGATTCCAGCGACTCGATCTCCAGCTAATTTCCAGACAAGTACCGCTTTCATGTCTTCCTCCTCAGTGAAGCTTTTAGGATGATAATGGCCCTGTGCAGCGGCAACTACAGCTGCAAGAATTGCCCTAGTGCTCCTCTGTTGATGAAGGCCAATGCTGATCACCCTATTGACACGCTGTGTTTCGCCGCTGGAAATCACTATAAGAAGGCGCTTGTAGTCTGACAATGCTGCGACTTTTCCCAAGAGCTTGCAGGCCTGGTTCAAGCTGCGGAGGTTGGCAAATTCTATCTGCTTGTTTTTGCACTGAAGCATCTCTTGCAGGCCGCCTATGCCATAATACGCAAATGGGCTGTTTTCGTGTACCCCAGTGACAAGACATGTGTGTATCCCTTCTAGTGTTTGATTGGAAGCTAGATGTTGACAAGCCCGGCAGGTTCCAGATGTTTCCATGGTTTGTCCACAACAGCTTTTTGCATACAGTAACATGGTTCTTCCTCCGGGCGTCATGTGGGGAATCCAAGGGATTACAAGGGTGTCGTGCAGAGCAAATGGGTACGCTGTATATGGGGACTGTCTTCCCGGGAAGTCCAGCTGATATCCTTTGCACAGCGTGACATCTTTCTGGATGTCTTTTGGTGTAGAACTCGCATGCAAAGATACAACTCGATTAACCACGAAGCCCGCTTCAAGACATTCAGTTGTAGCTTCAGGAAGTGGTTCTGAGGTATGTTTCATGTTGTTCAATGTAATTGACTGACCCTGGATCTGTGACTGCCCAATATCTGCTACAGGTTCTGAGTTTTGCATTGGTTTGGACCTTATAGTTTGTGAGTACCATTTTGACAAGATGTAGCACTGTATCATCACTCGCATCTGTTCCAGGGCATCCGTCAAATGTGAAAGCTTCCCCTCAAACAACTCTTCGCTGATGTCTTGCTTGACAATGAAGTATTTGACGAAGTTGAGTAATCCATCGAGCCCCTTTCTCCCCCGACGAATGACTGCCTTCATATCCACCTCCGTGCCCCATCCAAATGCGGACTTGAACATCTTGTTCAGGATGCCTTCCCATAGTTCATCTGCTTTTAAGTCTGGATCATCCACCTCTTGGGGGTTTCCAGAGAACACAGCAAGTATGTCATATTCTGTTGCTTCCGGAACACTGGTCGGCATGCCATTGACAAGATTGTGTAGCTTCTCGAAGAAGCTTCCTGCTGTAGGTTGCAGAACATCTGTGGGCCTGGAGGCTGGTGGAGGGGAAGAGGCTCTGATGGGTGTAGCTGGAGGTATTGGTGTTCCAAGGACTGGTACCCGAGGGCATAGTGTCGACGGTATAGGAACTGGTTTTCTTGCTTGGCCAAAGAAAGTGAGTAGTGTTGTTGCCTTCTTCTTGATACCTCTGCCATCCTTATCACGCTTAGCCTTTGCAGCTCTACATGTCTTACTCCCTCTATGGCGCTTCTCAATGTTTGCTATTCCGACAGAACCACAGTGTATCTGTGCGTGACAATCAGGGCATTCAGCATACCCGTCTTCGTTGATTGTTATTATCTATCTAATATCAATAAAATTGCTCTATTGATTCTGTTATTTGACGTACATCCTTGTTTGATGCCTCCATGGCTAGTCCTGCTTTGAATGCGATGGACTTTAACTGTGGGCTCAATTTGCAACTGATCAGTTTAATTTTTTGCCAATTCGGGCAAATTGTGTCTAAATTTAGCACAAACGCGTCCAAATGTGTGTTCTATCCAAGTTTTATCTCAAAACTGGCATGAATTAGGGCCTCGTTTGCTCTAGAATAGCATCTCTAGACCAAAGAAGGTATATAGAAGTGTGTCGAAGACTTAAAATCTCCTTAAAATGCTATATTTTGGCCCTTCTGCAGAGGTGTCCAGAAATTTTTTGAGCGCCCTTCCGGTGGACTAACTAACCGACCCCTGGTGCGGGATTTGAATTCCACCACCCCCTTGTCATTCGGGCCCACCCTGCTTCCAGGCATGTATTCAATGCCCATTTAAGCCGTCCCGAAACCACATTCGTCAAATTTCTGTCTGGTCACCGACCACAGTGCTGGCAAGTTTTCCCTCAACAGCATGGTTGACAGCGACTCCGTATGCAGTTTTCCTCTCGACAACATGCGCCACCTCGGAGAGAACTTGCTTGCGACGCATCACATCTATGATGTGCGCCGCCAGGTCATGTTCAAGTCCGATATCGCTGAGGCGTACTGACTGCTTCCGATGCATCCTTGCTGGCAGATAAAGCAGATTGTCTTTGTCAACGGAGAGGGTCACGTCAACTGGCGTAACTGTTTTGGGAACTCCGCATTGGGAGCTATATTTATTTCTTTCAACAGCTTCGTTGCCTGGATCTTGAAGCACGTCAAGGAGGTCGATGGTGTCTTAACTTACGTCGATGACTCGTACGGTGCTGAATTTGATGACCTTTTATGAGCGCTTCAACAAAATGATGCCCGCCAAACAGGTCAGCCTCCTCCGGCTCTGGGATGAACTCGGCATTCCACACAAGGAATCAAAGCAAGTCTCAGGATCACCTCTCACCATTATCGGTATCAGTGTCGACCCCAACGCCATGACGCTTACCCTTCCCATGGACTCTCGCGACCTCTTAGTGGAGGAGCTGCATTTCTGGGGATCTAAACCTACTGAATGCTCCCAAGGCGTATTCAAGCTGAAGAAGTGGCAACAACTCGCCGGCTGGATCAACTGGTCTCTCAATGCGTACCCACTCCTCTGCCCTGCCCTCAACAATGTCTACCCGAAAATTGCAGGAAAGGGAGCACCTGGACAAGGCATCTGGGTCAACAATGCAGTTCGCAGTGATCTGCTTTGGGCCGCAAACCTCATGAAGCGTGCATCAGGTGTGCGCCTGCTGAGGGCAACTGCTTGGGATCCTTCCCTCGCTGATATCACTGCATACTGTGATGCCTGCATGGATGGGATGGGTTTCTGGTTCCCCGACCATGGAGTCGGTTACTTCGCCCCTGTCCCTGAAGATGCGCCTATCGACCTCATTTTTATTATGAGGCTTTGTGTGTAGTCACAGCCATCCAACGGATACATCTCTCCTTTCCTGACTGTGCGCGAGTTGTCATATACACCGACAACATGAACACCGTCAACATCTTCAATTTGCTTCACTGCCTTCCCGGTTATAACCCTTTGCTCCGCTTCGCCGTCGACATCATTATCGAAGGTGACCATGATATCCATGTGCTCCATATTCCGGGCGAGCTTAACACAGTTGCGGATGGACTATCTCGCCAGGACTTCGCCGCCGCCATCAATGCTGGGCCTATCCACACCCTGCTTGACTTTCAACCCCCTCGTGTACTGCTGGGGGCCGCGAAAAAATGATCACATCTCCTGTAAAGTCCAGGCAGCGTCAGCGCACTGCCTGGACAATGGAGCAACTCCACCGTGAACATTCCATTGCCCTCGGTCAAGCCATTGATACCTCCACCTGGAAATCATACGGCTCAGCACTCAACTCCTATCTCACCTTCGTTCAGCTCCACTGCATCACTGTTGAGCCGACAGCTGACACACTATCCCTTTACACAGTCTTCATGTGCCACCACATCAAGCCGAGCTCCATCGACTCCTACTTATCAGGTATCTGTCAACAACTCGAGCCATACTTTCCTGATGTTCGTACTGCACGTAACTCTCCCCTGGTCTCGCGCACACTGCTTGGCTGCAAGCAACTTCGCGGATCCGCAACCACCCGAAAACGCGCTCTCACTCTGGATGATCTCGAGCTCGTCATATCCCACTACCGCGACTCCTCCGACCACGACAATCACCTCTTTGTGGCAATGTTACTCACGGGATTCTTTGCCTTAATGCGACTCGGCGAGCTTGCCTTCCCTGATAACAAGTCCCTCTGGAACTGGAAGAAGGTTAGCCAGCGTGTCTCTCTACACATTGATCACGACCACTATTCCTTCTGGTTGCCTGGTCACAAGGCAGACAAATTTTATAAAGGAAACTGTATCATAATCCGTGGCCAGCAGATTCGCCACAACCCCCTCCATCATTTTGCGCAGTACCTCCACTCACACGATACCGCCTTTCCTCTCGCTTCACCTCTATGGCTCACACGAGCCGGCACCATTCCCACCAGAGCTTTCTTCATCAATCGTCTGCACCGCCATTTCACTGATGACATCGCAGGTCAGTCCATGCGTGCAGGAGGTGCAACGTCACTCGCCGAAAATGGAACACCTCCCATTATTCAAGCTATGGCCGCTGGCGAGCAACACATTCCAAATTTACATATGAAAGAGCCCCGTCCTTATCCAAGCTCTGCTTTTTGCCGAACGGCCACCCCCTCATGAAAACGTGGTACGAGCAACAACTCTCCTGCATCTTTGTTATCTTCTACTGTATTTGTATGTTCTAATTGCCTAATCTTTCATCTTTCTATCTCCTCTATTATCTCTTCTATTGCTCCCCCATCGCAGCGACGCTGTTCATCTCTCCATTTTTAAAAATAAAAAAATAAAAAAATTTCTGTTCAGCTCTGTACCTCAATTGCATTGATAATAGATCATTTTTCGAAGGCGCTTGACCGGCCCACTAGCCGCCGAGCGCCTTTGACCCGCTACTTCTTCGCACATTGTGCTTCATCAAGCCGAGTCAAGCCGAGTGATCATTGGAGGCGATAAAAAAGGCGAAAAATGTCAGCGAACGTCGAAATAATGAGACTAGGCCAAAGAGGCTAATGAGCCTGTGAGCCTGCAGGGCCGCCGACGGCGCCATGGGAGAGGGCGATGAAACGCACGGTCAACAGCGCCAACGACGCCAAAGGAAGTGACAAGCGTGAGCAGAGCGTTCGGACGACCGAAATGTTCGCGGGCGTGACGGAGGCTCACGCCCGCCCAAACGGCGTGACTCACGTGCCGCCCGACCGTTCTTTAAACGGAGAAGCCTATGTTTCAAACATTTTTCGACTTTCCCCAGCAGTGCTATTTGGTCGTGTATTGGCAGTTACTATATATATCTATTCAGACAGTGGGGGACCATGCTTTCAGAAAGGTGAAAGTACAGCTTCGAGTCCAGATTCGGAGTCCAGATAAAAAGCTGGACCAATTATTTCTAGGTCGAAGCCAAGTCGAAGCTCTCAGAGTCGGTGAAACGAGGCGCGCGTCGAGTCACGTGAAAATTACATAATTGTTTCGCCGGCGACCCGGGCTGACCCGGGTCGCAGGACTCTATGAGGACATCGGCCCCGCTGGGAGAGACTGAGACTGAGACTGAAGACTGGAAATTGCCGATGCCTCATTGATGGCCTCTCGCACTCCCTTAACTCGCACAACCCACACTGTTGCGTGTATTCTATCACCTGTGGGGTCACTGGTGAGTGTTTGAACTGAAGAAAATTATGGGCATGTCGAGGACGATCCCAGACCGAAATGCGTCCAAAAAAAAAAATACTGTCAATAATTTGAACTATTTGAACCTTTTTATTGCCACTGCTTCACTAGATATTCCCTTGAGATTAAAAATCAGAAATAGCAAGCAAAAGCAATGTACATACCCAATCTATAGAGTATAATTGAATCTAGGTATGGAAGACAAGAATAAACATCACGAATACCCTACTAATGTATCCAGAACATATCTACTCTTTGGTGTGCATCGAGCGCACAACTAGGCCGCTACCAGTAAGTATTGCAGGCAAGCTTGGGTTTAGGCTAAATTTTTTTCATTACAAGTAGTCAATGTAGTTGAACCTAGGGCGCTGTTGACGCCGACTGCGCAGGAGTGTCCTGCGCTAGCAGCGTAAAGTACCGTACGGTTACGCTCGAGGACTTGCGGGCCGATGAATTGGATTTTCATGGCTCCATTTGGCAATAACCGCGGATCAGCCGATATTTGCATGCATCGGAGGCCTTCGGCGATGCTCAATGCCGAGTCTCCGAGTCTCCAGTCTCGGGTCTCCCCCAGCGGGGCCTTTTGGACTCTATAGAACCTCGGAGTTTAAATCAGAACCGGATGGAAGCGAGCCTTCGCTCGCAATACTGAGTCAAGTTACTCACCTCACGGTTGAGCGTCCTCGTTCGTAGAGCTATGACAAAATTTCCTTCTGGTGGGCCGGAAGGGATGAAGAAGATTTTGCACAATACACTGCCGGCGGTCTGCATCCGTTCACCTTGGTGATGTTCTACCCTTCTTCCGGCAGCACAAGCCCACACCCTGCGCAACAATATCGTATCTTGAACAAGCTTGGTCATGGGTCCTTCTCTACAGTCTGGCTAGCCGAAATACTCCATTCATCATCGTGAAGAATCTTGTTTACTCTCAGCCGCGTCCCAAATCTCATGTTTCTCCCAGACGACAATACGTAGCGCTCAAAATCTGTGCCGCAGAGGTCGATCCTAAAAAGCAACTCGGTATTTTGAGTCGCATTCCGCAGGATACGCAGAATGTGCTGCGTCTGCGGGACAGCTTCTCTATTGAAGGCCCGAATGGCGTGCACTTGGCCCTCGTGCATGATGTGCTCGGGAACTTCGTGGATGTTGTCGGCGCTGTGGGGGGAGAAAAGCTTGCGAGGGCGCTATGTCGCCAGCTGGCGTGTGGCCTGGCAGTGCTGCATCAGCGTGAAATTGTCCATGGAGGTTAGCACAGTTTTACCAGGCTGCTACAAATGGACAGACCTGTCTCATAACAATGATTATATAGATCTTCATGCAGGAAACTTTGGCATCGCATTGCCCATGCTAGATAATCATTCCCCAAATGAAATCATATGGTACTTCAATTGCCCAGAAGTTACCGTCGTCCTCCCAAAGGTGCCTCTAGCGCGACCTGAAGCGCTCCCGCGGTATCTCGTTCCCCCCATTTCTGTGATTGATTATATGGAGGTCAAGGATCCCACGTTTGCGAATATACCTCTCCGTGCCGAAATTATGGATTTAGGAAACGGTGAGTCATGCCAGATGCTACGCATGTGTAGATTTTACCGTGAACAGGATAGTGCTCAAAGAATTTAATAGCGACCGTAATTGGCGAGCAGGTACATCCGTCTTGCACACCGGCAGGGATATGTGCTCCCGAGCTCATGTTCGAACGCGTCGTCCGGTCAATCGAACTTCCAGCTACAAAGGCGAGTGATATCTGGTCGTTTGCGTGCACTGTGCGTTGGCTGTCGTTGGTGCTTTCCCTGATTCGCTGAGATGCCCTCTAGATATATGAATTAGCCTTCAGAGCATCATTATTTCACTTTGCGACCGATAATTATATGCTCCTTGGTGCAATGGCGAAGGTGTGCGGCGAGGTACCGTCTGGGTGGAGGAATTATTGGGACTCTCACGAAAAGCTGAAAGAAATGGGTAGGAATGCATACATCTGTCTTTGCTCTGAATGCGCTGTGTTGATCACTTGTCCTTCATTTTGCTTACTAGACATTTCACAAGAAGCTGCCAATTGCATGTGGCAAGGAAAGCAGGAGCACGTCGTGAAAATTCTAAAATATACACCGGCTGAAGCAGACGAAATTATCGACCTTTTGCGCTTCATGCTCAAGATCGATCCGACACAACGACCAAGCATTGAAGAAGTGCTGCAGCATCCCTGGTTTGCTGGTGAATGTGCAAAATTGGCCAGTTTTCACCGACCAGTGCATTTGGAACCAACAGTACCGCCCGCAAATTTGCAACAAATGTGATCCAACCACCTCTGCCGCCGCAATAGAATAAGATGGTTGAAACGTTGATGGCCCAAAAGTAACATGCCTCTATTTTCCTAGACTCATAGCATATATTTTCAACCTAATTGCCCTCAGACTACATTTTGTCTTTTTATTTTTCTGCCTGTGTATGTACCCTTTCACCGCTGCTATTGATTTAATACATTTTCCCAGTGGCATTGAGTAAGATCCTAGGATTCCGGCGGCGGTGTGCCTTTTTTGGCGTCCACTGGGCCAGTAATTTAGGCCTCCTTGATCATTTACGTGCCTAACTACATTGGACACGAAGGACGGAAGATGACTAGTGACTGGGTACAGATACAGTATGCGTCATCTTTGTCAAATGCTTCGGTACATATGTTAAATACTTGAACTAGTTTAACCATGTGGGTCCAATCTCTGACAAACGCATATTATTCTGACGGGTCTTTGGTTTCAAGCGATTGGCATTGTTTTTAATATCTTCTTTTTGCTTGGAGATATAATGCTTTTAATAATTCACTCATTCGCTGCAAATCCCATTAGCATTCAACGGTTTGGTGGCGGCTGAAGTGAAGGCGTTTATCTTACTCACTTAAAGGTTGGCTTCTTGGTTCGAGAAAACGTGTCAATAGGTGAGGTATTATGTGGTACAGGCCATACCATTTCCATCATGGAGAACGCTGTCAGTGGGATGCGCCTTTGAATTTCAGGAAGCCGAATACCAATCATGTGTATTAAAAAAGATGGTGCTCATGGAAAGCCATAGCCATGTCAAGAAGCTTCCCAATGCAGCTCCTTTTGTTTTCCGTTTGATTTTACGTATAAATGAGCTCGTTGTTGATAATACCGGGACAAAAGGCGAATACAAAGCATAGAGCAAGGTCCAAGCGATGAGACAGAGTATATTTGTTATTTTGTAGCCGAAATACATGCGTAATTCATCGTGCATGTGCGCAGCAGCCTGAGGACATTAGGTATTTGCAATGGTGGTTGTTTGGCCAGGAGGCAGCAGGGTCAGACAAGGAGCAGTACAGAGAGTAAAAAGAGAAGATTGGCGAGGAATGGAATGGAGAGGGTACCCACGAGAAGGCGGTTTTGTTCTGTTCTGGGATTTTATTGTTCTGCGGCAAGGAAAGGGTTGGCGATTTCCTCTGAGCCGTCGACGGGGTTGAGAACGGTGATGGTGGGCCCACGGAGGACGGTGAGACCTAGAGTACGAACATGGGGCTCTGGCACTGTAGCAGATAGTGAGAATAGACATGATAGACACTGCGATTGGGACGACGCACACTGGAGCTCTTCTGTGACCTCGTCGAGAACGAGGTTGAGAAGCTGGTCGTAGCCCTTGAGTATTCCGGTCACTGAAGGGGAAATCAGCGCATGCAAATTATGAGATATGAAGACCTGCCTTCGCGGCCACCGGTGAACTTGACGCGGATGCGTTCATCAACGTATTTGGAAAGATCGAGGATGGCCTCGCGACGGGGCTTGTCGGCGCCCTGGGCGAAAGAGGGGCCTGTTACGGGGCGCTTTTGGTGTGGGGCGGCGCCTCTGCCACGGAAGGGCGCGCCGCGGGCCTGTGTAAGGGATTACAGAGTGCAGGGAAGGATAAAAAGGAGAGGGTGCGAACGCGATCAGCCATGTTGTGTGCTTGTTGATGGTGGTGCGTGGTGAAAAAATTGAACGCGGCAGTGTGACTCTTTCATCGGCCCATCCCTTTTCTCTTCACCGCCATGAATGCGACTGAACTCCTCGCGAACACGCTGTCTGCTGGTACGTCTCCTCGTCGTCCTCCGTGCTCGAGCTCATCGTCCCCCAGACGCAGCCACGCGTCAGGATGCCACACAGAAAATGGAGTCGGCTGCCCAGGACAACTACGTGCGCCCTCTCCTCGTCGTCTTCCCCACTCTGCTCATGATTTTCGCAGCCACAATACATGCTCATGCTCTCCTCCGTCCTAGTCGACGAGAACAACCCTATCCACGTCCGTAACGCCGCCGGCCTCGCCCTCAAAAATGCCCTTACCGCCAGAGTACGTCTCCCCCTCTCCCCGTCCCAATCCCACTCACATCTTCCATGGCTGCAGGAGTCTGGCCGCCAAACAGACATGGTCAATCGGTGGCTCAATCTTCCTGGCGAGACCAAGCACAAGATCAAGCAGGATGCGCTCATCACCCTCGGCTCACCCAACGTTAAGGCCGGCGCCTTCGCGTCCCAGGTCGTTTCTGCCATCGCAGCCGTCGAGCTGCCACAGGGCCAGTGGCCGGACCTAATCGAGATCCTCCTTGGCTTTGTCAATAACCAGACAAACACCAATCTTCGCATCTCCACCCTTCAAACGATCGGCTTCATCTGTGAGGCGATTGTGAGTCCCTGAGCTCCGTATCAGTGCGAAGCGCACGCTGATTGCTCTATAGAAACCTGAGATCTTGAGCGTCCGCTCCAATGAGATCCTTACCGCTGTCATCCATGGTGCTCGTCGCGAAGAACCATCACCAGAAGTGCAGCTTGCTGCCATCCATGCCCTGTACAACTCTCTTGAGTTTGTCCGAGAGAACTTTGACCGCGATGTACGTCTCATTTCATTTTTTTTCTGCCTTCCGTCGTCCTTCTAACCTTCTGATCGGTCCTTATCATGCACAGGGCGAGCGCAACTACATCATGCAAGTTGTCTGTGAGGCCACCCAAAATGCATCTGTTGCGGTGCAAGTCGCCGCCTTCGAGTGTCTCGTACGGATCATGAGTCTTTACTACGATAAGATGGCACTGTACATGGAACAGGCTCTCTTCGGGGTACGTACTGAGCCTAACGACCGTCGGATCAAATCCACTGATTCCACCACAGCTCACTGTTGTTGGCATGAAACATCCCGACGAACGGGTGGCGCTTCAAGCTATTGAGTTCTGGTCTACCGTCTGTGAAGAGGAAGTTGATCTCGCCATCGAAGCCCAAGAGGCACAGGAATACGGCGATGTGCCTGAGACAGAGTCCAAGTTTTTCGCCAAGATTGCCCTGCCGGAGATCGTGCCTGTGCTGTTGCGTTTACTAACGAAGCAGGAGGAGGACGCCGAAGATGATGAGTGGAATGTGTCGATGGCGGCTGCGACCTGTCTTGCGCTCCTCGCTGGAGCAGTACAGGACGCAATCGTGCCCGCAGTGATTCCCTTCATTGAGGCACATATTAAAGACCAGGACTGGCACTTCCGCGAGGCGGCGATCATGACTTTTGGTTCGATTCTCGAGGGACCAGATCCCGCTGTTCTGACCCCGCTTGTCAACCAGGCGCTGCCGCTCCTCATTGACATGATGGGAGACGCAAATCTGCATGTCAAGGACACGACAGCGTGGACACTCGGTCGGATATGTGATCTGCTTATTGGGACGATCAAGCCCGATGTGCATCTCCACCCTCTTATTTCGGCGCTTGTTGTAGGCCTGAACGATAGTCCAAGAATTGTGGCGAACTGCTGTTGGGCGTTGATGAATCTTGCGGATCAGTATAGTGCGTACTATGAGGAAGAGGGCGAGCCGTCGTCGTCAGGTCCTTTGGCGAGGTACTACGAGGGCGTTGTGCAGGCATTGCTTAGGGTCACTGAAAGGTGCGTAGCTAGACCGCCTTTGGGTTTTTGAGATAGGCTCACGATTTGCTGTTTGGTAAATAGTTCCGGAAACGAGGCCAACTACCGTACGGCGGCATACGAGGCTATTACATCGTACCTTACGCAGGCGCCGCCTAGCTCGATCACTGTTGTGCAGTCAACCGCTGTGACTGTCCTACAGCGCATGGAACATCTGTTGAGCATTCAGGTGTGTTTGTCAATGATCTTTTTTTTTTCTGAAGTAACTGACGATTTGTAGAACCAAATTCTTGGCGTGGATGATCGCAACAACTGGAACGAGCTGCAAAGCAATCTATGCGGTGTTGTCATCGTGAGCGCCACTCCAATATCTTGCAGTGTTTATTTACATAGGCTAATGAAATTCGCGCATAGTGTGTCGTGCGCAAGCTGAACGATGGCATCCAACCTCTCGCCGACCGAATCATGACCGTCGTGCTGCAGCTTATCCAGAGCGCAGGCAAGACATCAACTGTCCTCGAAGACGCCTTCCTTGTTGTTGGCGCCCTAGCGTCGGGTACGAATTTAGTTTCTATATGCGAGCAGACTAGCATATATTAACCTGATATTGTAATTTTTGCAGCTTTGGAAGCGAACTTCGCTCCCTACATCTCCGCCTTCCTGCCATACCTCTACCCCGCACTCAAAGCCCACGAAGACACCCAGCTATGTACTGTCGCCGTTGGCATTATTGGAGACATCTCGCGCGCCCTCGGCGAGCAATCAGCGCAGTACGCCAGCCCATTCATGACCGTGCTGCTCGAAAATCTGCAGAGCGATGTGCTCAACCGTAATGTCAAGATCTCGATATTGAGCTGTTTCGGAGATATTGCGCTGGCAATTGGGCCCGCGTTTGAGCCGTACTTTGAGACAACGATGGGAGTGCTGAGGCAGGCGGGTGCTGTGGAGCCCAATCCATTGGATTATGATCTGGTGGATTATGTTGGACAGTTGAGAGAGGGAATCTTGGAGGCATATACAGGAATTGTGACAGGTTTGAAGTCGTCGGAGAAATGTATGCGGTGTTTCTCTCTTCTTCCGTCGAGTGCCGTTACTTACGGTATATTTTTCTTAGCTGGCCTTTTGCTGCCGCACGCTCAAAGCATACTCGAGCTTGTACATCGATGCTTGACCGACGAGGAGCGCTCGGACGCGCTTATGCGACTCGCGTATGGGCTTGTTGGAGACCTTGCGGAGTGCTTCCAACACGGACAGCTGAAGCAGTTGTTCCTTGCGCCGTGGCTTGCTGTCGAACTTAGATCGAGGAGTCGGATGCCGGAGGAGACGAAGAGGACAATGCGGTGGGCGCGCGAGGTATGTCGTGAATTTTTTTTTTTTGGGTTGGGTTCGTTTTCTAATACTCTGTGTAGATGGTGAAGGTGGCCACGCAGTAGATGGATTCGTCCCTATCGGGTTGGACATTCTTCTGAAAATTCTGGTTTTTTTGTGAATTTTTTTTGTTGCTTTTTTTTTTGATTCTTTAAGCTTCTTTCTTTCTGTTTTGAGTCTCGCTTCTCGTTGTTTTTTTTTTCAGTCTCTCTATCATGGCACATGCATGCAATCACCATCTACATCCCCACATCCACATCCAGTTATCAGCCATCACCATCGCCATCCGCATTACCAGCTCAGCCTCTCAAGGAGGTGCATTTTATACTGTTACGAATTGCATGTAATAGAAGAAACGGACTTTCTTATGGAGTCCGTCCGTCCGTCCGTCCGTCCGCTAGTCAAGTGTTTTTTTGTCCAGTCAAGTCATTCATCGCGTTTGCACTCACTCCCATATAACGTTGCCGGTAGTACGATATACATACATCCTTGTTTTTCCCCTTTTCTTTTTCATGGTTTTTTTTGCAACGTTATATCTTTTTTCTGTTTCCTACTCTACTACTGGTTCTTTCCGACCCTGGCTCCCCCGTCCTTGGATCTCATACCGAAATCGAAACGACTACGACTTATTTCCTTTTATCCTTTACGAAACCGCGTCCTGTTCATATTATTTCCCTTCTCTGAATACTATTTCCCATTTCTTCTCCAACTTCCCAAGAGCGCTTTGCATACTGTTCATTTGAGGCTTTCGACCGGCTTTTCAGCCTTCTCATTTGTTAAGTTTGAATTTTAAATTTGGGCTTTTCTGATTTGAATTTTGGAGTCCCTCGTTCCTGTTTGAGATCTGCGCATGGTCTTTTTTGTTGTTTAGACTGTGGCTCACATCTTCACATCTATCCACATTGCATCCCAGGATTCTATTCTATACCCAATAGCGACGACTAGAGCATTTGTATTCTAGACAGAAGTGTATATACTGTATGCGATCTCCCTCCTATGATGGTCAGCGCTGGTTGATTTAGGCAATGACTTGAATAAATGTGGGAAATTTGGTGGTATAAAGGTTTGACTCCACCTCCGACGAGCATGCGACGATGGACTCGCGTTTCACCCGCTTCAAGTTCGCCAATACACCCAGACCACCGCCCCCACCGCCCAAGGACGATATATATCAACGCCCACCTACCATTGTCGCCGCAGACCCACCAGCTTCACCGCTGTCTCCAACCATGCAGTACGCCCTGCGCCGCGCCAACTCCCCGTCCCCATCGCCCTTCTCAGCCGCCGAGAACAGCCACACCGCACCCATGAACTCGTCTACACCATCTTTGTTGTCGCCTCCACCAGATATGAACGCCAGTTTGAGTAGTGGTGGGAGCAGTAGCAGCAGCGGACGAGGCACCGTCTTGTCGACCGCGACGAAAAAGGACAAGGCGCTGGCCTTTCTCAAGTTCCCCAAGCGTAGTCCACGAACACCCCCAGCAGCAGGGACCAGCAGTAGCGCCCCAGCGGCCTCTGTTCTTGTCATCGGTAACCCCATCAGCAGCGCAGACGACGACTTGCCTCCGCCACCGCAGGAGGACGACGGCATATCGCTGCCGTGGAACTTCCAGGTTCGTTTGCTTTCCCCTCCGTTCGCCCCCGCTTATCGTTGTTGTTTTGTTTTACTTGATTAGCACAATATCCATGTCGACGAAGGGTGAGTGACGGTTGTTCCTCCGTTACATCACCGCTGATTTCGTGTTTCTGCTTCTGGTTGTGTTTTTGCTCATGGTTTTGGTGTGGTTGTGCGGTAGATATGTGGGCATACCTCCTTCATGGTCGACATCGCTAGCATCTGCAGGATTCACTGACGAAGAAATAGCCGCAATCCAAGCGCGGCGCGCGATACGATCTCCACCAGACCTGCGCTATCTATACAATGAACGTCCACAGAGTCCTGCAGGCGCCGCTTTTCCGTTTCCCAATACCGCCACACAGTCTTCATCGGTTTCATCGACTGTTCCTCTCCTCACAAACCCTTTACCCCGTTTAACATCGCTGCGGCGTCTGGCACCCTCCGCAACATCCAGCGGCCCAACTTCTCCGGATCCAGCATCATCTCCATTCCCTCCACGGCCAGTACTTTCCAACATCAGCACTTCCACTGGCACCATTGTGACTGCGAACTCCTCGGCATCTACATCTGCGGCTGCAAATCCGAGCGCGAGCTCCAGTTCAAGTACCCCCCTATCAACGCGGAAACCACCACCAAGACGGAAGCCGCCATCACCGCTGGATGCGGATTTGGCAGACGAGGCGAGGTATCAGGCTCACAAGGCGAACCAGGCTTCACAGTCAACGGTGGGCTTCAGTGAGGAGTTTTCAGGGAGCTCGTGAGTTTTCAACTTCAAATTTTCGGGTTTTCTATCTTCTTCGTTCTACATTTATTTTTCTCCCCCCCTTCCGTGGGTTGTTTGGGCTGCTAAGCAGTCTGCCTACGCATTCCCCATTCGTTTGTGTTTGGCTACATCCCTGATGCTTGCTATGCAAAGACGCAGGATGTGCCTATGCTCCGCGGATGAGGTTTGGGTGCATATGGATTGGCGTTGATGCTGTGCGCGAGTACATCAGCTGTATACACGCGAGTGCAGAAGCTGTCGAATTATTGGAATTGTGATGCCCTTTTTTACCCACCGCTTATTTTTCCATTCTTCACCCTTCCCCCATCTTCATGAGACTAGGCGCCATATCGCTGTTGTGCCATGGGTGTAATGTGCGGTATCTGCGAGATACCACGGGCATGTAGTTGCATGCAGATAGAGGATCATATCGCCATGTATTTTGGTCTCGGTATTGACCTGAGAACTACCCATCGTCTATTTTTTCATCTTTTTTTTTTTGCTCCTCATGGCAACTTCTTTATTTTCTATTCTGAAATGGGACGCGCCGAATGTGTTGATTTTTGGGCTTCCTATTAACGCTCAAAAATTTCTGCCTCTGACCTTACTGTGCCCTGCAATTTACCCAAGCTTTAATTTCTCGCCATTTTTTTTTGATTTCTATATCAAAATCAGCGACCCAAAGTTGTTATTATCATCACTCGTTATCTGTGTTCCAAATCCCCTAATTTTTGATCTATTTTTGGTGGCTGCATTGCTTACCTTGTTCTCAGCTCCACCCATAGCCTAGCGGATGACACCGCGAACACAACCTTTGCTGGGTTGAACAACTCTGCTGTGTACAAGTACAACCCAGCAGATACCACTATCAGCAGTACGAATCCACAACGCGGTGCTTACGCGACCGATGCAGAAGACACTGACGACGACAACCCACTTTCGCATGCACCTCTACGCCTTGGTTCAGAATCTGCATTCTCGACAAGTAGCACATTACCTGGTGGGACAGGGCGTGGGCAGAAAGCGGGCGGACCTGGAGGGGCGAGTGGGTTCAAGGTAGTGAATGGAGATAGCACGGATGGAGAAGGCGAGGGCAGTGGGTTGCGGCGCATGGGTGGAAGAGCAGGTGCGAGCACAGAGGGAGTGGATTTGGACCAAGGGAGTGTAGGCGCTGCCACAGGGTTCGACCTTGAGATGGCGGACCGTCCTAAGGAGAAGAAGTCGAGTATATGGGGGACCAAGATCGGAAATTTCAAGTCCAAAGAAGGTTCGACGTCGACGCACGGTTCCGAGGGTCAATCAGCATCCACGTCGCTCGCAGCACCGATCACGATTTCAGCGTCGGCATCGACTTCCGCCCTCGCTACGGCGCAATCATGGAAGACGAACACCTCAACATCGTTCGCTAATGTTGTCAACAAGGGTGGCCACTTTGTTGATGCTATGCGCGGTGGCGTCGCGAAAATGACGCACCGCACACCATCTGGGTCGTCTAATTCGAGCGCGCCTGCGAATGGTCCAAAGAAGAAGAAAAGTGGCATAGGCAGTGGGCTCGCGGCGTCGTTCAGGAATAGGCGCGGCGGAACGTCGGCTGAGGGTGCTGAAGAGGAGGAAGAGGATGGAGACGGTTCGGATGAGGAGTTCGTATCGCTGCCGGAGGCGAGTGGTCCGCCAGTATGGGAAATTTACCGCCGTCCACGGGCGGGCACAGATGCGAGTGCAGGTACGAGTGCGCGGGTAATGAGCCAGAGTTCGGAGAGCCTAGAGCGATCGGCACTGAAGAGGACCGCGTCAGGGCGTGGACAACCACCACCAGTAGTCGATGCAGACGGCCAACTTTTGCGGAAATCGTCGTTGCGCAGCCAGGCAAGCCAAAGCACGCCGAGCCTGCGCCTAAAATCAAGTAAGAGCGGTGGCAGTCTGCGTTCGCTAGCACTTGGGTTGAGCGGCAGAAACATGGGTGGTGGGCACAAGAAGTCGGGATCGACAACGTCGTTGGAGAGCATTCCCGAGGCATCGCCGCCCCCGCTGCCGCCTGGAGCCGCGGCCCGGGCAGGCGCTTATGGTATCGGCAGTTCATCATCGCCATCACCATCGAAGAGCACAATACCTGGTCCGCCTCTGGTTACCAAGAAAACGGCGGCGTTACCCCCACGGTTGTCTTTACACCAGTACTCAGGGAGCTCGGACCTGTCGGCTTGGTCTGAATCGCTGCTCTCGGGTATTTCCCTCTCTGCAGCTGGACAAGAGCTTGGGTTCGGCCTAGGGCTGGATTTGAAGTTCGATGGCGGAAGCAAAAAGGAAAAAGAACGGGAGAAGGAGCCTATGAGCGCGCCGGCGACTGCTACGCAAAATGGTGGGATGACAGCCAGACCTCTAGCGGTTCCCTCGCATTCGCATTCTCAGTCACAATCGCAGTCGCAGATTGGCACAAGTACTTCCCAAAGTCGTGCTCAGCAACAGTCACAGCTGTCAGAAGCGGTAGTGCGGTCAGGAACGCCTTCGCAGCGAATGCGTAAAGCTGGCCAGCCGCTACCCAGCTCCAAACCACCTCCGCAACGACCTATCCCTCCTATCATAGCCGCGAACACCAGCGGCGGGTCCTCCTCCTCCTCCTCATCTTCTCTTCCACTTGGCAGTCTCCCAACTATCTCTCCTATCCATACGCGCAGGTTGCTACTGTTGGAACGCGGAATATCACTAGTGCAAGTAGCACACATGGGCGCTCACGTTCAAATTCACGGTCACGTCCACCTATGCAGGCTCATGCAACCAGTAGTAGCCTGTCCCAGTCAATATCCGGTCAAGATTCTCCCGCGCCTCTGTCAGGTGTTGCCGAACCCCCGACAACGGCGCGCTTTGTGCCGCCGACGCCTGCACCCTTCGCCTTGCCTCCTTCGACACCACTTAGTGCTACTGTAAACTTAAACAAGCCACTACCCACTCGAAAAGGCAGCGAGGACGCTGCCAACGTGTCGACCACGCGTGCGCCTCCATCAACTGCTGCAGGCTTGCTAAGTCCACCTCCAACGGCATGGTCGACCGCAGCTGAGGGTGTGGTCTCCCCTGCGGGTTCGTCAGCGGGTCCGGATTCAGCGCAATTGTGGAACGAAATCGAGCAGATGATGGATCCGAGAATGATGTCCTCGATTCCCGGACTACATCTATCAGTTGCGCTTCCTCCTGGTGCGCAGGGTGTTCTACGAAGCGCAGGCCTGGGTAACGGTCAAGGTCAAGATCAAGGTCAAGCCCGCCCGCCAATGCCTTTGTCGCTGCCTCCAGTTGGCCTGGCGGCGGCGGCAGGCGCTAATGCCCCACAGACTGTTGGTGACCTCGTAGGCGAGTCACCGACGTACTCTGCGGCAGTGACGGGGGCATTCTCAGCAACTCTACCGTTCACACCCGAGGAGGAGCGCATGGAAGCTCAGCTCAAAATCCGGGCGAATGAGGGTGTACTGGGCACGAAGCCACCAGTCAATGAACAGAGGGCAGTAACGCAATTGTCTGGTAATGAGGATGAAGACGTGAGGACGATGACGACGACGACAGCGGCAGCGACTACAGTGACGAAGAAGATCCGTATAGTGCCTACGATGCTATCGAGGACACCCAACTGGAACGGAAGCAGCTGAAATCTAGGTCGCCGAGTAGGGAACGGAATACTTCTGCACGCTTGCTTACCGTATCACATTCGCGCGAACGGGATCAAGAGCACCACGACGAGAGCGGGACACGAACCGTGATTCGAGCAGAAGTAGCTCGTCGACCTTTACCGTTACCGGGTTAGCCGCGCCGACGATTGTGCGCAATGTCTCGATCGCTCGTAGGACTAGCGCTTATGTTATCGATAAGCGTAATGTTCATTCAAGAGATTCGGAAAGATCTGTACCATCACCCACGACACCGTCGACTGCTGGAGTACTAGGACTGACCAATGAATCTAAACCCCTGCCTTCATCACCTCTGAGTTCGCACTTCGGCGGCACTGGAAGTGAAGAATCTGGCTCCAATGACTCAGTCTCGTCCAGTTCCCAGGAACAAGAATTACACCCTACGCCAACAACTGACGGAGGCATCGGCTCGCCCTTATTCTACTATCTCGATGGCACGCAAACCCCATCTCCAACTCCAGACAAGATGCTCTTCGACCAACGGGATCGCATGCCAAATATTCACGCGCATGCCCACGTCACTTCGAAGGATGAGCAATACGAGCCGCCGTTCGAAGGCTATCCTGACGAGGAAACAATGGCAGCTGAAGTCGCGGCGGCAGCTGCTGCAGTAGCTGTTGCCAATACCCCATCGCCCACTAATGCACAGCGACCCACAATCATCATTAGCGACGCACCATTGTCTGGCGTCGGTTCCATGCCTCTCACGACGAGCACAAGCACTCCTGGGACGTCAACACCACTCTCTCCCTTCCAACGTTATCGAGGATGGCTCTCAGCTGTTGTTGCGCCTCTGGAAGAATTCATAGACGAAGCGGTTGATCCTCGAGATCATTACCTCAATTTGACTGAGATCGCTGAAGGCGAATCAGGAAGTGTATTCGCCGCTATGCTTAACCCTACGACGGCGTCTAAGCTCAGACTACCGCCCCTCATCAAGGCAAAAGATGCGGATGAGATCATGGCTGGACGCAGTGTAATGGTAGCGATCAAGAGTGTAGCGATAGTACCGTCTGGATCACCGAAGCTCGTTGATCTGCAGCGGGAGTTGGCCTTGATGCGGGGGCTGTGGCATGATAATGTGCTGGGTATGGACGGGGTGTATGTGGACCTGCAAGAGGACTCACTCTGGGTGCGCATGGAGCTCATGGAGAGGAGTTTGGCGGATATCATCGGGCTTGTGGGTGACGGTTTGCAATTGCAGGAGAGAACAATCGCGAGATTTGCCAGCGATGTAAGTTTTTCTTCGTCTTCAATGGCTCGTACTTAGATACCTTCACTAGGTCTTGTGCGCACTGGAATACCTCCAGCGTCATAACATCGCTCATCGCGACGTTCGCTCCGACAACTTGCTCCTCAACAAACAGGGCGTACTCAAGCTAGGTATGATCTCCTCGTTGCTTTCGCCTCTTCTGTTGGGCTAATATCTCGAATAGCTGATTTCTCGAATGCTGTCCAAGTCACAAGCGAGTCACCTATGCGATCAGACATTGTGGGGGTAGCATACTGGCAGGTAAGTCTTTGGTTATGAGTATCCTGGCGTCAGCATTGCCTAATCGCGTCTATCTTCCAAATAGGCTCCAGAAGTCCGAAGGTAACTAACCTTTCTCTGCATTATGTGGTCCTTTATTAAACAATAATTTTCCTTCAGACCACCCTACGATGCTCTCAAAGTCGACGTCTGGTCTCTCGGTGCTACAGTATGGGAGATGGCCCAGCAAGACCCGCCATTCGTCGATACCCAACAGCTGGCGGATCGCTGGCCGCCTCTCCGCCAACCAGAACTATTCTCACCCGCCTTCCACGATTTCCTGCGCAAATGTTCAGAGCCGGCTGCGATCAGGCCTAGCCCAAGCGAATTGCTCAAGGTACTTGTTAGCTGAAAATTTTCTAGCTGGACGGTGCTAACGATTGCCTTTTGTAGAGTTCGCTCATTGTCAGTAAAGCATGTGGCCGCCAGGTCATCGTCCTCCTTCTTAGCCAATGTCTCGCTATGGAAAAAACTCTCCAAGAAGGAAATGCGGAAACATGAGTTAAATGTTCTTTATCTCTTCTTCCTTCTCTCTCTTGCTGGATTATCTACTAGTATACCCTCCTCGGTCATTGATTGACCTTATTCCCCAAATCCTCCTATATCTTTTTCTTATATATCTTAGGTTTCGTGGATGTCGCATCACCATATTTTGTGGCTTTCTCAAATATTTATGAACTTCACGACTTCGTTTTTGGCTATACATATTGAACTGCGCTCTCGATTCGTACATGATTCGTACATAATGCACCTATCCATTTATCCCCTCATCTATCATCCTAGGTCTGCAGCATCAACAATTCCTCATAGTCCATCTATCTTGCCAGCTACACTTTCGACTGCATCCTTCAACTTAAAGGACTCTTTCACAACCATGTCGTTCTCGTCCTCCCCACACTCTGCGATGAATGTCGCTGTCTCGGCCACAAATCCTGTATGTCATCATCAGTATTTATATGCGTTCAAGGTCGAGAAGAGAATATATTATTTTTATTATGCAATGGAAACGCACCAATTAATTTGCCTCCGTTCGAGCGCCATAGCGCCTGAACCGATGCCAGCGCAAGGATGCGCACACGTGGGTCTTCAGAACGCGTATGCATCAGAAGATTTAAGTTGATTGTCTTGAGAATAGTGTCATCGATCACATTGTCCACAAGGGCGGCGAGGCAATCTTGAAGTTCTTGTTTTCCCTCTGCGAAATCAGGCTTAACACAGACTTTGATTTGTCCTGTTAGTGGTATAGAAAGTTGCCGAAGCTTGTCGTCACGCCAAAACCCTGCAACAAAGATTAGGGCTGGCAATTTAAAGAGAACGCGCGACTTACCAGCATCGTCAGAAATCAATGTAAGCGTCAGAATTTTCATAACAGAAGACCAGAGAGGGACATCCTCCAGAGTAGATGCTGCGAAGGATCCAAGAATTTCGCATATTGGCTGCAAAAGGAAGCTCATATATGGAACCATCAATCCCTAAAGTCATATGAGTAATAGCAAAAAGGGATACGAGTAATAGGTTCATTACTTTGAAGAACTCGAGGAGATGAATATACAAATGCCCGAAAGTAACTTTGCGAGCATCATCATCTGGAAAAAGAGGTAAGGTATAATTTTTGAAATGAAGACATCTATGAAACACACTTGAATTTTCCACAAATGCCCAGTCATATAGACGACGGAATAGTGGCTTGAATGCAGCTTCATTGAGCTTGACTGTAAGCTCCTTGAAGGCAGAAATGACGCGTGATTGAGCCTAGCAAAGAAAGTCAGTATTTGAGCAATAACCAATCGTTGTCTGCATCACCTTGTCATCGACTTTGACAATATCCAAAGCCTCTAGGAAGTTATTGAAAGAACTTCGCAGGTTTGCTAATACAGTGGGTCGATCAGCATGCTGCAAAGCGCGAGCAAATAATTCAAAATATGCAGATATTTTTGCCTGGACAGATGTGAGTTAGAAACACAGCGAAAGAAATAAGAGAACACACCAAGTTTCTTGATGCCTGGAGAGGTTGCCACATATCAAGTAGAGTTGACAGAAGAACTTTGGAAGGAGCTCGCTTGGCAAGGGATTTTGCGAGGGAAGTGAAAGGCGAGACCGCCTTCGAAGCCAAGGAAGGCTGGTCGATGTACAGAGATGCAACTTGTGTTACTTCACCGCTTCCCCAGAAAGTTGGTATCGTAGACAATAAGCCATCCAGAATTGCAAAAGCGTCGGTAAATAGGCCTATTAACAGAAAGTCAGCGGAAAACTAAGACGTACTTACAAACTACCCATACCGATTTCATTACCACGCAGAATAGTGATACTTTGCGAGATGATTGCTCGGAAGAATGGAATTATGCGCGGACCGAGTTTCACACTAGAAATAAGATAAGCGTCTGTTATAACGAGAACAACTGAAGAACCTACGACATAGAGGCCAGTGCAGCCAATGCAGATTTGGCAAGGAGCTTCTGTTGCGTACCAGACAAAACAAATGGCACCAATTCCGTAAGAGGGCCTTCCTCTCCAGGGCACATTGTAGAAGCGATGGAATGTAATGCCTGGAAAGAATGTACGACGATTGGCCCTTCTTTCTGAGTGCTGGCCAAATGTTTGATCGACGCCAAAATAGCGCTGACAGACGCTGTAACTGCTGGTCGCGCTTTTGTTGAAACTTCTGGCAACCTCTTCGCGAACAGCTCAAGGGCTCCAACTTGCACCTAAAACAATATTGAGGAGCCTAAATATGTATCCAGGGTATAGTTTCTCACCTTGATGTCGCCGGAACCTAGCATAGTCTGCACAGATTGCAAAAAATTGACGACTGACATTGAACTAAGGATTTTGTTCAAGGAAGAACGAGCGACTTGGGATATCTCTTCGGTTTTTGTCTCGTTGGTGACTCCTCCTGGCAGCGTAGCTAATGAAATGAGCTGTGCAATGACAGTACTCAGGGTAGATTCGCCTTCAGAAGAGGACATTGCAGATTTTGGCTTGAGGGCATAACCGATGAAGATAGTGAGCGCTTGGACTCTTCGGCGAAGGATGGAAAAAGAGGAAGCAGAATGGTCTCCTTCGCTATGTAGAAGAATCAGATTCTGGACAAAAATATATGCAAAACGTCCACGTACGCAATTGCATCTAAGAACATCGGCTGAGCCGACTTAGGGTCAATAATATTGGAAACGATGCATTGGCATTCATGCAATATCTCAGTTGCAGTCTGTCAAGTAATGAGATGAATATCTTATGATGTATGCGTGAAATTGACGAACATAGATCTGCAACTCATAGGGAATGTGCTGGAAAACAGACAGAGGCAGAGAAAGAGAATTCTGTAGTTCATCTGCTGATTGTCGAACGACACGATTGGCCGATTTGTCGAGCAACAGCATACAGATAGCAGCTGAGAAATCGCGGGTTCCTAAAACATCGACTAAATGCGCAAAGAAACTAGTGTAGGCAAATTCAACAATTAATCAAGGTGATAAGCTCGTTGTACGCACTTGTTACGCCTGTGGCGAGGAATATGATTAGCTGCGTCCGTGAAGACACGAAGGAACTCTTTTGACGCAATATAGAGATCATGCGATTGAGGGTGAACTTCTTTCAACGATGCAACCATCACTGGGACGATGCCGTCAATAGTCTAGAAAGATAAGATTAAGCTATGCAGAAAAAGCCTAAGGAGAAAAAGCCGACCTGTTGCACGACTTTGAAGCTGTAGCTATCGTCACGATGGAAAACATTGGATCCCATGAATGTGAAAACAGGCATCACATTATACAGAACGGAATCGGGCGCCAAACGTGCCAGATTCGCTATCAAAAGTAAAGCCTGGTGGAATGTCTGTGGATTACCGGAGACTGAATTTTTGCATCTAGTTAGCAATCAACGCAAAAAAAAAAAAAATAAGAACAAACTTCGGATAACTTCTACCAAGATGTCCAACCGTATGACGCTTGGAGATAAGTTGGGAACGTCCTAAAGGAAGTGGTAAGCTATCGCCGATTCTGATGTCATAAAATTATACCTTGACTTTGATGCTGCACTTTCAATCGCGGACATCAGAAGTTGTTCGATGTAGCTGACATCGGCCTGTGTTGCGGGTAATGATTGTACAACTTTGCTAAGAGTGTCGAGGAGGTGAGAAATAAGATCCAGAGAACCAGGAAGTGATTTCGTTCCCAGAATTTCGACCAAAAGACTGAGACGAGGTAGTGTATCTTCCGGAGTCCTAGAAGTCTTGTTAGTAATAATCAAATGGCATAAGATCATTGACTGACTCTGTTGTTTTGACTCGCTTGCTGGCACGAGGGCTGGAAGTTGGACCAGCTGGAGCAAGTGACTCAAGTAGATACACTATCAGAGGAACATCAGCAAGGACAGTTGACAATATATGTCTTGATAATGATTGCTAAAGTATTTTTCGTTATAGCGAGCAACAAGAAAACCAAGTAGGGGACTCACAGCGGAGGAATCTTGGGCGCCGACTTCTAGCAATAATTCGCACATTGATATTTTGTGCCGTTGCTTGAGAGAGGCGAACAATCCGTTTTCAATCGAATGTGCTACTGCTTGCTGTGCAGACAGTGGTGTTCCTGAAGATAGAATTCAATTAGCGCGGGATGTCAAGCAGGAAAGTACTCGTTTACCTGCACGAAGATAAAGACGGTTCAGGCGCAAGAAGGTATCCCAAGTTAATTCCGATTCATTCATGTATGGAGCAGCCGATGAATCGAAACAAGACAACAAACGTGTTGTAAACTCTTCGGATGCCGCCTTGAAAACGTCGCTTGATGAGAGAACGGAGCCCTTCTCGACGAGGGCTTGCATTGTTGGAAGGAGAATTTGAATCTTTGCCTTATTGGTAATTGTTGCGATTGATTTGAGGATGCCAGTTTTCACGGTTTCTGAAGAGACTGCATTGACATGGGAAAGAAGGTAGCAAACAACGCGATGCTTATATCTAGAGCGTATTTAGTGACCCTTCCAAATGAACAGTCATGGGAAATGAACTGACTCTGCATCCCGCTTCTTATCAGCTTTAGTCTTTGCTAGATGCTCTGCATGGAAGGTCTTCAAGTAAGAAGGATCGTTTGCGAAGTGATCGCGGTGCTCCACAAGTCCATTGAGATAAAGCTTCAAGTCATCTTGATCAAGATATTGAAGAGTTCCTATAATTTTTGCAAGTCAACAAATGAATAAAAATTCATAGAGGAAGATACACACTATCATTTTGACCATAGATAGTGTCGAAGTGATATACAGACGAAAGTTTGCGCTCCGCCAGGATGCGGACCCGAGAAATGCATTCAACTGCTCCTTGACAAACCTGGGCATCAGCACTCTGCAGAGCAACAAGGAGGGATGGCAAGATAGTTTGGAAGTCAACACCGTCATCCTCGAGAATATGTGCTTCCAAAAAGGCGGCAGCGTGCAAAAGAGATATTCCTCGAGAATTCTTGAAGGCCTCTTGGTTTCCGCAAGACCAAATTCCTGCAAGGAAAGCAAGAGCGTCTTCCTTCAGAGTGACGAACAATATCTGCAAGATCGTGGTCGAGAGGACTGGTACAGTCGTTGACGCGTTTGCCAGCTCGTATACAGATCTCATCAACGACACATAACGATATTCTTGATCCTCAGATTCCTACAAAATTTGTCAACAACATATATTCACTTGTTCGCTTTAGGCTTACTGGAGCATTTTCTGAGATCCAATCCAAGGCGACATCATTAGGCTTCGCAATGCGTGAGATAGCAGCAATTATGGATATTTGCAGCCAGTTCAAAGTTGTCTTACTAGCGGGTTTTGTGATGATGTACTTCCCAAAAGAGGTATCGTCTGTAGACTGGATTGGAAATTTTATCAGCACGAGACAAGATAGAAATGAAATAATTATACACACATTGAGAGTCAGATGTTCTGGCGACATATCATCGATACCGGCGAGCTCATTAATTTTCAGCAAGCTCAAGACCTTGTGAGCCGTTTCCAATTGATGAACTCCAGTCAACTTCTTGATGAGCGAAATAGCAATAAGGTAGGCCAGCAGTTTGACATGGGGCTGTGAGTCCTGGAGTTTGTCAACGACATAATCGACATAAGCAACAAGGCTATCAGAGCCGATGATATTGTCTAGCGTAGTACGTGAGATGAAACCCTGAAAGCAACATTGAATTGTGAGATTAACTAACCAGCAATTTTCTCTGCGACTTGAAAATTTGTTTGATTCATCGAATCGTGCGGGTCAACATCTTCAGAGGTAGAATCTGCCTTGACTAATTCCTCACAACCTGCAAGCCATGCAGCAACGATGCTTCCAGAAGACTGAATAAGATGAGTATTGACGATATCCCATACAAGATCGGCGGTTTTCTGCCTTGACTTCGAGAACAGTAGAAATGGGAAGAATATCTGATGGAAGATTTCCTCTTGTGTGGCCGAATCTGCAATGGGCCAGAAAGACGATGCAAGATACGTCAGATGAAGACGAAGGACGTTTCGTTTAGGCTTCGCTTGAGATGCCATTGCAGTGGACAATGACCTCAAATATTCCGCTGGGTTGGACGCAAAAATTGGGGTAATGCTTGCCGGGTTTTTGTACAGAGCCTCCAGGACTCCAATTTGAGTGTCCTGTACACGAGTAACGAGGATGCTCCGGATATTTTCCTAAACACAGATTTTAAGTCACGAATAAAACATGTTTCGGAATGAGCGTACAATATCTTTGATATCTTTTCCCCCAATAGATTTGATGAGGTCTTTCACAGCGACGATTCGAACCTTGGAGTCTGCGTTAATGGAAGCGAGAGCCATATCGATGCTTTCTTGGGAGCTTGATTGGTTGGAAATAGTGGAAGACTAGCCATGCTAAAATTCAGTAGTCACTCTTATAGATCCAATGCACAATGCTCACCATGGACAGAGAGATTAAAAGTTGTTCGGCTGCTTCCTTTACGGATTCAGCATCTTCAGAAAGATCGTTTGCAGACTTCTGAAGGATGTCAGGGTGTCGCTGCTGAATTAAAGACAGAAGTCGACGGGAAGCTAGCATATCTTCCATCGCAGTCTGAGGGTTCGTTCCAATTGTCAACAAAGATGTTGTCAAGATCTCGATAACTGAAAGAGGCGTGGCTGATGTAGCAACAACGCTCTCCAGCAGGCGCAAAGAATCAGTGTTCTGCAAACTTAAAATAAAGAATTCAGTGCAAATTCAACAAAACGGATGTTACAAGACGTACTCCTTGACCAAGCTTCTTGTTAATGGCTCCAAGACCCTTTCACTTCCAGCCCATGATGTCACAAGGGCCAGATTATCTTTAAGCTCACTGATAAAAATTTAACAAATCAGAGCCAGCGTGAAAAAGAACAACACGTACGGTAATTCTACCAGAACTTTCAGCGTATGATCAGAGAATACGTCGAGAGGTGGTTGGGACTCGCATACTGCCACAAGAGTGTTTATAAATTGGTCTCCGTGTACGGTGTGTGCGCACACAGCCATAGAATTGATGACCACATTCAGGGCTGAAGGTGAAAGTTCGCATTTCTGAGAAAGCGAGGCAACGAGGATATAGCTTCCAATAACAGCGTTTTTAGACAGCTTTTTTGGCTTTTGCTGCAGCGGGCTAAGCAGAGCAGGAAGAAGATAGGCCAAGGTGCCTTCGCTCAATGACTTGCTCCGTTTGATAAAGTCGTGTAGTGTAGCAGCGTTGAATGCAATCAAGGTGTGGTGAGCAATTCCTTTTTTGAGGGCGATGGGGAGACGGGTAGCCACGAATCTTGCAATATCGGTATTTTTGAGCATCTCGGTGACCAAGGACACACGAGGGACATTTTGAGCAGCGGATTTGTAGGGAAGGAGGAAACTCCATGTAGAATTTGTACTGGAGACAGGAGATCAGTATGGAAACGAACACGCGGGATAGACATAAACGCACTTGATCGACAATATTGTCACCATTTTGGCGAAGTGTGGGGATTCGTGATATGGAAGGAATAGAGAGAGGATAGCCTCAACATTAAATTCATGTATTCTGCGTGGTATTAGAGATTCCTCACAGATATCCATATGAGTAACTACTCACCGAAATCTCCTGACGAGCCATTCTAATATCTTCCCTGCAGGCGGCTCCAACAAATACGGACTTAACAGCCACATGAAGTCTTCTATAGCTTTGTCCAACTCCTCGATTTCCGCTGAAGGCAGCAACGTCCGGTCCGTTTCCTTGGCACGTTCAGAAAAGAGTATATCTTCGTATTTCTCTAAAGAATGGTCGATAGATGCTAGATGAAGCAAAGAGTTGACCCCGAGAGCATGAAGGGCTTCCAAGTCATGTTGGTCGGCTTCCTTGCCGGTGAAAAGATAGGAAAGAGTGGGTTTCCGGCGGGAGCGATCGACCAAGAGAGATGCATTGAGAGAGGCTGTCTGCGCAAGTTGCGCTGCTAGACTTGACATGCCTGCTAGCTCAATAGTGGATTGGAACAACAGATGACAACTTGAAGTTGTCCTAAGTCGGAGTCCCTTCGCGCCTGCAAAAAAAAAAATTATGCACGTGACTTTCTGTCTAAATTAGTAATAGCGCACCACCGCGCCGTGAAGTTGATACTCCGACTTGAGTCTACTGTCTCCAACCAAACTTTCTGCCTTGCTTGATTTAATTGTCTTCGCGAATCTTCGATCTACCAACTTGGCTACCTTTGAAATAATGAACTCCATTAACCGAAAACGCAAGCATCGCTCAGGACACAATCATACCGCAGAGGAGAAAGTCCGCCCGAACTTCATTCCTAGGTCACCACGACAGCTATCAAGGAATGCAAGAAGGAACACGAGGACGAACCCGTTAACCCTCTGAGATCTCTTTATATCCAAGCATACGAAGCTGATGTCGTGCATGGCCCAAACGCTGTAACGACAGCCCAGTCTTTGGAAGTATACGATTATCGTTTGTCGGGCGAAGGTGTTGTCGAGCTCGTCCCGAAAATTGGTCTGCGTTGATTCAGTTGGGAAGCAGTAAAAATGAAAGCCAAATATATCGAAAGTGCGGACGACTCAATTCCGACTTCTGGCAAAGGTACCCAAACTGCTCTCTGGGTTGACCGGTACGTTCATTGAACTTGTGATATCTCTACATAAGGGGCCGGATCGATGGATACGATTTCGAGTCCTTCGTCTTCACATATTTGACAGTCATTTTCTCATAACTCTAGATGACGACAACACAGCGAAGTCAACTTTTAATTCATTACTCCTCTCACTTGCTCCCGAACTAACTCTGATTCTCTACCAGATATGATACCCGTCTCCTCCTAGACAACACGACTTTAATATTACCATGACCGTGCACCGCCTGCTTCCCCTGGCGGATGGTCAGATATTCCTTCCGATGCAGAAGACACTTTTTTCTTCACTCCAGACGAGATGGAAGACTTTCATCGCGAGAAACGTCGAAGACTCTTGGAACAATCACGAGAAGAGCGTCTGAAGGCCCGTCTTGAAGAGGATGGCGTTGACCAAACCGCCCAGGATGAAGACGTATGGGGCGGCAGCGATGAGGAGGCAAGTGCCAACCCACGAACCAGTCCCTTCACATCCCTTACACATTGAATAAAATAATACAGCCGGACGAGGTCCAGAAAGAACTAATGCGAAGAACAGCCGTCCACCTGCTCTCGTCTCCCAACCCTGCCCAACTCGAGATGCGCATCCTCGCAAATCACGGAGGCGATCGACGCTTTGCCTTCCTCCGAGGGAGGTGGGGACGTGCATGGAAGTTGGCCAAGGCGAAGACACGGCTTGAGAAAGAGAAACCGCCTCAAACGGGGAATAAACCGGGGCCTGCGTCGTTGGGAGTGTTGGCTGGGTACGGAAGTAACTCGGAGGATTCTAATGCTGGCGAGAGCAAAAATGAAGAGAAGGAGCCCAATGAACCCGAGAGGGGAGGGGAATTTATTGAAGCATTGCCTTCCCCTCCTCTTCCTCCTGCATTGGCACCATCAGCAGGAGATGCAGATCCAGAGGAATTAGCAAGAGAGGCCCGACGCCAAAGGCTAAAACAATGGACAGAAGCGCGAAGAGCAAAAGGCACAACGGGATGAAGACTAAGCAATTTTCTTTTGATCTGATATGTATGTATGAACAAACTCTATGTACTCAGGTTTGTAGTGTTTGTAACAATTCATTCCCTAATGGCACCCTCGTCTGATTTATTTGCCCTCTCGCTAATTCAAGTTGACGGTATCGCACTCCTTTAGGTCCAGAACTTCTGATTCTTCAATGTACGGCATAAGATGGCCTGTTTTAGAGGAATGGTGAAGAGTCGGAAGGAAGTTCGAAAAATGAACCCGATATGGGTCTTTGACTACTTATGCTAGGGCAGTTTCTTTCTGCGGTTTGGACCCTAGAGCCACTGGAGAAAATAGAAATAATTACTGGTGCTAAAAATGGGCTTTAGCCTCAGAATAGTTACTTGGCTCAGAAGATATTGGTACTGTAACTTGAAACTAGAGCAATCAGTTGGTGCGTTAAAATCACAGCAAAAGATCCCCCCCCCCTCCAAAAAAAGGAACGTGAAGAGAATCGGTATACCGCAAGGGATGACGTTAATCAGTACGGTGAGGGATGGGAGGGGTCTGAGTGATGATATACATTATGCGGCGAGCCCAGTGCGGAAACAGACGGTATAAGATTCCAAAAATATGGTCGTTCGTCTGCCAGACCTGAGCGCGTAGGGTCCACGAACCTTGGTTGCGAATAATATCATCTAGACGAATAACACATTGGTCGATAGTAGGTCGCCTGTCCGGATCATCCTGAACCATGTCATCAACGAGTGGTTTCATGAAATCTAAACCATGTATTGCTGGATAATTGCTGTCTGGGTCTCCCTGCAAATGGTATAAGTTGCCAATAAACGGGAAGCAAATAAACCTTGCTTACTTCAGTAAAATGCATCCTGACGAGGTTTCCAAGGTAGTAAATGTCAGTAGGAAACGGATTAAATTTTCGTTCATCGCCTGACTTGAAGTCTCGAAGTTCTGGAGCCGACTTGTCAGTTCCGTGAAGTGGCGAGATACATGGTGATCTATTGGTTGGGTCGAAACGGGCAGCATTTCCATGATCGATCCAATAATACTTTGGAGGGCGTTGAGTGCGTGTGTATACTTGCTCGGCGGGGCCTGAAAATTCCAGATTGTAATCCTGTTCTGTGGGATGAAAACCTTTGGGGTACAGCTCGGAGCCATCCATCATGACATTTGGACCGGTGCAATCTCTATGATCGAAAGTTGTTAAGCCAAATTGTGAATCACCAGAACGTAAAGCCTACCGATGAGCGATGTGGTGTCGATGAATAAATTGGAGTCCCTAGATGCAACGTTTAGCTTTGTCAAAAGAAAGTTCTTTTGATTCACCTTGAAAATCTGCTGGAAAAAGTCTACGCACTCTCCAATAGTATCGAAGCGGGGAGATTTGAAGCGACGAAGTAGAGGCATGACCAGAATTGTGAATGTGTCGTCGTTAGGAATTTCAAGCAATTCATAAATAGGTACACAATGGTTGTTTGGATCCTTCAGCAGCTCCGACGATGATAGGTATAAAGAAATCGCTACTTCTTCGTTATATTCGTTCCCCAATCTGTGAACCTTCTTCAATATAATAGCAGCACCATCTTTGATGCGAATGGCATCCATTACTTGAGGCGCCTACCACATGAATTACCGAAATCTGAAGAAATAAAACAAAAAAGGCCTACTATCGTACGCAAGAAGTCCTCCCGCTTCCAAAGTCCAAGCAATGGATCCGCTGGCGGATCCATTATCCACGATGGAATCCAGCCTGGTCGATAACGTGGACGAAGTTCATATCCACACGACTTGAGCCAAGCGTATTTGCTGAGCCAGAACTTTTCAGTTGGGATGAAAGGGTCCTCCATAGAGAGGCGGCAAGGATTGGGCAAGGATACAGATGTGGTCAAGTCATAGCTGGCACTGAACATTCGAATTTCGAACAATCCTGATTTGGATGTCATTCCTCCCTCTCCCACGACCTTCACCCGCCAATCAATCAACGGGCTAGCGCTGTCAGGTATATTTTTTTTTGTCTGTCAAGATAATAATAATTCTGATTCTAATGGCGTTCACACTGGTTTAGACGAGGTTTATAATAAAGTAATGGGGACCGGAAGCTTACCAATTATCATGACTTTGTGGGTCCAATCATGACTACCTTATCGCGAACTTGAAGATAGTTGTTAGGATCACTTGCACGTTTATTCAGCATGCTCTCTGTTTGCTCTCTGTTGAAGTTTATGTGAAGTCTCCGAAATCCGACTTCCGAAGTTAACATTTGGCAGCCCCCGGACAACGAATTCTCTCGACTTTTATGATTGTGTGGACAATATAGTACCGATATCTCACTCTTGGCAAAACATCTTCACATACGCGATTCATCCAACTTGAAGGGTGATTCGATCACAGTCGACTCCCGGTAAATATCACTCGTCCGGGGTAGTACAGCATTGAATTATTGTTTTCATAGAGCGTAACGCTAACAAAAGTCACTGTGGCGCATCAATGGCAACTACCGACTAGCAATCGCCGCCGAAATGTCATACTAGCGTCGCACCTATATGACTACGATCCAAGAGAAGATCACTAGTATAAAAGATATCATCTTCTGACGGTATTCTACAGAACTCAAGACAGTCTGATCTGTATGTGTGCACCAACTTCCTCTCATTCTATGTCTGCCCAAGAGGCAACAACTTTAGCTTTTGCCAGTGGCGCTGTGGCCGTCGGAAAACTTATTTATGACACCGCTGTTGCTGTGCACCCGCTCACCGGACATCAGTACATGCAGGAAGGCGCAAAACATTTAGACAAAGCGCTCGAAATCATCAATGGTCCAGAAGCGCAGAACATGGACGTCAGTATCCTCAGATCCCATCTTCGGGATAGTGAGGTGTAAGTATTCTTCTATAGCTCGTTCGATTTTTTAATATCCACTGATTGGTCATTAGCTTAATTGCAGCGAGAGACCGACTCACACCACAGACGCAATCATACGTGGGCTCGATTCTGCATCGGGGGAACGTAAAGGATTTCTATGGCAAAGCCGATAAACTCCGGGACGAAACGAAGGCAAGCTTATGTGCATGTAACAAATATTCCTATATTCCAATAAATAAACCCTGGTCATTCTCTATAGCGCTCATCTCAAAAGGCAGGAATCAATAAAACTAAAAGAGATCTCCAGGAGAGGACACCTGGATGGAGTCCGACGTTACCTCCAATTCCGGTGCTGCCTCCGTTACCAAGCTATCCTCCTGGAGGTGAATGTGTATAATCAGTGAGCGGTGTGTGGACTGGCATTAGTGAATGGCTCCAACATTTTAATCTGGAACAATATTTATGATTTATGAATAACCCTTCCTGTCGTTACTGTCTATCTTGAAATCTCATGCTGCCATGTTCTGGAATTAACATGATTTTGGAGTTCTGTTGTGCTCTTCCATGTCAATGAGTCTGGGGAGAGCGCAAATGCCATAGTAATCCAAGACCAGTGCAGTGATGCCCGGTTCTTGTGGGCGCCTATCACACCCGAGGTATTATTCCCTATTTAGTAACATCGATTTATAACGATCTTCTCGTGACCAGGCCTCTAAAAGAGGAAACCAGCCTTTGAAAAGGACGCATTTTTGGGGGAGTGCTTACATATATCACGATAGTACATACATATGCATAGAGATATTGGGCAGGACATAGCTCAGGTGAAGATAACAGGTCATAAGAGGCCGGTATATATAGCATATGGAGCACAAGATATGGGATAGCGAAGGATAACAAAGATGGCAAAGGAGTAGAAGAATAAAATATAGACGGGTATTGAGGTTAATCTGCCCTTCGAGGGATGGGGGGTGTCTGAGTGATAATATACATGATTCGGCGAGCCCAATGGGGGAAAAGGCGGTACAGGATCCCAAAAATGTGGTCATTTGTCTGCCAGACCTGAGCGCGTAGAGTCCATGAACTTTGCTTGCGGATAATATCCTCGAGACGTATAACACATTGGTCAATTGTAGGCCGCCTCGCCGGATCTTCTTGAACCATATCGTCGACCAATGGCTTCAGACAATCTAAGCCATATATTCGGGGCATATCAAACTTAGGAAACCCCTGAAAAAGGCTCGAATTAGTATGGGAATAGATAATTTAACGTATATCAACTGACTTCCGTGAAATTTAACCTGATAAGGTTTCCGAGGTAGTAAATATCGGTAGGAAATGGGTCAAGTGTTCGTAGGACCGATTCGGGATCCTGGAATTCCGGCGCCGACTTGTCAGTGCCATGAAGTGGCGCGATTCGAGGCGACCTGTCGGACGGATCGAAGCGAGCAGAATTACCAAAGTCAATCCAATAATACTTTGGGGGTCGTTGAGTGCGCGTATAGACTTGTTGGGCAGAGCTTGTAAATTCTCGATTGTGATCTGGCTTTACGGGATGAAATCCATTCGGATACATCTCTGAGCCGTCCATCATGACATTTGGGCCAGTACAGTCTCTGTTTCATATTTGAGCATATTCTTCAGCTAGATGTCGATTACTTGCGGGGAAGACTCACCGATGAGCGATATGATGCTGATGAATAAATTGAAGGCCCTAAATGTGAATGTCGTTGGCGAATGCAAAGCACAAAGATATAGGCTTTCTCACCTTGAATATCTGCTGAAGAAAATCCATGCACTCCCCAATAGTGTCGAAACGGGGAGAGTTGAATTCGCGGAGTTGTGGTAGCACCAGAATCGAATAGGTGTCATCGTCAGGAACCTCAAGCAGTTCATAAATGGGAACACAATGGTTCTGGGGATCCTTCAAGAGTTCAGGAGATGATAGATATAAAGATATTTCTATTTCCTCGTTGTATTCATTCCCCAATTTCTGGACTCTTTTCAATATAACAGGTGAATTATCCTCGATGCGAATGGCGTCTATGATTTGAGATTTCTGAGATGACGAGTTATATAGATACACGAAGAAAAGGAGCAAGTTCCGTACCGTAAAGGAAAGAAAGTCCTCTCGTTTCCGTTTTCCGTATATTGGATCCTTCGGGGGGTTCGTTATCCAAGACGGAATCCAATCTGGTTGATAGCGTCGTCGAAGCTGATATCCGCATGATTTTAGCCAGGCATATTTAGTTTTCCAGTACTTTTCGCTGGGAGAGAACTCGTCTTGCATGGTGAAAGGGTGGTTTAGAACATAGTGGGTATAGGTTCAAGCTCAAATAACGTCCAATGCGAACGCAGTCAGGAAAGTCCAGCTTCCCACGGTCCAAATTTGAAATTTGACGTTTCAACATGAATCCGATCAAAAACGAAGAGAAGGGATTTCAGATTTGATATGGATGTAAGTAGTATGAGCAAACAGTATGTAAGAACATTTTTTAGCCTGTCTGACAATTCGTTCTCTAATTTGGTTTAATTGCCCTCTCAAAGTTCTACCTAATTTATATAATTTGACGGTCTGGCACTCCTTTAAGTTTTGATTGTTCAACGAACGTCATAAGATGGCCGGTCTTAAAGGAATGGTGAGGAATGAAAAAGTTCACCCAGCCGATATCGGGTTTTCTTTCTTTCTGAAAGAAGGAATGGTGTTGAAGATAGGCAACAGCCTCGAAATAGATGCTTGACTTGAAAGATATCGGTACTAGAGCAATCATATTGGTACCTCAAAATCATAGTAAAATATCCAATAAAGATCAACAAGCAATATGAACAGAACGATACTTCGAAAGGGATGGCGTCAATCTGAACGGTGCGGGATGGGAGGTGTCTGGGTAATGATATACATTATCCTGCGAGCCCAGTGGGGAAACAGACGGTACAAGATTCCAAAAATATGGTCATCCGACTGCCAGACCTGTGAGCGCAGAGTCCATGAACTTTGCTTTCGAATAATGTCATCCAGACGGATAACACATTGATCAATGGTGGGTCGTTTCTCCGGATCCTCTTGTACCATATCGTCAATGAGTGGCTTCAGGAAATCTAAACCATATATTGCTGGGTAATCGAGATCGGGATCACCCTGTAAAATGAGATTAGCATGCCATAGAAGTCAAAAAATTTGGACTGGCCTCTGTGAAGTGTAGTCTCATAAGATTTCCAAGGTAGTAAATATCTGTAGGAAATGGATCGAATTCGTCTTCGTCGCCTGACTTGAAATTCCGAAGTTCTGGGGCTGTCTTGTCAGTTCCATGTAGTGGCGATATTCGTGGTGATCGGTCAGAGGGGTCGAAGCGGGCAGCATTTCCAAAGTCAATCCAATAGTACTTAGGAGGGCGTTGAGTACGGGTATATGCTTGTTCGGCAGGGCCTGTGAACTCGCGATTGTGATCCTGTTTTGTAGGATGGAAACCTTTAGGGTATAGCTCTGAACCATCCATCATAACATTTGGACCAGTACAATCTCTATTATAAGAAGCGTATTAACCCAATGTTGTTAAAGCCTCGTTACGGAGAACCTACCGATGAGCAATGTGATGTTGGTGAATAAATTGGAGTCCCTACACGTAACAGACAGCTATACTGAGATGAAAGTCGACACAATCCGCGCTCACTTACCTTGAAAATCTGCTGGAAAAATTCTACACACTCTCCAATGGTATCAAAGCGAGGAGTTCCGAAGCGACGAAGCAAAGGCATGACAAGGATGGCGAACGTGTCGTCGTCGGGAATTTCAAGCATTTCATAAATGGGCACACAATGATTGTTTGGGTCCGTTGAGAGCTGGGGAGACGATAGATATAGGGATATCTCTACTTCTTGGTTATACTCGTTTCCTAATCTCTGGACCTTTTTCAATATGACAGGCCTACCATCCTTGATACGGACGGCATCCATGACTGGGTGTGCCTACGTGAGTTAACAAGGTTTTGAGCGACCCATAATAGAAGCATCCTCACTATCGTACGTAGGTGGTCCTCCCGCTTCCATACTCCAAATACTGCATCGGCTGGGGGATCCTTCACCCAAGATGGAATCCAGTCAGGCTGGTAGCGTGCACGAAGTTGATATCCACACGATTTGAGCCAGGCATGTTTCGTTTGCCAGAATTTTTCTGCAGAATTGAGATAGTCGTCCATGGAAGAAGAGTGAGAGTGCAGAGGAGGACGTGTTCAGGTAACGTCAGTCATGTTTGATGAACAGCTGGGGAAACAATCAACATCTCCATCCACATTCCCAAATTGGAAACTGTCAATGAGTTCCCACGTGTGCACCGATCGTCAATCTGTTTCGGGGTTTTCGTTTATACTCTACTGTAGTACGATAGAGTACCTCACGAGCACTGAGGCTATATCATGATTAGATGACACCTTTGTATCTTGTTCCGCGAGATCACATCTCCACGCAAGCTATTCAAAGACAATAGGATCCAAAGACTCGGCCCCGTCCAGCCTTATGCACTTAGTAGCGGCTATGGTAGGAAACGCTGCACTCTTCATGAGTTAGATTCGACACTTCTGTTGCTGATGGTAAGACTCTACTGTAATTGTTGTCCTTGCTCGTCTATCAGAATTTGACTGGGGTCTTAACGAAGTTTTACGCGAGGTGCAGCCGCCAAATGTCAACCGTGGGTTTGTGGGTCCACTCGTTACTACTCTTATCAGAAAAAAAAATCGTCAAGCGAAACTATTCACAGGATAAATCTACTAGTCATCGAGAAAATTTACGCATTGAACCTGTTGCGTCGCAAGTTATATTTCATCCTGTATACCTAGACGGCACTATCGATGAATTTTTGTTCATTTGACAGAAAGTCAAATGATTGAATTGAATATATTTCCTTACGTTCAAAGCGCCGGTGCTGGTAAATAATCTCACAGCACTGGATCGACCAGGGAAGTTATGAATTACAGCATCGTTACTGTTTTAACAAAACCACAACAAAAAGTTACTATGACACATTGGCAGTTGGTAGCTAACCAATTCACCGTTTATCCAAGGTTTCAAGGTAGTCAACCTTCGCAGCTTTTCTTATAAAAGAAAGAGAAGTTTCTAACGATAATAGTATACATTATTCAAATTCTCCGACTTTACATCATGAGTTGCGAACCAGCTTCGTCTAATATTTCTGCGCAGGCCGTAACGACTCTCACTTTCGGTGCTATCGCTGTTGGGAAAATTGCTTTGGATACTGCTCTGGCAGCACAGCCGGTCACAGGCTATCAGTACGCCACGGAAGGGGGAAAGCAGTTGGATAAGGCCTTAAAGATTCTTAATGGACCGGAAGGACAAAACTTGGATGCCTCGACTTTAACAATGCATCTGGAAGAGAGCGAAGCGTTAGTATTTTCTTGTTATCGATCTGCTCTGCTCAACGTGTACTGTGCTAATTGTCATCAGTTTAATCCCTTTGCGGAAGGAACTACACGATGGAACGCAGTCGTGTATAGGCTCGATTTTACGGCGAGGTGAAGCAAAGACCTTCTACCAGGATGCCAGCAAACTTCATCGAGACGCTAAGGTCGGTTGAGTTTAGCATATACACGCGCTTGTTAAATAACTAATCTTTCACTGGCAGGCCTCATCGCAACAGGCAACTATTGAGAAAACAAAGAGAGAGCTCAAAAAGCGAGTTAATATCCAGACTACAGTTCCTAGACTACGCCCACTGCCTCCATTACCCACTGCGTACCCTCCTTCAGGTTCTGCATATGGGCAGGTTTAAAAAATGGCAGGTTACTTAACACGTAGTACTCTCTTCTTATCCCGACTCATTGAATTAACTCTACTAGTCGCGTCGAGACCGTGATTTTTCCCAACAAATTATACCTGTCATTAATTGTTACCGCGTGCTGGCACTGTTCTATATTGCATTTAAAGAACTTAACAAAATGTCGTTGGCGGTTTTATCAGTTTTGCGGTTTCTACTCCAGTGTGATCTATTCTAATTATGATCTCGGTGCTAGAAAGTAGATTAGTGCGGCAACACCGACTGACGCTGGCAAGCGCCTGCAAGATTTTTTGATTGCGAGCGAAGCGAGCAATCATTCTCTTAGTGGCTCAAGGGGGCTGTAAACAAAGCCAAACATTACTTACGAAAATCCGTCCTCGTTGTTGCGTAGCGCTATATAGCATTCATTTCTTCCTCAATGTCCCTCATATGCAGTGGATAGCAAGTTTATATTGAATTCTATAGAACTGTGTGAAAAAACCGCGCGATTTGGGCCTATCTTCGACGTGAACACAACTTTTCATTATCAGCATTGAGGGCAGCGTAACTGAACTGTTTTAGGCTTTATTCTCTTGTTCTTTTCGGATATCTTCTGCTTTTATGCATAAGGTCTCCTCTACCATGTTATTTGAGGTAGTTAAGCACTATAATATGCACCAATGAGATTGGGTCGGCCAGTGCCAAGTGGGCATCAGCCGGGACAAGCCGAAGCACGGCGCTGCAGCCCCTGCTGGATGGCCGCTGTATTTCTGCCCATGTAACTTGCATGTAACGCGCTTGTTCTGGGAGTGATACTCTTATTTCTTCCTTATTTTGAGCGGATGCATGCGCTCTTCTGATTCTGAATGCTGCTTTCCCTTCAGAAGGCGAATAAAAGTCGAAATTAGACTCTGCGACCTGCGGCCAGACGGGCGGAGTCAGCTTCTCAATTGGGACACGTCCCGGACTCACTCTCTTATTGTTTCCCATTGTTTCTTCACGAATTCCAGTGAGACGAAGACATATTGAGCTTGAAAATGGGACTTAGATGCTTTAGACTGAAATTTCAGCTCAAATGATTCTCAATTGCGCCTACAGACTCGGATGGCGCAGCGAGCCTTTCCCCCGCAGGAGCGGATCCTTAATAACAATGATTTTTAGAGCCTCAACAGTCTCGAATGATGGCCTTTCTTCAAGCGAACTGCAATTCTATACGTACTTACTTAGCGGTGCCCGGCCTTGATGCATTGATGCTTCCGGGCGCCTATCAGTGATCAGATCGATCACGTTCTACTCCGCCATTATTCCGTATTTAGCTATATAATTTTACAACGATAATACCATACAGAGGTAATTGCCACTGAAAAGGCAATGTCTTTGTTTATCTAGTTGCACATACATGGCCTTCTAGGGTATCGAACCCTTGAAACGCTTGATTGCAGAGGATCCTTCAAGAGCTCCGGAGATGAGAGATATAAAGATGTATTTCCTGGTTGTATTCATTCCCCAATTTCTTGACTATCTTCAATATAACAAGTGCACTGTCCTCAATATGAACAGCGTCCATTATTTGTGCTGTCTGACATGATGATTAGCAGAAATAAGGGAAAACAAGGAGAAAGAACATGTGCCATGACTCATCATACCATGAAAGAAGAAAAATCTTCATGTTGCCATTTTCCATGTATTGGATCCTTGGGGGGGTTCGATGTCCAAGATAGAATACAGTCTGGTTGATAGCGCGGACGAAGCTGAAATTTGATACCCGCGTGCTTTCAACCAAGCATGTTTAGTCTGCCATTTGCCAGGAAAATATTCGTCTAGCATGGAGAGATGGAGAGTAAGAATAAAGATAGTACATACATATACATAGAGATGTTAGACAGGACTTAGCTAAGGTGAAGATAACAAGTCATAAGAGACCGGTATATATAGTATATAATTTGGCGAGTCCAGTGGGGGAAAAGGCGGTACAGGATCAAATGGGGGATAAACCGGGGCCTGCATTGTTGGGAGTGTTGACTGGGTACGGAAGTGACTCAGAGGATTCTGATGCTGGCAAGAGCAAAAATGAAGAAGGGGAAGAGGGGAGGGGAATTTATTGAAGCATTGCCTCTCCTCCTCTGAGTCTTCCTCCTGCATCCGTACCATCAGCAGGAGATGCAGATCCAGAGGAATTGGCAAGAGAGGCCCGACGCCAAAGGCTAAATCAATGGACAGAAGCGCGAAGAGCGAAAGACACAACGGGATGAAGGCAAAGCAAATTCCTTCTGATGTATGATTCAGAACAAATAGTATACATTTTCTAGTCTGTCTAATAATTCATTCCCTGGTGGCAACTTCATTAAATTGCCCTCTTAAAAAGTTCTACCTAATTTATGTACTTCAATTTGACGGTTTGGCACTCCCTTAGATTTTAATTCTTCACTAGATGGCTTGTCTTTGAGGAATGGTGGAAGTTCACCCAATATCGGCTCTTGTCTCTTTCTCCTAGAAAGAATGACGCTGAAGATAGCCTCCAGCCTCAAAATAGATGCTTGACTCGAAAGATATCGGTACTAGAGCAGTCATATTGGTACCTCAAAATCATAAGTAAAATATCCAATAAAGATCAACAAGCAATGTGAACAGAATGAGACTTCGAAAGGGATGACGTCAATCTGAACGGTGCGGGATGGGAGGTGTCTGGGTAATGATATACATTATCCTGCGAGCCCAGTGGGGAAACAGACGGTACAAGATTCCAAAAATATGGTCATCCGACTGCCAGACCTGTGCGCGCAGAGTCCATGAACTTTGCTTTCGAATAATGTCATCCAGACGGATAACACATTGATCAATGGTGGGTCGTTTCTCCGGATCCTCTTGTACCATATCGTCAATGAGTGGCTTCAGGAAATCTAAACCATATATTGCTGGGTAATCGAGATCGGGATCACCCTGTAAAATGAAATTAAAATGCCGTGGAAGTCAAACAGTATGGGCTTGCCTCTGTAAAATGTAGTCTCATGAGGTTTCCAAGGTAGTAAATATCTGTAGGAAATGGATCAAATTCAACTTCGTCGCCTGACTTGAAATTCCGAAGTTCTGGGGCTGTCTTGTCAGTTCCGTGCAGTGGCGATATTCGTGGTGATCGGTCGGAGGTGTCGAAGCGAGCAGCATTGCCGAAGTCAATCCAATAGTATTTTGGAGGCCGTTGAGTGCGTGTATACGCTTGTTCGGCAGGGCCTGTGAACTCGAGATTGTAATCCTGTTCTGTTGGATGGAATCCTTTGGGGTAGAGCTCGGAACCATCCATCATTACATTTGGTGCAGTGGAATCTCTAGTGTAGGCAATCTATTAGCTCGAGATTGAATTGTCGTTATGGGGAACTTACCGATGCGCGATGTGGTGTCGATGAATAAATTGGAGTCCCTAAATGCAAGGGATAGCTATAGTGAGATGAAGGGAGATGAAACTCGCGCGCACTTGCCTTGAAAATCTGCTGGAAAAAATCTACACACTCCCCAATAGTATCAAAACGAGGAGTTCTGAAGCGACGAAGTAGAGGCATGACAAGGATGGCGAACGTGTCATCGTCGGGTATTTCAAGCATTTCATAAATGGGTACGCAATGATTATTTGGGTCTTTCGAGAGCTTGGGAGACGATAGATATAATGATAGTTCCACTTCTTGATTATATTCATTTTTTAATCTCTGAACCTTTTTCAACATGACAGGTTTATCATCCTTGATACGTATAGCGTCCATTAGTGGATGTGCCTACGCTTGTTATTAGCAGAGTTTCGAACGAATGAAAATTGAAGATGTTTCTCACTATCGTACGTAGGTAATCCTCCCGCTCCCATAATCCAAATATTGGATGGGCCGGTGGGTCCTTCACCCAAGATGGGATCCAATCTGGTTGGTATCGCGCACGAAGCTGATATCCGCGTGATTTCAGCCAGGCATGTTTCGTTTGCCAGAACTTTTCTGCAGGAGTGAGATAGTCGTCCATGGAAGAAGAAGTACGAGTTCAGAGGAAGACGAATTCAAGTAACGTCAGTCATATCTGAATGAACTGGGAACAGTGGGAAGAAATTAACAATGAACACCTCCATCCACATTCCCAAATTGGACGCTTTCATTTCCCACGTATGGGCTGCTTACTCTGGTGCGATATGATGATTTTTGAGTAGGCTACCTAAGGAAGACATTTTGTCACAATTAGATGAGTCCCTTGTTTTCTTTCCGCGGGATGAGTCGTAGATTACTAATGGTGCGCACTCAAAAACTGGCATGTACTTGAGTACATTCCGTAGCTAACTGATAGTATAGAATATCATAAAATGGGGACTACAAAGCTGTAAAGCAACAACGATGGGACGAATTCATAGCGAGTGATGCAGCACATTTGTAGGATCGACATTTAGACTCCCCTACATGGGATGGGAGGCGTCTGAGTGATCATGTAGTAAAGACGACGTGCCAAGTGAGGAAACAAGCGGTAGATGATGCCGATAATATGGTCGTCGGCCAACCAGACTTGTGAACGAAGGGTCCACCAGCTTTGGTTGCGAATAATGTCATCTAGACGAATAACGCACTGGTCAATTGTGGGCCGCCTCGCTGGATCCTCTTGAACCATATCATCAACTAATGGTTTCAGAAAATCTAACCCATATGTTTTAGGGATACCAAAATCAGGAAACCCCTGAAAAAAAGGCAGAAGTCAACAGAAGTATGCGACATTTGGAATACATTAGCTTACTTCCGTGAAATTCAATCTGATAAGATTTCCGAGGTAGTAAATGTCGGTGGGGAATGGATCTAACGTTTGCAGAACCGAGTCAGGATCTTGAAATTCTGGGGCCGATTTGTCTGTCCCGTGAAGTGGCGCGATTTGAGGCGACCTATCCGATGGACCGAAGCGAGCAGAATTACCAAAATCAATCCAATAATACTTTGGAGGTCGCTGAGTACGGGTATAGACTTGATAGGCAGAGCCTGTAAACTCCCGATTGCGATTCCGTTTTACGGGATGAAAGCCATACGGATATATCTCCGAGCCATCCATCATGACATTGGGACCAGTGCAGTCCCTATTCAAGCGCGTTCTTCAGTCAGGAATCGATCGCCTGTGCGGAAGACTCACCGATGAGCGATATGATGTTGGTGAATGAATTGAAGGCCCTACACGTAGATAAATTTATCTTCAGCAAACGCAGAACGAAAGATATAAACTGTCTCACTATGAATATCTGCTGGAAGAAGTCCATGCACTCCCCAATAGTGTCAAAACGCGGAGAGTTAAATTCGCGAAGGAGAGGTAGCACAAGGATTGAATTAGTGTCATCGTTAGGGATTTCTAGCATTTCGTAAATGGGCACACAGTGATTGCGAGGATCCTTCAAGAGCTCTGGAGATGAGAGATATAAAGATATATCTATTTCCTGGTTGTATTCATTCCCCAATTTCTTGACTCTCTTCAATATAACAGGTGCACTGTCCTCGATACGAACAGCGTCCATTATTTGCTGTCTGACATGATGATTAGCGGAAATAAAGGAAAATAAGGAGAAAGAACATCATACCATGAAAGAAGAAAAATCTTCACGTTGCCGTTTTCCATATATTGGATCCTTTGGGGGGTTCGATGTCCAAGATGGAATCCAGTCTGGTTGATAGCGCGGACGAAGCTGATACCCGCGTGCTTTCAACCAGACATGTTTAGTCTGCCAGAAATTTTCGCCAGGAGAAAGTTCGTCTAGCATGGAGAGATGGAAAGTAAGAACAAAGAGGGTACGTGTTCAAGGTTCAGAGTTCGCACAAGCAACATCAACTCGTTACATCGCAGACGAGAATGAATCTTTCGAAAGTCACTTTTATTACACCCACAGTCTCACGGTAGCTCACGGTCCGACAATACAACGCATCACATGCCAACGTTATCTTTGATTCGGATTCAAGTTTCAATATTTCAATTTGCATATCCTCCTGTTGCTTATCAGTCGTCCAACTCGAAGCAATGCTAGAGTTATGTAAAGTAGCAGATGGTCATCATCATTTCTACTGCCTGATTTCCGCGTACGATTGAGTGAAGCTTGAATCGGCGTATCTTTATTATTTAAATACACCTGTCGTTACTTGTATTTATATCGTGCTGGCACTGTTCCTTGCTGTACTACTACATATTGATGATGCCTTTGGAGCATGAATAAAGAATGTCGGCCCTTCTCGAGGCAAAGACAAGTTCAGTGCGACAATGCCTAATATAGCCTGGGCGCCTATTAGCGATCACAACGAATCGTAGTCCACCATTATTTCCTATTTAGCAATATCAATTTACAACGACATTGCCATACAGAGGTAATTGCCACTGACGTGGCAATGCCTTTATTCATCTAGTTGTACATACTTGGCCTTCCTTGTTCTGGGGCATCGAACCTTTGAAACGCTTGATTGCAATGGACTCATTGGTAGAGTACAAGTACACCCCTAACGTGTTCCTCGATCAGTCCCCCTAAATATGAAGACAGAATGGAGACGAACAAGTGCATCGATAATGCCATTCTCTGCGCCGTTATTGCAACATGTTGCAGGTCAACGCGTGTCTCGAACATTTGAGGAGAAGGAGCGGGGCAAGGTTTGATATAGAACCTGGCTATTTTTGCCTATTTTTGCACTTCCTGGCACGATCTGCCCATGTGTCCGAACCCAGCGTTTGTGCGAGATCTGCTATGTCGTGATAGTCTTATAGTACCTGCGTCCTCCATTGGCAAGGTCTTCCAAGGCCTCGTGAAATACAGTCCTGGTGTCTGGGCAAGAAGATAGTGTTTAGCTACATCATCTAAGTAGGAACCGGTCTAGACTCAACATAATTAAGGCCCCTCAGTCGATCGAAATCAAAACTGCGGTCGTGGCACTGCTGAATGCCAACTGCTGGGTGAAATAGTGTAGATCCTGCCTAATGACCGAGATTAGTCCAAAACGATGATCTCTGTCGATGATGACAGAGCACAGTAGATAATTCCGGAATGAAAGGACGCAAGGATGACGTGGCTTCGAAGGCCCGTTGACAATGAATAGGTTGCGCACGAATTGCTTTCTGAATCAGCGGCAGCCGTATACTAGCGTGTATATCGGAGGTTCAAAGTGACTATCTGTGCGACTCTGTGGCATTGCTGACTATGATAACCAGACTACGGTTACCGACGCATCCGCGGCTTTGAAGGCGCGTATATCTCGCAGCACTTGCTCTCCATTATTTTGTTGCGAACATATAGTAGAGTTTTTCCTACCATGCCAAAAACGCACCTTCCCCGGTTCCCCGTCGATATTTCAGAGCTGGCGCAGGTCAAACGGTTCGAGGCATGTCAAGTTAAGATTCAATATAACATAGCACAGAAGCGTTCGGCGAGACAAGGTGAGGCGTGAGTCAGCATGTTGGCCGGCAGGATGATGTGGTTGCATAATGAGGCCGGCAAACGCCTAGAAACGCGTGTCTTGCCGAGGGCGTCTGAAAATTACCATCATAATCATGAGCAAGTTGAATCGAGGGGGTGTTCCCTTCGTGATCAGCTAATGACTCATTTGGGAATCACTGCTTATTTTTCGTTGCGCCCTATATAACCGCAGCAATCATCATGCTGGGTTTGCTATCATCCCCCCAGACCCCCGCGCCGTAGCATTCCAACACTACAAAGTCTTTCCTCCGAGAGTTCTTCATTCAGACTCCCCATAAACATGTCGACCACTTCATTCCTCCTACCATCCCACTTTGGATCGCCTTTCTTGACCACCATTTCCGATATCAAGTACGACTCGAAAGGGAGACAAATGAGCTACACGGAAACCGAGGTTCAGCGCCTCGAGCGCCTCGCATTTATAAACGCGTCCAAGTCGCGCAGCAGCTCGCCTGTGGACAGTCTCAATTCGGCCAACTCATCGCCGACTTCACCTGTAAGTCATGTTTTGTTTTATATCACATCAACGCGTTTACTGATTGTTTCATCAGACCAAGAAGCTCATTTCCGAGCCCTATGGTGATCCTATCGAACTCATGGCCAATAGATTGGCGGCCGAGTTCATGTACGACGACTTCTCGTCTTCATCCGACGAAGAGCAGCAAGTCATCTATTCCACCCCTCGTGCTGCGCAACGCGCGCCCGCCGTCTCATTCGCGCCAGCTCCGAAGGCCCCCTCCACCTTCACACCGGGCCACAGACGAAAGAGCTCTTCTCTTTCGTCCATACCGGAGGAGGATTAGATCATCTATACCATTTCCACGTAAAGCCAGAACATCGGAACAGTTCCGCGAACTGTCCCCAAAGTGCCTCTGACACGTACTGCGACTCTCCACCTCAGCCAAGCGCTTTCCATCGCGTCAACTCGAGTACCCCAGGCCGCCTGCCGTCCGCCTGCTCAGCACTCAAAGCTACCACCGATTGTGCAGCCGCGTACCATTGATTATACTGTCCCTGAATTATTCGAAGCATACCATCCCATTACAAGCACAGTTCAATAGTAGTTTCTATGTACATAGTGGTCTGAAACTGAAATATACCAAACAAATGCCCGATACCAATCTGCGGCGAAACAATTTCATAGACGTAGTAAGAGCTCAATCAATCGTAAATATGTAATTCCTGTTTTCAAGTGGACGTGTCGAAAGGACGCCGCGCAGTCCAAGGAGAGTCCTTCACATAAATTTACAGCTGCTTTCCTCCAATACGACACGATGCCCTCGCAACGCCTAAGCGCGGTCATGTTGTGATAGGTTTCTCATTAAACCCTCTACCCATACCATTCGGCGCTCCGCTCTTTTGAGGGCCCCCTCAGCTCAAATCGGCTTTTTCTCAACGCCATCCAAAGCTTGACGCTGGACACATGCCCAGCGGATATGACGGAATTCGCACCCTCCTTCACAGATGCCAACTGCAGGCCATCGATTACATTTATACAGAGGTCGCTTAACTGAGCGAACAATGCGAGCGGAGACATGCACGACAGGCCTTCAATCATTCTTCTACCTTTTCCATCCTTTCTCGGTAGTCGTAGCGTAGATTATCATATCATATAGATTGTTTTCCAACACGCACAATGCGATAGAGCACTATTGTGGATACTGAAACGGCAATCTTTAAGTTTGAGAGCGCACCCATTCTTAGGTTGACTCGTGTGATCCGCATGGTCAATCTTGAGGCAGAGTGGAGGAAATAAGCATGTTTTCTGCCTCGAGGACGAAGACTTATCGATCTGAGCCTCATTTCTCTAGCGCCCTGACTCATTCTGACAGTAAAAAAGGGAACCAACCTCTAGTTTAATTCCCCATCTCGACCTCCCAGGGGATCGTAGATACCGCCTTCAAAGCACTCTCTTTACTCGACCGTACACGTTTTCCACCCCATTCGTTACCATCTGAGATGGCCGACATTCAAGTTCTCCAGACTGCCCCCATTATCCCCGTCATCGATGTATGTCGCGCGTCCTTTTCATTCCATCTCAGAGTCTAAACTGCCATCGCGTCCTGATCGTGATCGATTCTTGCCGCCGATATTATAGGAACGCCTCGTCGCCTCCCCAAGCGCCTCGAACGAGCACAAGGCCAAGATCGCCGAGTACAACGAGCTCCTAGAGGTCATCTACCAGCGCGAAGTCGAGCTGGGCAGCATCAAGTCCTCCCTCGCCGACATGCGCGAGATGATCGCCCAGGAGGGCGCGCATCCTCGAGGCCGGCAGCGTCGGCGCCGCAGTGGTCCCCGCGCTCGATGCCGTCAAGTCCGACAGCGAGAGCGACATCGATGCCGAGCACGTCCTCTCCGACGCGAGCAGCAGCGCGCTGATGGAAGCACGGCCCCACCAAGGAAGGTCGCCAAGAAGAACAAGAAGCCCAAGGGCAGCAGGCGCTCCAAGGCGCCCGACGCGCACCTCGACGGCGACTGGGACTTCAAGCTGGACTTGGCGAGCCGCGGCGCGATGAACAGGGGTCGTCGCGAGTCCGCGTCAGACTCTTCCGAGCCTGCTCTGGTGTAAATGTGAACGAGGAGTGCCACCCGGGACGATTAGAATTTTGTAGCAATAAGCCATGTACCACAGGAACCTGCAGATCAAGTGAATAGATTGTATGTAATGCAATTCCACCGAAGATGAAGTTGTTTTCATTAATCCGAGCCCCCATTTTCCCGTGCACGATCGCGAACTGCGCGCGCTGCGCCTGATATTCGGCTGCGACGAAGCGCGTGAATAACGCGATATGCTACCGGCGCGTAATTTGCGCTGGGCCGACGCGTTGAGCGGTCACGGGACGCAACTTTCGCTCAGGGCCGGGTCATGCCATAATTGAATTCTACCGGTAACTTTGTGCCAAACTCGAACTCTGACAAGATCCACCCGCACTCCCCCAAAAGCTGACAGTACTGCTCCCAATCTGCCGCGCAAAGGTAATGCAAAAGGGCTCTCCACCTGATTACATTTTGTCATCTCCGGCGAACGTTGGCGGCCTTTTCGCGAACTAGGACTTCATAGATCTGGCCCGCGCCTCGAGGATGTTATCAAGACGCAGAGTTATTATTCTCACCCACAGTCCCATTTACGCACCTTGAGGCGACAGCTATCTTAACAGCCACATCTCCGCCTGAGCCCACCTTATCTCTTACCAAACCATGGGTGGCCTATTCCTTCGCTGCGCTACGCATTCAAGTCGATAAAAACTCTTGTCGACGACTACGAGGCGCTTTCAAAACGAATTGCACTCTCACCTGGAATTCCACAAGTGAACGCATCTGTACCGTATTGGAGTATCCCTTTATCTCCGATAGCTCAGCACGGAAAAGATAAGGCGCTTCCCCTGTACGCGGACGTCGTCGTTATTGGGAGTGGTATTTCTGGGACGTCTGTTGCAAAGGCGTTGTTAGACCATGTGCGTGACGATCCGACTCAAAATATGTCGAGCCGTTGAAGGTTGTCATGCTTGAAGCAAGAGATGCTTGCTCAGGAGCAACCGGCAGGCGAGTCATTTATACTATGCGCTACTCGTCTTTTCTCATAACAGTTACCATCATCCAGAAACGGAGGACATGTCGTCCCCAACGTGTATACCGAATACTTCCAGCTGAAGAAGGCATATGGGGCCCCCATGGCTCGGGAAATTTTGCGCTTTCGACTGTCTCATATTCCGACACTCATTGGCCTCGCTGAAGAAGAGGAACTGTTGTTCGAATCTCAAGCGCGCTTGGTCGATGACTTCGATGCATTCTTGGATCCAGAAATGTTCGAGAAAGCGAGAAAAGAGCTGGATTCGTATTTGAATGAGGTCCCCAGGGACCTCGCTGAAGGCTTCAACGTCGTACAGGGACGCAAAGCGATCGCAGTGGGTGTGGAATCTTCACTTTCCCGTTCAGGCGCTCACCAGGGTTACAGAAGCTCCAATTAACCAAATCTATCCACGGCTGTATCCTCAAGCCCGGCGCTTCGATTCACCCTTATCGCCTGATTACAGGACTGCTGGACAAACTACTTACGCGGTATCCCAAGTGTGTATTCTCTCCCCATACCCCATATGCCAATCTAATCTTACCTGACAGCTTTGGGCTATTTACGCACACCCCGTGTACTAATGTCACCTCTAGTGACGGCATATACACGGTCTCTACACCCAGAGGGGACATTCGAACCCCTCACGTCATCCACGCTACCAATGCCTGGTCATCTCATCTTCTCCCAGGAATGCGAAAGAAGATTATACCCACAAGGCTTCATATGACTACTCAGCGCCCCGGATATGGACTCATGCCCGCGCCCTCAAATCCACAGCCTATCCCCAGCTCAAATTGGGCAAGTACACGCGCATTTCTATTCTACCCTAATAGGCAAGAAATCGCATCTGGGAAACTCAAACAAGAATTCGCGTTTGACTACCTCACGCAGCTCCTCCCCGCGAGCAACGATTCCTCGGAGACGCCCCTGCCTACCGCTGGTGAATTCATGTTCGGGGGAGGCGCGATGCTCGGTGGATGCTCTGAAGGAGCGCTTCTCTCAAATATCGGCGTCGTGGACGATGCGGGAGGGGACTTTGAGATCGAGGCATACCTTAGCGGTGCGCTGCAGCAATATTTCGCGGAGAACTGGGGTGAGGAGCGCTCTGACTCCACTGCAAAGCCGCCGGCTGGGGAAGTGCCCTGGGGAAAAGGCCGCGTAAAGGCCGCATGGACGGGGATCATTGCTATATCGGCGGACTTGCAACCTTGGGTTGGGCGTGTACCGGAGTCGGTCTCTGGGAGGAAGGAACCGCGGGCGGTATTGCCCCCTGCTCCTCCCCGTCCCTGTCTGCCGGAGGACGTAGAGGCGCCATCTTGCTCTACGAGTATGCATACAACCATCGAAGTCGATGCGAGTGTGCCGCTAGCTGCCCCTGGTGAGTGGATTTTGGCTGGATATACCGGGGAGGAATGGTGCATGCGTGGTTGAGCGGTCATGCATTGGCGAAGATGGTCTTGGGAGTCTCTGAGGACGAGGAAGATGTCCCTGATGTCCCGGCCCCTTTTTTGATCACAGAAAAGAGGGTTAAAGCTGCGAAGTTTGAGAATCTATTGTAAAGTATCGGGCATTGTCAACTCTGTACATATTACGCATCTGGCCGTTGGCCATTCCTATGTCATTCCAATTCATGTCTGATATTCAATGCTACAAATACGAGTACAGTGTGTCATAAGACGTCGTTAGAATGGCCCATTAGTACAATGTTTGCTTGTCCGCGGGTGGCGTGCAGCCACTGGGCGCCTAATTAGGTTGGCGTCAATCTGTCAGTACTTCCACTACCCCATTCGGCTCACCAACATACTAATCCACCGTGTTCTTCGGTTTATCATCTTCCCAACTCCGTTCAAGCCTAGCCTCAATCCCGCGCAAGTATTCCCCCCTTGGCTCCCAGACCAAATCATACTGAAACATCGTGGGCAGCTTCAGGTTCTTCTCGCGGCATATCTCGTAATAGCTGGTGAGGAGGAACGGCTGCATGAGCGACGGCATGATGTCCCCGGCGGAGAAGATGACGTCGCGGCTGCACACGAGGTGCTTCATGTGTCGCAGGTAGGACTTGAGCGCGAGCTGCCGGCTCTCGCCTTTCGTGCGCTTCCACATCAGCATTCCCGGCGCGAGCTGGCGTTGTTTGCCCGGCTTGGCGAAGGCCTGCTTGGGGAGGGGCGTGTAGGGCTCGCGCATGGAATGCCGTGAGGTGAGGACGCGCGCAAGGTCGGGGAGACCAGCCCAGAGGTGGATTCCGGCCGTAGCGCGCGGGTTGCATTCGATGGCGACGAGCCGGGTGGGGGAGTGGGGGTCGTTGGGGGTTGGTGCTTCGATGAAGTCGAAAGCTAGTTGGCCGGATATGCCCGGGAGGACGCTGGCGAGGTGGTTGATGAAGGACTGAATTCCGGGGTGTTCTACGGATTCAAAGAAGACGCATGAGGATCCTAGAGTACGACAAGAGGTGTGACTTTAGGAACGAAATATGATGAGAATTTGACTCGCCGTCGATGGTATCTTGGACCGGGTATATACTAAGCGCGACGACCTTTCCATCCTGGAGAACTGAGTAACAACAATATTGCAATCCGCGAATCCACTCTTGCGCGACAAAGGCGTTATCCCTGTCTATTGTGATTCCTTCCTTTCTGTTTGGGGGCAAAGCTTGGTCTGGCATCAGATGAAAAACGTTGGTGTTGGCCCTGCCGAAGACAGGTTTGAGAGCCCATTCCTTCGTTCTATCCAACTCCAGAATGTCGTCGTAAGACTTGCAGAGCACGGAAAATGGAGTGTCGAATCCGCGGGATCCCAGAAACTTTGAGAACTCCCATTTACTGTGAAGCCGTAGTAGCAGTCCGAAAGGCGGCGAGAATAACCGGGAACGTATTTGGTCGTCTGATTCTGCGGCTTCGGCGAGGTAGAATATTTCTTCGTGGATGGGGATGATGAGGTCGATTTTTGCTTCGTGTATGGCGTTCTTCACGCCAGCGATGAAGCCCGGTGTGTCCTCTCGGGGAACAGGAACACAAAATGAATGCTTCACCTTAGAGGAAAACTTGCAGACGTGATAGTGCATGCAATCTGAATATAAGATGAGCTTAGGATGATGTCATGGGAGTTCGGAATCTCGTTTTTACGCACCGACGACATAGACATTATGTCCTGCAAGCTTCAATTGTCGCGAGAGGTCGAGCGAAACGGGGAAGCGACCATTGGTTAGTAGAATATTAAGAGAGTTAGGATTTCGAGGTTTTGGCTTGCACATTGGAGATTTGGATAAGCGGTCTCGATGGTGCTTTACTTTTATGCAGCCAGAGATGACGTCAATGATTGTCAATGTTAAAAGTCATATAGAAGACCCCGGGATATTTTGTGACTAAAAGGGAAAGTTGTGAGAGTGGATGACTTCCCGCAGAGGTTTGAAGCTCGGCGTTAGTCACAATGATTGAAACTCCGATTTGACGCTCTCAGTTGCCAAACCGCAGACCATGGAATATACCTAGACCAATTGACGGAAATATGGATGATTCGGGACGACAAATGTAGAAAAGGTCTCGCCCGAGGGGTCTATTTCTAAATAGAGCTCAGTTATATTCCGTTTGACGCAAAATAAAGTTTGACAGAGGGTCGGCACCCTCTGTCAAACTTTAGAGTTTGACGCAGGATGTGGTTTGAAATTGTGCTGACAAAGCAGCCGGCTTGACGGCAAAACAATGTTTGACACTAAATCCGAGCTTCAAACCTCTGCGGGAAGTCATCCAGTATCGACCAGGACTGTCTTTATCACATTCGAGTTAGTAGATCATGATCGGAAGTGGGGGATGTGACGGATCAAAACTCGGAATGGCTCCGAAGGTTGACAGGCGCCCGTCAAGGGAACCATGTCCAGAACTCGACAAGAAATAGAGCAAATTGCTGCTGTCGTTTCCCAAGGTCTCAAAACTCTTCACAAAGCCAATCAAGACGATCTAATTAGTAGTTATCATGTGCGAATCTGACATACATATCTCGGTATTTATCTAGATTTTCCTCGTCATAAGCACTCAACAAGATCCAGAAGATAGTGGAATACGAAAGATCAATTTACGCGTACGCATATACAAGCGCATTCCATTGAGCTTGACCAATTCCAATGATTGAAGATGAGTCGGCCCAGAGCCTCGGCCATGGCCGAAGGCCTGAAAGAGACATGCACGTGACGTTCTAGTCCGTTCGACCAAAGTCTCGCACAAAATCGTACTTGGGACGAACGATGTAGCAAATTCTGGAACAGAGGTGACGCACTCCCTGCAGAATCTCTTATAACCTCCAGATTCCGCAATGGCGCCTCTCAAACTTATCGCATCTATACATCTTACACCATGTTCGGCCAACAACCGTGGTACAACCAGCCCAATGTCTCCTACAACCCATATCAGCAGTCGTCGCGTGCGCCCTCCGACGATCAGCTCGCTGAAGAGCGTCGCCGGGCTCTTTTAGAGCGACGCGCCCGCCGTGCGCAATGGCTTCCCGATGAGGCTTTCGATGAGGACGAGGATGACGACTGGGGTTTCGGCAACTACAGACAACAATCATCCCCATACGCGGAGCTGCAGCGGAGACAAGAATTGGCGGAGCAGGCGAAACGCCAAGAGGCGCTGAAGAAGTTGCAAGCTTTGGAAGCGCTGAGAAGACAGGAAGAGCAGCGGAGACACGAAGAGATTTTCCGCAAGCAGAAGGAGGAGAAGCAGCACGCAGAGGACGAGCGTCAGCGCGCAGCAGCCCAGGAGAAGGTTTGTGGTCTATCCGGTTCTTTGGCCGACGGCGATACTGATAGGCACTCTCAGTTGGCGCAATCACAACGAAAGGTATCACCTCCAAGAGGGCCTACCGCTGGAGGACGTCAGACAGACACATCGATACCCATTCATTTCCGACGCGAGACTCCATCCCCCGCGCCCAAATCACCTTCGTCATTGAGGTCCTATCCTTCCTCTCCAGAACCATCGACCGAAGCGACCGAGCCCTCAGTTTCCCAACCCCAATCACCCAAATTCCAGAAACCCGCTCCCTCCCTTGAAGAGCAGACCGAAGCCGCGCGCCGCATCCAGCAACAATACCGCGTCCACGCCTCCCTCCGCGCCCTCGACCAGGTCGCGGCGGATTTCGAGAAACTCAAGAAGAGCTTCGTTTATCCACACACGATCGACTTCCAGAAACCTGGCGCACCCGGGGAGCACATCACCGTGCGCGCCTACCGCCCGCCGTCCGACTTCGACCAGGTGCCCGAGGGAGAGGGCGAGGAGACGCCCATGGACGTCGACGGCGCGGAGTGCAAGCTCGATTATACGTCGACAAACTACCCGCTGAACTCCCATTTAGAGGCACTGGATAAGCTGCTGATGCGCCTCGATGGAGTGGAGAGTTGGGGGAAGAAGAGCATTCGGGTGAAGCGAAGGGGCGTTGTGAAGGATGTTGAGAGGGAGGCGGCGAAACTGGAGCGGTATTGGCGCAAGGCGTGGATGGACTATATCGAAGAGCATCCTTTGCAGGTGACATCTGCGCCGAAGGACGCTGCTGACCCCGACCCCGCTACCAGTAACGATTCTCCTATGGAGACTGACGACAAGGAGTCCAAGGCGGCTGAATCTCTAAAACCGACGATGCCAAATCTCAAGGTATCGCAGTCGGACAGTTCTGGGTCTGACGACTTGGGGCAGGATATCGATGGTATTGACAAAGCTGACTTTCAGTGGTTTTAATTTCATTTTCGTCCGGATATCGAGGGGAATTTTGTGCTTATACTTCCTTCTTACCGTTTATCTGCTATTTTATCTGCATTTATTCTGCAATGTAACATATTAAGTACTCATGTATTCTACATCAAAGAAATTGTGTCGCATTCGAATCACTCACACTGCAGCATCTTCTAGTGTATGTGCGATTTATCCCGGAATCCCTTTCAATTGCAGTTTCCATCCTGGAGAAACGTCGTCTCGCCACAGTAGGTTGAGGCGGGCGGACCTTGAGAGTTCTTTTGGTGCAAGTCGATATTGCTAAATTTGGAATGATTGCTTAAAGTTAGGCGCCCAATACGCGGACATTGCCGGCGAACGCGATCGACACAGCCTTTGCTATAAGAAGGCTCGCCATCGCGAATATCGCTCCAAAAACATTATTTTTTGGTAAGTAGTTGTCGTGCAAGGAATCATAGAGAATACAGTGCCAGCCTGGTAAAATACAAGTAACAAAAGCGCTTCGAATTAGCCCTCTGATCGAACGCCAAGACACGAGATAACAGAATCAATGTCACTGAGTATGTGGTCAGCAGCGGGTTGAGTTAGCTGGATGATACACAGTCGGAGGATATACCAGCGCCTGTTGAGCGCCTGGTTGGATGGATGTTGAACAGGACTAAGCGCCTGCAGACTCGAAAATGTGCTAACAAGACTGGAGTGGTTGTACGGGTGCGGAGCAGGCGCAGATGACGGCGTCGACAATGCAATCTCCTCGGCTTGTCGTCTTCTAGCCCGCAGTTGGACCTCATCTCGTTCCCAACCCGAAGCTCCTTCAAGTTTGCGTTGTTTGATGTCTTGTAAGGATTTGTCAACGTTCGCTTTCTGAGATGTGCTCTGCAGACAGAATATCAAGTTTTCATGTTGTATCAATACTGTAAGAGATGCTTTATCCCACCTGTGTATCTACTTTAAGCTTATCCGCGCGAATGTAGAAAGACCTTGCAGCTCCCCAATTCAAAGCTGAACCAACATACGACTTGGTGTTCTCGAGAACGTCGCATCGAGTTGGAATGAGGCTACATCCTTCATTAGAATGATATAAATGGAACGGGTGAAAGGAAAGCACAGACTCGTTGCTCTTTTGAAGATATTCCTGTCGTATGTCATCATCCATGTTGGCGCCTTGTGGTCCGGTGAGAATCTCTATAGCGCCATCCAAGCACTCTGCACCAGCTTTGGCGTATTGATACCCTGAAAGAGGTGTTATAGAATGACCAGTGACGTCGTGAACTATTTTAACGACAGCAAGGGATGGTGCGCCATATTGAATCAAAGGTTGCACAACTTCCATGCCAGCAGGATTCGAGGATAAATTCAGAAGAAAGAGTTTGAGGAGCTGAGAGGTAGGGAAATTGAGCGACACTGTCGGAGGACACATTCTTTTATACGAGGTAGATACATCGTGTGATCGAATTTAATAGGCCGTCATAGATACTCAAACTGCCACCAGCACGGCATATGATGGGAGCTTTTTGTGTTCGTTTGTCGAGACCGAAAACAAGAATCATGCTGGAACAGCTTCTTTCCTCAAGTCAAATTCCGCTACGCTACTTCTGTCAAGAAATCCGAGATGGACGCGGTTTCATTCAAGGTTTATCCACGGCACCCTCTTGGTCGTACACTCCCTCCTGGACGTTGTCATGATTAGACCCACAAACCCACGGTTGCCATTTGACAGTGTCTTTATTGTATTCTTATATTAAATATCAGTAACAACTCAGCAATATTATAACAAAAACAATTGCAGTTGACCGGCGCATAGGTTTTGAATAAACGTTATGCGAGGGATAACTGTATCGCATGACTGTTGAACCAGCCAAGTGTAAACCAAGATGTAGTCTTATCTATCTGCAACCGGGATCCTAAATGGCCAGAACTGGAGAAAGAAACACTTATTGTTGTCTTTTATTTGTTGAAAACATGGGAGTCATGATAACGCCGATAACGGATAGCAAAAGACTGCGTTGCAGCAGACTAGTGAACGCTATTCACCCAACAAATTCTCCGCAACATGTGACCTTCGGAGATCACCGACTGGAGGGCTTGGCAATATTTTGCGACCTAGTTGTAGTTGAGCTTATGAGCCTCGAATGCATAAGATACTCTTGTTATCGATGAATGTTATAATCATTATTATTGTAAGATATGTTGAAGATATGTTCTGAAAATTCATGTGCAAAGACGCGTCCAACTCGTTCCTTTGCCCCCTGGCGTCCTATTTACGTACAATCCATAATTAGCGCATCACCGTCTAATATTCGCACCTGCAAAGATTCAACTTGGATTCAACCCCCCTCGACGCTTGCTCGACGCGTCAATTTTCAAAATACTTCATGGATTCTCCAAAACACGCCTGGAGTGCCTTGACAAGAAGAAGCAATATTACCGCCAACCATGTACGGAAGCGATGACGAAGCTGAGGTAGGATTTCTTTTTATAGTTGACTTTCTGCGCACTCGTGCAAAGTTCTGGCGTCAGGCAGCGGACATCTTTGAAGCCCAGGCATCGATCCCCAATTCATCTCATAATTGCATCTGGAAGAAGTCCGTGTACGATCGTGATATTGGCGGGGATGCGGCGCTTATGGTTGAAGATATTTGGCGGTATGAAGAGACAGGGAGATCAATGCTTAAGCCTTGGGCCAACCCCATAAGCAAGAAGAAGGTGAGAGGATGAGAAACACGATGGGCTACTACGTTAAGAGTCAGATTTGACTCCATGAACTCCGAGGCTTTCAAGTGAAAAGTCTTTGATTCACACTCAAAGTTAAGGTTGTATGATCAAATTTAAACTCTAGATATTATTTTAACACTATAATATACATGTCCTGTCTCTTATTCAATTGTTCTATGCATAATAACCCCCCTCTCCCGAAAGGCACTGCAAGCACACTGTCCATGCAACGGCGTGTGAAGGAGCTCTATCTACTGCATACGCGCGCGACGCGTCAAGTCCACGTCGGTGATCTCCGAAGGTCACGCATCACGTGTTGCGGAGAATTTGTTGGGTGAATAGCGTTCACTCAGCAGACTATTTGGGGGTACACAGTCTGCCCAAAGTTTTTGACAGCGCAGTGACAGCTTCCATCAAAAAGAAGCTTAATTTGGAAGTACCGGTGACACGGCACCTCTACCGTTGGCCACTGGGCTCAGGTCTAACATCAGCACCAAATAGCGGATTCGCACTGCTTCTTCGACTGATGGGGTTCTCTGAGGTAGATTCGGTGCCAAAGGGTGTTTATGGGGTCCTGCCCGTTACATAATAATGTGTTATTCTCCATACTGTATGTTTAGCAGAGGTGACGCGATCCCGGGCGCTTATGTATACAAAACAACCTGCAGAAAGTCAGAGACCTTTCCTGTGATGAATATGCATGGGAACCATGAGGTGTCCTGCAAGTGTCCTATGTGTTTTCAAATTTCCACTTAATGAGGCGAACGTGACTGAGCATTTGCTTAACGTGGTAACTTTTGGAGGAAGATTTTTCGGCGCCGACGGCACTGCTGCAGACCTGAACCCAGCAGTGAGACTCCGGTAGGCCCAGGTCTGCATTGGGAAGTATGCCACATTGTCAAAAAAACTAGAGTGAACGTGTGGTTAGATATCGTGAGTTCAGCGCCCAAAAGTGTTGAACTCACTTAGATTTTGTTTAATATGTTGTGCACTGAAGCGGAGCGCGTGAGCTCAGTGTGAATGAACAACTATATTATACCTGAAGCGGAACACGTGAGCTAAGACAAACTAGGAAATAGAATACACAACATAATACATAGTCTTTCCAATTCACTCTGCGATGATTGCGCGGCTGAGCGCTGAGCACGTCCTGTATGTACGCCGCACCGTACGCGGTAAAATTACTTCCAATGGATCCGTAAATTTTATAGTTAACCTCCAGGCATTGCAAATATGCCCATTGTGAATGGTGAAGATATGATTGACTTGGGTGTAAATTAACAAATGGCCATGAACATGTATGAGTTTTAGCTTCGACTTGGAAATACAACTCGTATGTGAGTTGGAATTTTAACAACATTGACAGAGACACTGTACCTGCAATACGAATATGATTCCGAATCAAATGCCTTATACACCTCAATCGGATTTCTTAGAAGTAAACGCGAGGTCGAGATGATGGGGGAGGGGGAGAACAATGGGCTCGGCGTGCCAATATATAGTGTTCTAATTAGATAGGCGCATCCTTGAGAAGATAAACACGACCTCAATTTGCGCGTTGATCCTTGGACAGTTTGATATTAAAGTCGAAGGTTTAAAGTGCAGTTGAATCAGATTGTCTAATTCTCTGGTCGTTTGAGCATTAGCGACACCCATAAACAGATGGCACAGAAACAAATAGCGTGTCTATATCAATGGTAACAGTTTACATAGATCATTTGTGTATTTTCCTACTATGTATTTCAGTCGAGCTCAGGCTGTTGTAAACTGAAAAACACTGGTCGAGCGACTCCGAACAGCCTGAGAGCAAACAGCATCAGACAACTAACTATCTGATTTTCTTTGGGTACATACATGTAGAGAAAAATAAGTGTCCCTACTCTGAGGGCAACTGGCACAAAGCGCTCCAGCATGCTTGCAGAGCGTTGGCAGAGCGCAGAGGCATGTGTGTGTGATTACGTAATATAGACGTGACACACTTTATCCATATATAGTATAATACTTAGACAAATACACCATGCAACAAGGACCCCATCATTCAAGGAAGCCATCAATTTGTACTAAAATCTGTGCGAATCCGCGATTTGGTGCTGATATTAGACCTGAGCCCAGTGGCCAACGGTACACCTCACGGCAAATATCAGCTTTGGGCGCATCAGCCAAAGTACTTCAAAATTCGAGGTGTCTTTGCACTCGTTGCTTATGTATTAGTATTCTCTAGTTAATTGTATTCCTCTCTTTTTAAAAATATGTTTCAAGTATTAAAAACATCGGAGTTGATGGCGCAGAGGAATGATTGTGCGGCAATACAGTATGTGGGAACCTGTACTTCAAACTTTCAAAGTTTGGTCGCGCAAGTGCTTGGGGCCTTAAGGCATAAATGAAAAAAAAAAATCCCAAAAGAACACGGTAAAGTTCGGGATTGAACGCACGACTTTGCGACTCTGGACGAGATACCCACGCATACACATAGGCCGTTGAGCTAAACTGGCTTTCCCAAAATTAGGGGAAACTTAAATAGATTAATAGAAAGGAAACAATATTTGGCTTCGCTGCGGGCGGCTACCTACGAGTCGTCCAATGTCCTCTTGGGATGGGCTATCCAGGGGGGTTGCTCGGTCATTAAATATGTCGATGATTCTGGTCTGTTGTAATAGCTCTGGTCGTGTAGTTTAAGGGCTGCATTATGGCCAAAAAGGCTTGTGTTCTTCGTGTTGCATGGTATTTTTGACGAACTTGAGGCAAATGTTTGTTTTATTTTGTTCATGTGCGTAATACTCATATTTGTACTTATATCTATTCAACTTTCTTGTTGGATGCCATCCAGATTCGAAGGTACTGCAGCGCTGCACGTTTGAGCTGATGCCAGTCGGCGGATGCGGAGTTGCAAACTTTGGTCCGAACCATGGTGCCGAAATTAATGTGACAGGCCGAGTGACAGCGAAGCGCAAGAAGCCTGTCAAAAACTTTGGGCAGACTGGTTATCCACTATTTGGCTAACTTCGTAAATGTTGTTGTTTTCAATCCGTGAAAACCGAGTCGACCGAGTTGATCACTTTCCGCCGTGAACTTTAAATATAAAAGGCAGGTCTCGGAACTCGGTAATCCCGCTCCCAGTGCGCCTTTATTGATTATTTGGCTCGCCGCCGTCGCTAAGAATAGGTTAGAGGCCTGTTCAAGTTCGCCAAGTGGCGCGGCTGACCTTGCTATAGCCTGTATACAACTTCCCGCTCTGTACTTTGCCCCTTTTCACTCAAAATATAGCATGTTTAAGATACTGTACTAGATTTATTGATGCAGTTACTAGTAGTATGGATGAATTAATACGTAGTAGAGCATTTTGAGAGCATTGACAGCAGGATGTGGAAGTGCGAGAAGAATCAGACAACTTTACCGAGAATTTTCAAGCTTCGAAGCAACGGCGATGTGTTGGAGAGTCGAGATTCAAATTCATGAGACGCCGCGGTCATTTTCTAGAGGGCGGGGGTTGTGCATCGTGTGGTCGTCATAATAAGCAAGGCGAGCTGCAAGTTGGGTGATGGCGATGGCAGGCGGTGCGAGGCGGTGTGATTCATTCAAAAGAAACCATTAGGCACAGTGAGTACAAATTTCTATTCGGGGTGTCAGTGTGCTGCTTAGCTTCATGGTGCCGAGGGAGTGTGCGAAGTGTGCGCACCTTGCCCAACCATACATATGCTTTCAGAACACCTTCAGCACTCAAGTACTCATATTCCATCTCGGGGGGTTGGAAACTTGGAAAAGAAGCGGCGGGATACACAGGAACTCGCTCTTGACTCCTTGCTGTGGTCGCTATGGGGGCATGCGGATCCAAGACGCGCAACGCCGCAGCTTGACACCGTTCATGCCACCAGATTCAGAGTCCACCTTGGGGTCGGATATTGTTGCATCTCGCCGCGATGATCCTGGAGAGCGAATGAAATGGCGTTGAGCATTGAGCGTGATACGCAGGGGTGTTGAGTTTAGGGGCATCAAGGTAAAGGTGGTGGCTCGTGGCGGTGGAGAGAATTGAGTCCTGCGACTCCTGCCGGTGCGCAAACAAAGGCGCGCCGCAGGCGGGATTTATTCTTAGAAATTTTCTTTTATATTTAAAGTTCACGGCGGAAACTCAAAACTGAGTCGACCGTGGGTGCGTAGAAGTGTGGGACATTAGCTTGCCCGATTTGGGGAAACTAATTGGGATGTTTGTTCTTGTTCATCACCGGCGGCCATGTTTGACGTTGATTGATCACTCTCTCCTCTCTTCCTTATACTCTCTCTCACTCGATGGCAGGACAACTTTCTCCCGCAGACAAATACTGGAAAAGTTTACAACCCTGGCTGAAATCGTGCGGATACCAGCTACGCCCTCGATATCAACCAGATTGGATTCCATCTTGGGTAACGGATCCTCCAGCGAATCTGATACACGGAGTGTGGGATCGGGAGGATTATATGCGTCCGAAGGTGAGCAATTTTTCGTGGCGTACCTGTCGGAGACTGCTAATCATCTTCTTAGGCACCCCCAATAATAGATGCCATTCGCACCAAGGACGGGGTAGCTGTTGTATTGAAGAAAGTTCGCCGGGTAGGCAATGGGTTCGACCAGGAAGCACAAGTTTCCCTATATCTATCATCTCTGGAGCTTGCAGCAGATCCTAATAACCATTGTGTGCCCGTTTATGAAATGCTCGAGATCCCCGACCACGACAAATATGCCATTCTGGTTATGCCTCTCCTACATCACTTCCAATCTCCGCGTTTTGATACCATTGGGGAGTGCGTGGATTTCTTCCAGCAGATTTTCAAAGTAAGATATCTCACACTATGTTTTCCCCCCCTTTCATTGAAAGATTCTATATTTAGGGCCTCCAATTCATTCACCGACACCATATCGCTCACTGGTGGGAATTTCATCCGAAAGAGCGACTTTACGCTAATTAAAATATGCTCTATCCGATACAGTGATTGTACTGGTCCAAACGTTATGATGGATGGCTCCGTGATATACCCCAGAGGTTTTCATCCCTCCGAAGAGGACCGCAATCGCGAATTTACAGGTCCAGCTCAGCAGATGTATACGCGTACCCAACGTCCTCCGAAATATTATTGGATCGACTTCGGTAACTCTGCTCAATTCAGTTCCTCAGATAAATCACCACGGATCTCGCCTCTTCATGGCACTGACAAGACGGCTCCTGAATTCCAACATCTTGACTCAGGCAACGAAGAATTTGATCCCTTCCCCACTGATATTTATTACCTCGGAAATTTGTTGAGAATGCACTTTACGGAGGTAAGCTTATAATATTGCTTGAATACTGAGGAGTACTGATCTTGTTTTGCCGCAGGGCAATCCACAACTCAAATACCCCGCAATATATGGTCTAGGGTTTCTGAAGCCGCTCATTGATGATATGATTCAAGACGATCCGCAGAGCCGACCCACCATCGACCAATGTGTTATCTGTCTGGAGGACATTATTCGTAGCCAGAGCTCATGGACCCTTCGCTCGCAAGTCTGGCATACGAATGACAATATTCTTGGTATTTTATACCGTCTATTCCCTCATTGGGCTCGTCGAATCATGTATATTATCACTCAGACACCCCCCATCCCCTGTAGAACGGATTAACTTTGATACCCATCTACATTCTATTATTCTATTCTACTCCTTTGTTATCTTTCGCTATACCCATCTGTTGTGCTGCATATACTCTATATACCGGTCTCTGATGACCTGTTATACCTAAGGCCTGCATATATATGCACTGTTATGATATATTGAAGCACCCCCCAATGTGTGCGTTTGCCAGTGTTGTCGGTGTTGTACTTTACTGTTACATAAGTGTTACAACTCCAACCCGGTTGGATTAATTCGACAGTAGCACTTTCGCCCACACTTTAACTGATAGAAACTGAATAGAATTAACTGTACTCCATTTTCTCTTTTTTAACTTGTACGTTCCAGTGGACCCGTACACCGCCAAAGTGTAGCCATGTGCCTAAAACGTGGGGCTCGTCACCTAGTTACAGCATTTTCCCACCTGGGTCAGATATTGATGCAATATTCCCTCAACGTTCAATTCTGGCTAATATCAGCATGTGGCCAGGTTGATATTGGCGTCACATTTTTGCGGATGTTGGGAGCAGCTGGAGAGCCAGGTCGAGCTAGTAGGCTTTTTGGCCTTCAAACTAGCTGAGCATATACATCCGTAGGGGAGCCTCTGCACCTGCATGGAGCCTTATACTGCAGGTATTCCTCAGTTGACAGATGTCCATATTACAATGGGTTTGAGATGCGAAGATGATTTTTATTGGGCTATCTACTTGTATGTACAGTACATGAACATGGAAATAGTTACAGACTTCCATTCAAATCCCAACCACCGAGCGGGTGAGGGTCTCATAGGCTCTATGAGACCCTCACATTCTGATGCAAGCTGGGCGCCAAACAGAAGGCAAAGTGTAGAGCGAGACACAACATCATGAGGGGGCGGCGGAGAGGCAATACAGGGCGCTGGAGGGACTGACAATGGAAGGCAGTGGAGAGGCCTAACAATCTTCTGAGCCTATAAATATATTGATGATTTGACACGACACGAGCAGTTAAAAAGTACTCACAGTTTGTCGGATACAGGGGGATCTGAACGAATACAAGTTGCGCACAACGGCGCTCACAGTCGGGCTAATTAGTAGGTACTAGGTCAGCTTTTAAAAAGCTCTGTCTACAGTTCTCGTGAGCTGGCAACTTGAAATTGGATGTGGAATAAGTCAACGTACCTCTTGAGAATAAGGTTACTCAGCTGGATAGCAGCTGGAAAGTATAATGAGCATGAAAGATTAACGACACTGACAAGGGCACTCACCGGATGTTTGGCAGCCAACCGAGCGCCACTGCCTGCAGCCAGATGCCCGAACCAAGCATAAACAACCCCAGCAAAAATGTCTGGGAGACCCTTGTTGTGTATCAAATCCCTATCTAAGATCGGTTAGCTCAGTGGTAGAGCACCGGCATATATAGCTGGAGGTCATTGGTTCAATTCCACTCCTGGTCATTTCTTTTCCAAGGTCATCTCGTCGGTGATTCACAACATGGTAGCAGCAACTGTGTTGGCTTGAGTTTGTCTCTAATCGGGCAACTCAGGACTTGGAACCCTCTTGGGGTCTGTGCTCCTTAGCATTAGATTAGATAGTGATTCCGGGGGTGTGTTGTGTATCAAATCCCTATCTAAGATCGGTTAGCTCAGTGGTAGAGCACCGGCATATATAGCTGGAGGTCATTGGTTCAATTCCACTCCTGGTCATTTCTTTTCCAAGGTCATCTCGTCGGTGATTCACAACAACCCTACAAGAGGTTACATAGGTACATATACAAAAGAAGTACTCCTGACAAAGGGAGGAAGGGGAACTGGAGGGGAAGGGAACGAACGAACGCAGTGGTTGATGTTTAAGCCGTGTGTGGGAGCGAAGTTCAACTTGTTCAAGGTTCAATCGGAGTTTGAATGGACTTCGTCGAAATTATTACATTGTGACGCGCTCCCGCCCCCGCATACAGTGATACACGTTCAAATCTCACCTTCCCGCACTTCTTTGTATCTGGACATGCCAGATAGCTATGCAGGAAACATGCAGAGAATGTCTCATTTTGGTTGACACTGCTCCGAGTCGTTATGCAGTAGATCCCCAGGACACGCATGATAAGAAAACTAACAAAAACATGTATTGGGCTGGGATGAAAACCTTGGAGCCAGCCTGAGCTATAAACCTGTCTCGAACATTGAGATGCCGCCAGCTGTGTGACAGGTGCCATCATGTTGAAATTACCTGCATCAATTTGCTGTAACTCAGCATTTGGCGAGATGTTTGGATCACGTTTCGTACAAATGGCGGTGTAAGTGTCGCCATGATATTTCCGACCAATCTATTTATAGCATGTCGTGCAGGCCATCTCCGCTTTTTCCCGCTTTTCAACTTGAAAAAGTTAAAATTTTTAAGAAGGGATATTGAATGCTTCTACAGGGTGTCTATACGATGCTCAAACTATGCCCTGATCCATATAAAATGACGGAGTAATGAGTTTTGAGCGTTGGCCAAAAATAGATGCGATGCCGCGTCGGTTTGTCCCTATATTTGGCCTATTTTAGGGGGACAGTGGGAAGGTAGTCGTCGCTTTTTGGGATTTAGTACCTAGCTTTTCCAAACGGAGCTTTTTCGCTTGTTTTACGCTTTTTTACGCTTATTTCCGCTTGACTAACCCTAAAAAAGTAAATTGTGAACTTTCTGATGCATGCCATTTGTTTCCGAAAAGGGCAAGTACTTTTGGTCAGAATCATCCTTGCTCAAGCGCTCATGTAGCATGTCGGAAATCAGCGAGGTGCCTGATCAGAAAGATGCCTGATGAGGGCACTTTTTTCACTAATAGGACGCCATCAAGCCTGGGCAGTGGCTTAATAATGAAAAATATGCCTTATTAAGGCGTAAAAAGGCTCAAAATAAGGACGACGTGTGTCATGGTCAGGCCTAGCCAGGCGTTGTCGGCATTGGCGGCCTGATCGGCCTGATTAGGCACTTCGCAAGTTTCCGACACACTCCATCGTTCTTCCTCTCTTCCTCAGTTTGCTAACAGAAATAAACCACCTCACTTCAATTGAAATAGAATGGTGCGCCATGCAAGTGTGGTTCTCTACCTTTCATCAGTTCCACGAAATCATGCTGTACCCATTAAAATTGGCCAAAAGGGAATAGACTACCGAAATGGGGATTGATAAGCTGTCACTTGAACGAGCCGATTGTAATTAAACATTCAAGGCAAGTTCAAAATTTTGTCACCATACCAAGGAAAGCCACGTATAGATCAGCAACGCTACAATCCCCTCTCTCCTTCTTTCAACGGCAGTTTTCTCTGTATGACAATGTCAACATTGTAAACTGTCATTACTTTAAATGGAATAAAGGCTTGAGCGCTCAGTGATCAGTCGATTGGTATAACTCGAGTGGGTTCTTCGAAGCACTGTGCTTAGGGTTTAGGGGGTTAGCACTTGAGCCCGCTATTGCCGCATTGATCTGTACCGTATAAGCACCGACGGAGGATCACATCAAGAAATGTCCATAAGACCGATAAGTACCTCCAAAGACATTATATTGAAACATTTAAAAAAATTAATAGCATTAGGTCATTCTTATCAAGGAATGCCTGAGAACAGTGCCAGCACGTAGTAAAAACTTGTAACGACAGGTATAGTTTGTCAGATAAAAATCATGGTCTCGATGCGACTAGAAGAATCAGATTGAGGGGGTACTCGTTGCTTACACCTGTCGATATGCAGAAGGTGGATATGCAGCAGGTAGTGGAGGTAGGGGGTGCTCTTCGTTAAAGTTTCGCTTTTGCAACTCTCTCTTAGTTTTCTGAAGGATTGCTTTGTGCGATGAAATCTATGAGAGAGGTAGCGTTAACGGTCAATGGATATCCGGATTAGAGGATGTATGTTCATTAATTTACCGTTGCGTCTTCGCATAGTTGTTCAGCACTAGTATAGAATGCTTTCGCATCGCTCCGGTGCAAAAAAGAACCCACGCAGGTTTTAGTCTGCTGCGATAGTCGTTGCCTGATTGGAATTAACCTAATGGCTCGATAAACACCACAAACATAGAACGGACTCAAGAAAAATACGCACTTCTCACTTTCCTTCACATGAGTCGCGAGATCGCATGCACTCATGTTCTGTGCTTCCGGTCCGTTGATAATCTTCAGCGCTTCGTCTAAGTGTTTCCCGCCTTCTTTGGTGTACTGATAACCAGTTTGCAGATGCGCAGCAGCCGCCAGATCATAGGCAGTTTTCCCAACGCCGACAGCACCGAAGGTGATAGCTACGACTGCCTGGACGGGAATATTATTGGGGTCGCATGAAGCCATGAGAATGGATGATATATGAGATGATAGGTCTGGAGGTCTAAAGAATATCGTCAGAGGCTGTCATCTTTTATAATAGAAACACCGCAACGGTACAGATGTACTTGACGTCCCGTACTCCAGAGAAACTGCGACGGAGAACCAGCTGCCAACATGTCATACTAACTTTTGTTGGCGGTTTAATCTGTAGAACAATAGCAATGCTGTAATACTATAACAGTGATACTCCGGACTTCTTTCCCTCGTCCAGCAATTACTTGCATCAAACTTGCATAACCTAGCAAGATGATTCATCATTCAAGTAACACACCGTTCACATTTCCTTAGCCTGGAGTCCAGCCTGAGCGCGTCAATGCACGCTAACACCACGCCCAGCGCCTGCTGAACACCACTCGAATTTGTTCGGGGGATACTGGAAAAAAAAAGAGCAGACATGAACGACCTTGTACTCCAATTGATCCATGTTCACGATAAGGTAGTCATGGTTGGACCCACAAACCCACGACTTGACAGCCATAGGCGAGAACTCTTGAATCTCTGACGCGTGTATGTAGAAGTAAGAACAATTATAACGGTTTAGAACAGAGCGATGGGGCTAGATACCCTAATAAACGATTCTCAAAGCCACCGGGCGTGTAGAACATGTTGAGGAATTGTTCTCAACAAATGTGATTCATGAAACGCGCAGGAAATTAACTGATTGACGGAGTCCGAACAGACCGTGAGAACGTACAATGACCTGCCCAATTGGGAAGGCGAGTTCATTGTTCGACCCTCGACTGTTGTTACAGTACGACGACTGACGCTCCTTGACCATATACTCATCTGCGTCTTTCATCAGCACCACTTGATCGTCTCCCTTTCTCTATGACAGACCTTGCACCAAACGAAAAGTTTTGGGCAAGCAAACACGGCTGGCTAGAATCATGCGGATACCAGCTTCGTGCACGTTATCAGCCAGACTGGATTCCATCTTGGGTAACAGATCCCCCAGCTGATCCAATACTTGGGCCATGGAAGCGGGAGGATAATCAACGGACGATAGTAAGTGATTTTGCTGTTGTCGTTGCACAGATTTCTTCGATATTGTAGGCACCTCAAGTAATGGACGCTATCCGTATCAAGGATGGCACAGCCGTAGTCTTGAAGAAGATCTACAGGACGGGCAACGAATTCGACCAAGAGGCAGAACTTTCTCTCTATTTTTCATCTCCAGAGCTCTCTAAGGATCCAAACAATCATTGTGTGCCCATTTACGAAATCCTGGAAATCCCCGACGATGATACATTTGTGGTTCTTGTTATGCCTCTACTTCGTCGCTTCAGGTCTCCCCGCTTCGACACCATTGGGGAATGCATGGATTTTTTCCAGCAGATTTTTAAGGTGGAAAAACATAGTTCGTTTTGTTCGATTCCAATCACCAATAACCCTTTTCTTTAGGGACTTCAATTTATTCATCGACATCATATCGCTCATCGGTAAGTTTTCGGCTGAGATGAAAGATTTTCTGACTCAAAATCACATCTTATAGTGACTGTACTGGCCCAAATGTCATGATGGATGGTTCAGAGCTATATCCCAATGGTTTTCATCCTGCAAAACAGGACTACAATCGCGATTATACTGGCCCTGCCGTACAGATGTATACGCGCACTCAACGCCCTCCAAAATATTATTGGATCGACTTTGGCAATGCTGCACGCTTCGACCCGTCAAATAGATCCCCACGAATCTCACCGCTACACGGAACTGATAAATCAGCTCCCGAATTTCGGGATCTCAACCCGGAAGACGACCATGAACTCGATCCATTTCCTACTGATATTTACTATCTCGGAAACCTCGTCAGGATGCATTTCTCGGAGGTAAGTAGTTGTAATCTGTCCGTCGAAGTATTAATTCAAATCCTATATAGGGAAATCCCAAGTTGCGCTACCCGGGAATATATGGATTGAGTTTTCTGAAACCACTTATTGATGATATGGTACAAGACGATACACAAAAACGGCCCACCATTGATCAATGCATCATACATCTTGATGACATTATTCGTAACCAGAGTTCATGGACGCTTCGCTCACAGGTCTGGCAAAAGAATGACGATATTTTTGAGATCTTGTACCGTATTTTCCCCCATTGGGCTCGTCGAATCGTGTATATTATCACTCAGACACCCCCCATCCCTCGCAGAACAGATTAATCTCGATGCCATTCTATTCTTCTACTCCTTTGCTATCTTTGTTGTCCTCTGCTATGCTCGTATGTTGTGCTACATATATTCTATATACCCGTCTCTGATGACTTGTTATCTTCACCTTAGTTAAGTCCTGCCCAACATCTCTACGAGTATGCATATGTTTGTACTATCGAGTAAGCACTCCTCAATGTGTACGCGTTGGTTCATCATTGAACTGTTACATGTTGCAACTCGGCCCTTGTTAGATTAATTGTAGTAGCATTTTCGACGTCATGTATTCTACTTTGTCTTCTTATGCTATATCGAGCAACCATCCTAGGCGCTGTTTTATTGACAGAGAGCGAAATCCAAGTATTAAAAAGGCCAGATACTGACGAACGATTGAGATCTGCCAAGATCCCAGATGATACTGGAATTGAACTGTATATGTACATGTGTTTTTGTGCTTGCTTGAGCGATTCAGTACAAGCCGGCACTTGACGTAACGTGGACCGCTGTTGACGTTGAAATTTGAAACGTTGATATTTCGATTTATCTTGGACTTCCCAGCATTTCCAATTGAGTTGATCGAAATATTGGCGCGAATTGCCAATTCCAGCCGATTGCCGGGCGCTTAGTGCAAGGCGCTTATACCGTGTGACAAATGCTAGAGCAATGCAACATAAGAGTGTCCAGCACAATAAATTATACCACGTAAAGACAGGGTGTGTGTGTAGATATATACAACGAGTTCCATTACAAGTAATGACCATATATCAAGAAAGGAAGTTCAATCTGCGAACATCCGAATTCCAGTGGAAGCGTTAGGTTCGGTAGGAGGGCCAGTTTTGTCCTGGAGCGGGGTACCATCCGGAGCTTGGCCCAGCTCCATACTGAAGCTGGGGGGGGGCTGCACCTGGAGGGTACATCGCTGCCTGTGTATGCTGCGAAGGATTCTGAGAATAGACCGGCTGAACACTCAAAACAGGGTGTGCAGAACCGCCATTGTATACGTAGTGTCCTCGGCTTTGATCTTCGCGTCGAATTTTCTCGCGCTTTTTCCCCTTACGGCTCTGCTGATTTTCTCCATCAGAGTTGTAACGCTCCTCCGAAGGATGACGTCTCTGGGCCTGTTGTTGGATCCTTTGAAATTCCATTGTAGCGTAAAGGTCTGCTTCTTCGATTCCATGTTCACATCGACGCTTGTCCGAAGAATTCTTCATCAGAGAAAGATATTAGCAAGGGCAAATGATTAAAGGAACCAGGCGTAGAGCGAACCTTTGTCTGCTGGTATAATTTATAAGATGCGGTATGGAAGTTGCGCGCAGAGTTCCAATTTGTTATAGATCCAATGACTGTGCTTGCTTCATCTTCTAGTCTGTTCCTTTCTGGCTGCAATCTAGTTCAAGTGAGTATCGAAACTACAGTGTTCGAGTAGGAGGAGAGTACCTCCGGTGGGCTTTGAGAAAGTTGCCGCGCTCCAAGGCCCATTTTCCGTCGTGTTTTGCGTCTGGGGAATTCAGAATTTCTAGAGTGTTGTCCATATACTCGCCGCCTTCTTGGGAGTATTGATACCCTGTAACAGGACGAATGTCGTTTCCGCCAACGTTGTTGAGAGTAGTTACGGCCGTAAATCCAGCAGCCGCAACAAGAAACGAGGTGGTGGGCTCAGGCATAGTAGAATATAATATCAAGAAGAAGTGGCAGAAAATTAGGAAAATTAGAGAAGGTAAAAAGAATGAATGAAACAGATAGTGGGATATTGGGGGCAGAATGATTAGACCTGGCTTTATATGCAGCGTCTCTCTCCCTATTAATGCTACCATTTTTTTACTCACATAACAAGAACTTACGTTGAGCTCACAACACCCTACAGGCGCATTCAGAGGAAATATGATAGAGATGTCGTGAAATACTTCAGGTTGATGATTCGACCGCCGACGTTTCACACCTAACACGCACACTTCCGGCTAGTAATCAATAGAAACAATAAGAATTGTGTGTACATACTATAGATACGGTGTGACAGCGACTGACATCTCTACTGTGGGCAAGTGCCACTAAGGTGACGTCCTTGCGTCGCCCACAGTGCTGCCTTGTTCCACAACACAGCCATTTGGTGGAAAATCCAAAAAAAATGCTCCTTCAGATTTAGCGAAACGTTAGTAACAACGATGACAGAAGTACGTACGTGAAGCAGTGGAATACAAGGATACAATCAATTATTAGCCTGTACATTCCGTGGACCTGTCGCGTTGATATTATTAATATCAATGTCATTGATAATAAAATGCAATCTATTTATATCATGTGTCACGTTTCTTATACTTCCAAAAATGGTAAGTCGAACAGTCGAACTGTTACTTAGGTCATAATCATCAAAATGGCTTGTTCATTTAGCACTCATCGTTCTTCCTCTCTTCCTCGTTTTGCTAACAGAAATGGACGACCTCACTCCCATTGAAATAGAGTGGCGCGGCATGCAAGTGTGGCTGGAGTCGCGTGGCTACATGCTGCGTCCTCGACTTCGAGCCGACTGGATTCCTTCTTGGATTACAGATCCAATACCAGAGGGTGAAGGCCCTTGGGCCAGAGAGGACTGGTTATGCTCAAATGTAATTGGGCTGTATCTACTATTAAGAGAAACTAACAACTCGTATATTAGCCTCAGCCAGTCATAGACGCTATTCGCATAGTCGACAGAAAGCCGGTGATGCTAAAGAAAGTCTTCAGACCAGGAGCAAGCAAGGACGACGAAGAAGAGCATATTTCCCTCTACCTTTCCTCTCCCGAACTTTTGAACGATCCCCGAAATCATGCTGTACCCATTTATGATGTATTGCAGATACCCAATGACGACACACACGATCTACTTGTGATGCCTCTTCTACGGCCATTCTACTCCCCCCGTTTCGATACAATAGGCGAATGCATGGATTTCTTCCAACAGATATTTCAGGTCAGCCCAGTTTTCGAAAGATAAAACGTTTTCTGACATATATTTGATATAGGGTCTTCAGTTTCTTCATCACCATCACATCGCACATCGGTATTGTTTGCTATTGCTAATCTGGATCTCAGTTTGCTAATTGACGACACGTAGAGATTGCACAGGCCTTAATTTGATGATGGACGCTTCCGAAATGTACCCGAGAGGGTTTCACCCTCTCAGTCAGAATCGTAATGTTGAATTTACAGGACCTGCAGAGCAGAGATATACACGAACTCAACGGTCTCCAAAATATTATTGGATTGACTTCGGTCTGTCAGCCCGGTTACCACCGGGAAGTCAACACCAAATTCCTATATTACGAGGCAACGATAAAACGGTGCCAGAACATCAAGATCCAAGATATATGCAACAACTTTGCGATCCATTTCCTACTGACATTTATTATCTCGGAAACCTTATCAGAGAGTATTTTACCGAAGTGAGTGCTCTGTCATTTTTTAATCGCGCTATTTTAAGAGTTATACTACAGGGAAATTTAGAATTTGCTTATAGTCAGAAAATGGGATTGGACTTTATCAAGCCTCTCGTCGACGATATGGTCCAAGCGGACCCTTCCAAACGACCTAACATTGACGAATGTATTATTCGCCTTGATGAGATTATCCGCTCCCAAAGCTCGTGGACATTGCGGGCTCAGGTGTGGCATAATACTGACAACATATTTGGCTTCTTGTATCGTTTATTCCCTCACTGGGCCCGTCGCATTGTCTATATCATTACACAAACACCACCCATACCCAAGAGAAATTGAGATATCTATATTATTGTTAGCATTAGGCATTAGTGCGCTGGCGTCTACTTTCAAGTTATCGTGTATGTATCACCTATCTATATTTTCCAGATATACAAAACATGGAATACAAATCTCACCGGAATGGGTCAGGCCTAGTTGTTTTTATAGTAGAAACAAAGTGTGAGCTGGATGCAGCAGTAAAACATTGACATTGACATACTACCTTCTCAGCGCGAAGTTATTGATAGACCGTGAGCCGACAAGGCGTAGCAACTGAGCACGTTATCGTTAACAATAAGTAATAATGTTGTAAAAGCACCTAGTCTTCCCTTCTCGCTCCACCCTTCAGATAAGCGGTGATAGTGACATTATCATAGCCAGTATCAGGCTATGACAAAACTTGAAAACACCCCACCCATAGATAAAACTGCTAACAAAAAGAATCGGGATTTCAAGCATAGGATCTTGATAGGATGCGTCACTTATGTACCAAGGACTTTCACTAAATCATAAATCCAATTGATTCAAGCAGCAGACCGGGCTTGACTACAATCTTTATGAGGTAGTGTCGGAGTTTGTAGTGACTGGACCCACAAACACTGTAACACGGTAGACAGCTCGTGTGTATTGCGATGCAAGAACAACGACATTGCTTCGGTTTGGAACAAGGCAACCTGGCAGTGGATAAGTGAGTGCAATGTCACTAGCAAATTACAACTATATGTCACCTGCTACCTGTATAACGACGTGGACGATGTCTCTGCTCTAATGCGCCCTCACGGACATGAGATTGACTCGGAAGAACTCGACATTTGCTCGACATGTCTATTGTCTCTAAGCAGACTGGTTGTGAGTCGAGAAACGACCAAGGAAAATAGAGCGGTATCAAGTCATTATACTGTACCTTGTTATAACTCAAATCAGGAAGCAAGAATATGAGAGTGGGGAGGTGCTCGAAAGCAAACGTCGAACGCCTGGCTGAACGCAAACAAGCCCAACCGTGGGAATTCGTGGATTTGGCTGTTTCCCAACCGCTTCCTATCTGGGAAGATGAAAAGTTCATTATTGTTCATCAAGCCATGATAGACGTTACTTATAACTACCGCCTCTGCCTTGACGCTCTCACTTTTCATGGCAGACGACCTTTTACCTGCAGAACAGTACTGGCAAACCGAGCATGCCTGGTTGGAATCGCGTGGATATCGTCTTCGTCCTCGCTATCAACCGGACTGGACGCCGTCTTGGATAACGAATCCACCAGCTGACAAAGTGTTTGGAGCAAGGAGTCGGGAGGACTACATGCGCATAAGAGTACGGAACTCGTTTATTATCGTTTGGCTTCTAAGGGTGTTAATCATCGTCTCAGAAACCTCAAATAATGGATGCTGTTCGCATTGAGGACAACGCCCCTGTTATACTGAAGAGGGTATACAAACTAGGCAATGAATTCAACCAAGAAATAGAGATATCTCTCTATCTATCTTCTCCAGAGCTCTTGAAGGACCCTCGTAATCACTGCGTGCCCGTTCACGAGATGCTCGAAATTCCCGATGACGACACTTATGCAATTCTGGTGTTACCTTTACTTCGACCATTTAAATCGCCGCGGTTCGATACCATTGGGGAGTGCATGGACTTCTTCCAGCAAATATTTGAAGTGAGAGTAGTTCAATCTCTGCATATCCCATTCGCCAACAATGTTTACATTCAGGGCCTCCAGTTCATCCACCGACACCATATCGCTCACCGGTAGGTCTTCCTCAGGTATGGTGAATCGTCTGGCTAAAGAATATATTATGACAGCGATTGCACTGGTCCAAACGTTATGATGGACGGCTCCGAGCTATATCCGAAAGGCTTTCATCCACTGAAACCAGATCACAATCGCGAGTTTACAGGCTCTGCTGAACAAATGTATACACGCACTCAACGTCCACCAAAATACTACTGGATTGACTTCGGCAATTCAGCTCGATTCGATGCTTCGGAAAGGTCGCCGCGAATTGCGCCCCTCCATGGGACTGATAAATCAGCCCCAGAATTTCAGGATCCTGACGCTGAAGAGCAACAACTTGACCCATTTCCCACCGACATTTACTACCTTGGGAATCTCATGAGATTGCACTTCACAGAGGTAAGCTATGCTCTGACTACAACTTCCATGTGCTGATTGACGCTCCTCACAGGGATTTCCTGAGCTTCATTATCCAAAAATGTACAGCCTAGGCTTTCTGAAGCCACTAATTGACGACATGGTCCAAGAGGATCCAGGAAAACGGCCCAACATTGACCAGTGTGTTATTCGTCTGGATGATATAATTCGTCAACAAAGCTCGTGGACCCTTCGGTCGCAAGTCTGGCTCGCCAACGACCATATTATCGGAATTATCTATCGCTTGTTTCCTCACTGGGCTCGTCGCCTTTATTACATTATCACTAGACACCTCCCATTCCACACAGAACATATTGAAATCTATTCCTACCCCACATACCCTCCACTGTAATTTTCTTTTGCTATGTATGTATATCTACTTGTGTTGCTCAGGATGCCAGATCAACCTTCACGAACATGTTGTTTTACATAACATTATGTCTCTCTTATCTTTGTTGAATGAGATTTGCTATTTCTGCAATTGTAAAGGTTTCAATTTACGGCTGTCACTGGAAGCCGGAGACATGCACACCTTCCTCCACATTGCAGCAACGAAGATGGTGTGCAAAGGAAGCGGTGAAACTTGGCATGAGATAACTTCGAGTGCTTCGAGCCTCGTTGGTAGACTGAATATTCCGCCCTTGACGGATCCTGCGCATGCACGTTGACATTGAGAGGATTAGTGACTATCAAGTGACTATCGCGAGTCTCGCAACAACCTGCCACATCTGAAATGACATCTATTTTTAACCCGCTCATATACCGTCTCAAACGATGATCATGATCAGTGTTTGTTCCTTAACCCCGCAACGAGCCACTATCAGGCGCAGACAATCTCAGCTTATTGTCCCTTCTGACAGCAACAGAGAATGGCCGACCGTATTGTATGTTCTATCTCCAATAGCTAGTTCAAGAGCTTGCTAAGATCTGGGATAATCTCTTGTTTCGTTTCCTTCTCCCAGACCGAAGGTTAGTCAAATCGCGCCAAATTTTACCACACAAAGCGCGTTTTTTTGCGTATTCGAGATGTGGACGTGATCTGACGGATGCATTTTTTTTTCTCTCGATGACCTGTCGGTCTTGCCTTGCAAACGTCCTGCAGAAGAGCTAGCTTGTGAGTTGTCTCGAATCTTCTGGTATCGCCGTCCAGCGTCTTATCAATTCCGATTTTGCTTTCATTCGATCTCAATCGACCAACCAGCCTATAAAGATGCTTTCAGCTCGTTCGATAGAGGTGTGCCGCTCCCCCGATCTCAAATAGCCTCCATCCCCCTTAATCCATAATCCGAATAGATGGAGACGGCACTATCACGACCTCCGAGCTGGGCACAGTGATGCGCTCGCTAGGCCGCAACCCTACCGACCTCGAGCTGCAGGAGATCCTGAAGGGTGTCGATAAGGACCAGAGTGGAACGATCGAGTTCGCCGAGTTTCTAGACCTCATGGGCCGGAGCCCTCAGACGCTTTCTCCAGGCGCTGAGCCTCAGGATGAGCTGTTCCAAGCCTTCAGCGTATTCGATAAGGATTCGAGCGGGAAGATCAACATTTCTGAACTGGAGGCTGTGATGAATAATGTTCTGGGTACGCAAATCTGCATTGTATGTGGGTACTGCACTGATTTTTCTTCTCTTGATACAGGTGAGCATTTAACACAGGAAGAGCTGCAAATCATGATCAAGGAGGCGGATCTCGATGGAGACAGTGAAATCGGTTTTGCAGGTGCGTCAATGGTTCCTTCTGCTTCTTGGCTGGGTCGATCATTGAGCTGACCGAATGCTTCGTTTACAAAGAATTTAAGACGGTAAAGCTTGCTGCCTCAATATCTTGTGTTGGAGGCACTAACTCCCAGAACTTGATGTCTTAGATGGTCTCGGAGAGGAGCACGTCTGGCTAGACGAAGAATTGACAAGATACTACAAACCCACACGCCTTAACTAGTACTCCATCTATAGAACTTCTGAGGGCATCTTTGTCACTGTAATTAATCTCATAACGAGCCTGCCCGAATATAATCGTTTACTCCATCTAGGATTTGTTCAAGCTCAAATGTCGCTTCCATTTAATCTATGTATAAGGGTAAATTGCGTGGTTAGCCAGCTAGATAAGTGTCCGAATATGTAACGAGGTAAAGCAATAATAAAAGTTTACAAGGTAATGTTTAATCCGAGCCCGAAGCAGTGCTTTGTTTCTCTGCCATGGCGTAAAGCGTTTTCTTATCGCCACTGCCGTCCACGAGGGCCTTGAACTGGCTTCCTTTCTTTTGCAATAGTACTTGAGGAGAATCGAACTCGACCTTGGAAAGTGTGTAAGTGTGTAAGCAAATACACAAATAATGCGGAAGAAGTTGCTCACAATATGTCCACTATCCAAGACCATCTACGGTGCGAAATCGATCATTAACGACCAATAAACAGCTGGAAACATGGCTGAAACTCACAATCTTGTCCGCGTCCATGATGGTTTGTAAACGGTGGGCGACAGTAAGAACTGTAACATCCGACCCCAGCTCGTGGCGCAATGAAGATTGAATGATAGAATCAGTCTTGTGATCTACAACAAACCTGTCAGTAGCAGATTTAAAACGAACAAGTCAGGAGTGTCCCATACCGATAGCAGAAGTAGCTGTAGTGTTATTGTTAGTAGTGGTCTAAAATTGTGTCAAAGCCACACACCTTCGTCCAAGATTAACAACTTGCTGTTGCGGACAATAGCCCGCGCCAATGCGATAATTTGACGTTGACCCACAGATAAATTGTTTCCGCCACTAGCGATATCGCTATCTAGCGTGAGACGAGCGTCATCGCTTTCACTTTGAAGTGCGAATAAGCCCGATGCGCGCAGGGCATTGTTGAGCGTAAGGTCGTCGTGCTGCTCAAATGGATCAAGGTTGCGTCTCAGAGTACCTGTTTCAAACCCCTATCAACGCATTGTTTATGCCCGTGCACCGATATAACCTACCGCTGAGAAGCTCGGGCATTTGAGGAATGATCGTGATGTTGGATCTGAGGTCGTCCAGGTTGATCTTATTCGTCAGTAGACCGTCGTAATAGACTTCGCCGTCGGTAACAATGCAGCGTAAAAGTGAAAGGGTTAGAGAACTTTTGCCGCTGCCAGTTCGTCCAACTGAAGAAGCAATTCTGTTACCTGTTAATATCTGCCAGTAAGAAGAGGCAACTTACCTATGCCAATCCTTTCTCCAGCTTTGACGTGGAAAGTCAGCTCGTGAAGCACTTTGGGACCGGTCTATACCACAAAAAAGGATCAAGAACACATGCATGCATTAAAGTAAACACCCATACCGAAGAATAACGAGCCGAGAGATTGTCAACACGGAGTTCCCACTCGTAGGCCATGCTGCTGGGGGTTTCCCAGCTTCTGAAGCTTTGGGCTCATGATCGATGTCAATGTACGCCTGAATACGTTCCAAGCTAAAGAGAAATATTTGAGTCGAGATGATCGAAAACATGATGTATGAAGAAGCATACCTATTGGCCTGAACCTCGAAATCGTTGTACCATCTGACTAGCCAAAGAATCATAGAACAGAACTCAGAGCCATATTTAATGAGAATCCAATATTAGCAGCACTGAGGGTTTTGCGGATAAGAAGATAAGAGGCGAGACTGGCGGTGAGCGTGGCTCGAGTGCATCAATCCTAATACTAATCCATCGATTGAGGTTATAGGATGTTCGCGATACTTTGAGGAAGTGGTCAATGCGCTTGAGCGATTCCTTTTTGAAAGCTTCCTGGGCACCATATGCGCGAATAGAGACTAGGCTAAATTTAATTTGACTGACAATACAGACAAGAAAGATACACTCACCCAACCCTGTTACAGCAGCGCCAAAATGGGCCAACACAGGCGAACGGGCATTGCTCATCTCGCGTTTGACGGACATCTGGGCCTTCAAGTAGATGTTTCCGATATAGATACCCAATCCAGCGACCAAGAGACCCGGAATAAGGAACGATGGTGTGAAAATGACGGGCCCACAGAGCTTGACAATCATGCATATAGTGAGTTCAGCGACAATAGCAAAATCCTGGGCAACATTGCCATCGACAGCCGCGATATCTTGAGTGCAACGAGCAATTACTCGAGAGGCTGGAGTCTCATCTAACCAACTGTTGATATTTGCTCAGCTATTATAAGAAAGATAAACATGTTCGGACGAACTGACCGAAGGGTAGATTCGAGCACGGAGTCTATCAGTTGAGCGTTAATCGTCCGAGAAGCACGCTGGGTTCCGAGATTGTAAATTGTTGCAGAGACGCGTACAGCAGCGTGCAGGCAACAAGAATAATGGAATACAAGGAGAGATAGCTGTCGTTAAAAAAATAAGCTTTGAAGTTGATAATAAATGGACGTCGAACGTACAATGGCACTCTGACATCCTCGGTGTGCGTGAGAATCATACTGAGAGCCCAGAATCCTAGAAACCAGACAGAAACCATGTTTGCGGATTGCATAACAGTAAGACCCAAAAAGTATGCAGTCAAAAAGAAAATGGGCTTGTCTCCTCCGAGGCCCTTCAGGAAAAGCATGAGGGACTTCCATGTTACGCGGCCCTCCGCTATTTCTTCAGCCAGAATGAGTTTTCCATCTGGTTGTTCGCCTTCTTTTTTTACGGTGTCGACGACTTCGTTTTCAATTTCAGCTTCTTCTTTTTCCTGTTCGACTTCATGTGCAAGAGCTGGGTCAGCAAGAATGGCTGATATATCATTTCCAATTTCATGGGCAACGCCGTCTGTGCTGATTGTTATGATGTGATCCGCTATGGGGGTGGTGAGGGCAATGTTATGTGTCTGAAAACACGTTAATATGCCATCCTGCGAGGTCTGGGTGAATGACTTACTACAAGCAATACGGTTCGTCCGTGGATTAGATCTCCCTTGAGGCATTCTTCGACAATCCATTTTGACCTGAATATGATTGAGAATTATAGAGATCTGAAAAAATCAAACAACCTTACGTATGAACGTCGAGAGCAGCAAGGATATCATCGAGCAAGATAATTTGGGCGGATGAATAAACTGCACGGGCCAAGGTCACTCGAGCCTGTCATCGTGTATTAGAATTAGACGGTGACTTGGTAAGGAACGATTACCTTTTGTCCTCCGCTATGGGTCGATAATGTAAGTCGCAGGGAACACCGATGTCATCAACAAACTCATACCTTAGAGTTAAACCCTTTTCGCCGACCTCAGTCTTATCGCCGGCCTCAAATAGCTCAAAATCGCGCTTAAGTGCACATTGATAAATGACTGGCGAGGGATGAAAATATTGAGCAAGAGAAAATTATATGTGTGCATACCTTTTTCATATCGCTCTTCGTCGTACGGGGATCCAAAGAGGATATTATCCCTAATTGTTTCATTTTGGACCCAAGATTCCTGGGCAGCGTAAGCGATTCCTCCGCCCCGCGGTAGACTGTACCAAGAATCAACGGTGGAGGGTATGAAGTGCATTTCACCTGCAAGGAATTTTGAATCAATTAAATGCTGCATTACCAAACAAATCGAATGTACCCAGCAGAGCCATCAAGATCGAGGTTTTACCAGATCCGCTACAGAAATTTCATGATCAACAGTGCATGCAAATTAACCGCTTCTCACTCACGTAGGTCCAACAATAAGATTGATACTGTTCCGTTTGAAGGTGAGATCGCCTTCAATTTTAAGCTTGAACGATCTAGAAGACGGCGTTTGTGTACCGTCATCATTTTCCTTGGACCATGTAAACACTGCATCCCTAAATCCGATCACGTCTTCGTGGTCAGACGTTTGAACGAGATGAGAATTATTCCAATCTGATCAGCATATTCGTCCAAAAGCTCCGTTTCGCGCACGAATTTTCCGACACGATCTAACGATACTTTGCCTAGAATCGATGAGCGACAACCCGCTTAGCCAGATGTTCAGACTGACCTTTCATCAACTGAGTGAACATCCAAGACGAGCGATGAAGAACATTCCTGACAATGTCGAAGACTGACATGCTTGAGAAGATCTTCGAAGCTGTTAAAATAGATAGGTCAATATAAAGAGATTCGAGAGACACGAGGGGGCATACCATTCAAACTTTCCCCATTATCAATGTATATGTCCCATAGGTGACCAACATCGTGATGGTAGGGATAATGACACTTGAACACAGTAAGGCCACATATTTTTCTAAGTTTCAAATTGAACTTACTTGATGAGATCATTTATCAGAGTGACGACCTACACATGCAAGAGTCAATATAGCGCAAGAAAAAAAAATTCCTCTGATTCACCTTGTCTTTCCACAGCCATTCTAATTCTTCTTCTCGTTTGTCCTTTAGACTGTCACTCATTTTCTTCTCCCAGCCAAACAGCTTGACCATTCTAAGAACTCCGACAGCTTCAAAGTGTGGTTTATTAGATGCGCAAATTCGACGAAATATGACAGAATCTCACTTTCGGTGACCGCTCCGACTCGAGCATCGGTCTGATGGATGAGTGCATATATTAGTCGTATGCGAAGGTGTCTGCGATAGTGGTATCACGCACCCTCTCCATCTTCGCGGCTTGAATCTTTTGCATAAGGGTCGCAAGGTAGCCTGGTACTGGTAGAAGAATTATGATGCTGGCAAAACCGACAATGGCACTAGAGGGAGATTCGTAAATTAATGATTGAAAGTGCAGCAATGAATACCACAGCCATACCTCCATCCAAGGACAATATACAGGAAAGCGATTGAAAGAGCCAATTCCAAAGGTACTTGAACGACTGTATTTAGAGATCAGTCAAACGGCAATGAAGTATGGCATAATTAACGCACTGAACATGAGGAAGTCTTTTGCTCCTATGATATTGTCGACGTCAACAGTGACCAGAGTGTTGATTTTGCCAATAAGGTTGTCTTTCTTCTTGGCCTCTTTTGACGAATTCTCGCCTTCTGACGAGGGTGAAAGCCCAGCTTTAGCTTTACCCTTCGCGGCGGTTGATTGCGAGCGAGTAGATTCGGCGTCGTTACTTTCTGCTGCGGTTGAGCCATCGATAGACCCGGTATCGGGAGTGTCCACAGGTGTAACAGCCTGACTAGTCGTAGATTCTTTCTCTTTCGACGACTCGGCTTTCAATCGAATGCGGAGACTGTGTTCGAAGACTAGTTCGGTGATGATTCCCTGTGTCCGCGCGAGTGCCCTAGAACCCATATATATATACCACTGGAAGCATATTGATACGAACACAGGGCCCAGGAATAATGCAAGCACCCAGACCCAAGGCTTGACATAGTCGTCACTTCCTGATGTCTCCAGAGATCTAGTGTCAATAAATGGTCAGTCTCCATCGAATAAATACAGATGACAACTCGTACGCTAGAATACGATTCACTGCCACTGGAGATGCGAAACTTGCGAAGACCATGACGGCAATTGAAATGGTCATGTTTAGGTATTCCCAGTCTATATCAAACACTTAAGTAGTGTTGCGCAGCACGACAGTAGCAAAAAGGCCTACAGAAAACGCGCATGAAACTGAAGAATAAGTGTTCCTTCTTGGCTCCGCGGAAAGGATCGAGATGCTGTAAAGATAAAGGATGTCAAAATCATGGTTGAAATGTGTTGTAAACCTCGTCTCACTGGAAATGCATCATCTGTAAGCTTTTTCGAGTAATCATTGTCAGCGAGAGGAGGTAACCGCTCATGAGACAGATGCGGGACGCTATAAGCTTCAAAAACGATGGGATCCAAGAATGTGTAGACCATCAACGAAAATATTGAAGCTGTTTGTTCAGGATTTGGAACTTCCATCGGATGCTAAAAACGAGGTAGGTTGTCATATTCATTGGTGACATAGAGCCATAATGAAGTCCCAGACATACCTCAGGATCCACAGGAATATATTGCCTAGGTATGAACAATGGAATGACCACTGCGACTACCGTCAAAATACCCAACTTCACCCATAGAATAGGTCCTTCCGCTGCGTCCACAGGTCCTTCTGAATACGTAGCAAGGGGCCAAACATCCCGATACGCGTAGACTCCAAAAGTTGTGAGTAGAATTAAATTATTGTGGCGCGTTATCGACGTATTCCAGCTACTAGGGAACAGAGAAAGGCAGGCTAAGAATGAATTATACCACTTCGAGTAGAATTTAGTATCATGAGCTTATGAAGAGTTTTTTCACGCACAAACGTAATCGCGAGAGCGACCTCCGGAAGGGCGATGTCCCATCCCAGATTTTGCGACCCGGTTTTTTCGATGAGAATGGTAACGACGATAAAGAGAACAGTGCCAGGCAGCCGACCAGACGCGCGACTTTAAACGCGTACATCACTGCCCCACCTTGCGTATCCGCAAGAGCCCTTATCCTGGCAATAATGCCACCTGTAGAGTCCACGCTAGCATCGTTTGCGACTACGAACTTCGCGTCCGAACTTGTTTCTTGGTTGGAAAACAGCCTTCGATATAGTACTTGCAGAAGTAGCACTACTGCAGACAGGACCGCGGCGAAAAGGGGAATGGATAGAGGATGTCTCCATCTGAGGGACTTCATCGTTAGCTATATCCAAGGGAGTCCATTTGAGCACGTACGCGTCCGCGCTCTGAGGAATCAACTTAGTATTCCATGTTGACGCATCAGGCAAGTTGGTGCTGGTCTGGTCGAAGAATGCCGTTGTCGCAGGCATCGCGAGATAAGAGCCTTGAGAGCTCAAGAAGAGCTAGGAATTGGCAGCAAAAGAGTATCGTGTATGGCAGATGGTGGAAGTTATATAGAGCAACTAATCCATTCGGAGTTTGTATAGCTTTGGTTATGAGCGCTGCCATTTCGCTTGATGGCCATAAGTAGAGATTGTCGACCGGTTCACAGCGCGATAAGTGTTCTGCCCGCGTGCATCCATTGATAAGTGTACTATGTCGCTGTGTGAAGATATGCCTAGAATGATCAATCCACCTATCGCATCGGCTCGGCGGCTATAAATATTCGTGGTTAACGCCATCTGAAATAGCTGCTCCCTGAAGGTGTTCGGGATGACTCCTCGAGTCCTCCCAGTGGGCGACCATCTATGTATACGGCTACAAATTTTTTTTCGAAATTCGTTCAAGTTGTAAAAGAGACAGAATTTTCTTTATCGTTGTTCAATAACTGTGGACCCACTACTGGATCGGCGCAAGAAACAAAGTATTACACTAAACTATGACTCGGGATTGAGTCATATTGGAGATGCGGCGGCACCGATAATCTATTTACTTACTCTCGCGGAACTCGACCATCCGAGTGGGAAGAGGTGGGAAGACCGCAGCACGACATGAGACCGTCATTACCGGTCCACACTGTTCAAGTCGAAACTTGACTTGACATACATATTGAAAGAGCGTTGGAGAAAGGTTTCATGCTCTGTTTTCGATCAGCACTGTCGTCTTACTCAGTGAAAATAGCTCATTGTCAATGAACGTCAGGCCTACTAGTGAAGTAGCAAAACTTTGGACATCGCGTAAAAGATGAGTATCATAATGAAAGATATAAGACATGCGATAGCATAGGAGTTCGATATACAATACTACAAAGGATTCCTACAAGCAGCTCAAGCCCATACTTGGGGAGCGCATTCAGGGATTCACGCTATTAATAGCGCGCACAGCCACGTTGACCCTATGCCCCTGAGGAATGCAATCACCATGCAGTATGAGTATTGAACGGCTTCGATCGAGATGTAACAGCCACCAGTAGCACAGTCAGAAAGAATAGTGTAATATACCTCTGTCCCTATTATATATAACAGAATCATGGCCATGGAGAGACTCAAGGAATCGACCATGCCAGTGAATGATGATGGTAGTACAAATTTTATTATACCTCGATGCAACAATAGCTTTTCAGATTGAACCATCCATGAGCCTAACTGTCTAAGTGGAATTGAATACATGTCCTATATTTTTTTGTCCTGGCGGTAGTTGAGAATTGCGCGCTGAACTTGGCGCCGACGCCATGATTGAGTTAAGCGCCCGCCGGCCCGGGTGCTCCATTCGACATTTCGAATACCCAAGTAGGCCCAAGGTCTATCTACATTGTGCCACCATAAAATTCATGAAAAGTGGTATATTCACTGCAGAATATTCAATCATGGCATTGCGGTGTGAAAAATGTGAAATATGATTGTGGGATGATCTTGGAGATGCTTTATGGACCCCAGAGTGCTTACCAACGGACCGAGTAGACGCGATGAAAGCAGAGGCAGAAAATATTTCCAAAAGAAAATTGTTGTGAGATTCGCTCAGATGTGCAACAACCAGTTTTTTGTTCTTGCGAGGCGATCATTATGCTGTATACCAAGTCAGTTATAGTAGCAGCGCCACACAGACCATTTGAACGGCATACAAAGGAGTTTTTTCCGCGCATAGACCGTCTATATGGACTCTAATGGTATAGTTGCATTGTATTCACATTGAACGTCGTTTTCTTCCTAATTGGTTGGTAGATGGGAGGGTTAATCGAGGAGAACACCAGCAAAAATCACTCTGAACACACACTCTTATCGCCAGTATGAAATCAGACACGAGCTTTGCTATCTTAGTGAATAATAGCGAGGAGCGCGCTATGCTTTCATAGCCGCTGAGCGCTGAACCTTGAGCCATATCCAAATGCTTAGACTCGGAGGCGTGATAGTACAAAACCGCACCGACAGGATGGCGCATCGGCGCAGCCTAAGAAGAATCAATCCTCTCTTCTCCCTTCACCCTCTGCATCCCAAGAACAGTGGCGTTAAGGCTTCGTCTTGATGGTCCTTAAAATTTGGCCTTGCCTCGCTTGTGGGGCAAGGCAGTCCAGTTGGGCGCCCGTCGAGTGCATACCTTCTTCATACATCAACATTTCGGGGATTTAGCCAACTAAAGCGGTCTATGGACGGGACTCGCCTCCTTCTCATGGCACGCATCGACACCACCCTTCATTCTCTGGATTAACCATAGCCACCTTTACCCAGCGCTCCAACGGACTCATTAGAAGCGCACGCGGTCATTACAACTAGTCTGTTCAGATACCTGGGACAAGGAAAGTATGGCAGTGATCCTAGTTCGATGGGGCGTCCAGTGGAGGAGGTGAGTCCGTGGAGAAGTGGTGTACAGGTTTGAGCAAGGAGAGGAATGATGAAAGGCCACGCATTCGACGCGCTGGGGTCATTATGAGATAGAATATAGGTGGTGGTTGGGGATGGGAAACCGTTTCCGGATCCTAAGAACGGGACACCCACGATGAGGCTGAATATAAAAAGAACTCCGACGAAAGCGTTCCATTTCCATAGTAAATTAATCAACGTTGAAGCCGAGATATAAAAAACCTAGAGGAGGGAGAGAAAGAACTGGCGGACCGTTGGAAAACAATAGAATAGTATAGTCTTGTCATAAGCGCGAGAGAAAGAGAAGAATTTTAATAAAATTATAATTAGCTGTGTTCGACGCGATGTCCAACGGCTCGCTGACGTCGATAATAAGAGAGTGAAATTTCGGACGAAATACATTGGCGATATCGATATCGGTCTTTGAAAGAGGATTCATTCATGTGGGATGACAAACTTTACCCAAACGATTACCTCTCATTTCCGCAACGCTTCAGGAGTTACTGAAGGCGGAAATGAGCACGAGGCGCGGAAAGAGGTGCTGGATATCCCCAGTTAGAAGACGCCGCTGCGCACCTATTCACCGGGATTCAGAGGACGTATATGGGCAAAGTAAGGTGGAATACATGACCTAAATGAGAAGTGTGTTAGACATTCGGCGTCCGTGCTTCAAGGTATACGGGCGTCGCAGAAGCATTGCAAGCCTTGAGGTTTGCTACATACCAAATTTCTGAGAGTGGAGTCGCTACACCCGTCCGATGAGGAGGAGGGGAGTTTTGCATATGAGATGCGGTGCAAAGACAGGAGAACTCACCCGAAAATTTTTTACACAGTGGTCTTCGGCGCTCCATCGCGAATAGCAGACGTTTGAACCAAGGTATCATGTCGATACTCAATGAAGAATGCGGTCAAAGTTTTGCTCAGCGTGTTGCTCGCTTTCCTTTCTACATACCCAAGGAGGATGGCCGAAATCACCGGTAGTGGCATACGCCTGGCATTTACTTTATGCTGGTGACGACATCGACACCAGCAAGCGCCGTTGAGAATGCCCCAAAATATTCAGCCTCGTTGATCAGCGGCCTTTTCACTTTCATGTTCGCATTAGTAACCAACGAACCTCAAATACTAAAGATTGACTTATTGGAAGCAGTGAACCCCGTGTCTAGGTCCGCCGGCCATAGGGAATAACGTTGTATAAGTATTCAGGGATTTCGGGAAGAGCGATCAAACGTTCAAGCTCTTACTCCGAATCCAAGTAACGGCATCCTAAGAGATCTCGAGACATAAGTACGGCGACCTTCGAAAATGGTCGAGTTCATGGCTGCATGGTGCGGGTTATGAAGTCTACCGAGGTCCTGCCATGAAGGTCGGACCCAGCGAGGAGAAAGTAACGAGGCAAGTTGCACTGCGGTTTTCAACATTTTTAGTAGATCATATCTATGAAGTGAGAATGATAAACCTTTAGCGGCATTTGGCACTGCAGTATAGTGAGCCAATTCTTTAATGGGACGTACTCTGTTTGAAGGGCGTGCGTAAGCCGGTTTGGCACGAGGAGTCGCGGTTGGTTCGCTGCCTTTGAAAAATCTCGTGATGTTGATGCCTCTTGACGCGTCTGGCTGTTGGTCCTTGACGAAAACCTTTTCGATGTCCTTGCCTGTCCGAAGTTTTCTGACCGCTGAAACTCGTGTTGTAGGGCCCAGGGCTTCCTTTCGCTTCCACTAGATTTCGCTCTTCCTTATCGCTTGACTGTCTACAATCGCTCAGAGCTGGTCTTGGAATAGCTCTGAAGCCACTGGATCGGTCTACACAGCTGTGATTCCCTTTGCAGGCAACGAATGTCCGCCAGGACTGTAATGTCCGTCATGATATCAAACCATTCGACAGGAGGCCTTACTACATTACCATCTTAGAAGCCCCTTCGGCACGTCTACGATGATTTCCGCTCCTATCTCAGCATTCATGCTGCACCTCCACCAGAGTACGACTATTCTCCGGATCGAGTTTTCCTCGGGTTCATGACTTTTCTGGCAAGCCAGCGGTATGCCGATTCCGTCAGGGATGTGTTCCTAGTTTTCATGAGCTTATTTTCCCATTCTGACAACTTGCCGCAACGCAACGGCTTTACGACAGCATTTCATATCCGTTTAGGAATTGCAGTCATGGTTTCTCTGCTGGCGTCATGATAAACTCGATTCTTCCCCTAGACAGTGCTCTGGGATACGTATAAAAGCAGTTCAGTATTTAGCGCTATTCCTCAGACCCTCACCGAAATTCCAAAATTTCAGCACATCAAATCAAATCGCCACTCTACAATGAGCCCGTGCACCCAATGCAACCACGGACCCAAAATTCACACTCTTCAACCCTGCGACTGCCCCGAGGACTGCCCCGACAACCGAGGTCCTTCACACCTGAACGGCCAGTACGCCTCGGCGTACCACAGCATCTGGTGCTACGGATGCCTCAAATATTGCTACAAATGCACAGTTATGTCGGGGAGCGCTGACACGCGTCTGCCCGATGCGTCTGCGTCATCCCATTCAAAGTCGTAGGTGCTGCGCGATTGTCGACATTGATCGCAGCATTGACACGTTTGATCGTCCAGTAAACTTTGAAGGCCTGCCGATTTGTTCGATTCATCCACTCCCCACTTTCTGTTGATCGATCGGGCCTCGATATTACATACTCTATTAGCCGACCAAATTCTGGGAAATCTGGCGGGATGACGGTGACGGGTTCGCTGATGGGGTTGCTCAAGTAGAAAATCCTTGTAGAGCTTATGATATTGCGCGAGGATGCGGGGCCGAATCTCAGAGCTATTCTATCCTTACTTGCCACTTTATGATACTTCATGCTTTCAGAATAATATGTACATATGTGCTCAGTTGTATTGGCCTATTAATGACACAATGGTCGTCGGATTGAACTCCGTAAATTTCGGATTGGCAAAATAAATGAGAGCTTCTTATTCGCAATCAGAGTTATCTTCGACTATCTGTCGGGATGACCATGTGCCTGTAGATTATACAGTGGAAAGGAAATAGTGGAGTTATTCCTGAGAGGTTTGTCGACAGTAGTGCACTCACATTTCACAAAGCTTTCTTGACGTTGCCTTCGAGAACAAAAATATGTAGTATCTCCCACAGATTTTATTTAGACCCTCTTTGCCGCTCAGGCCGCTTCTTTTAACACGGATCATGCTGGGTTCAGCGTCGATGCATCTCTCGAAACATTAATCAATCGACAAAAGAGGACGAAGAAGCTCAAGTTTTTGCATCATAAGGCCATATCGTTCCCGAGAGATGTGAACATAATTGTACAATATATTGCCGCGCAAAGGTCGCTGCGCAATACATGCGACCAACGGATACGTGCAATAAGTCATGACGGTATATACATATTTATCTGGAAAAAGGCTTGCCCTCTGACGGACTCTTCAGAGTTTGGCGTACTGGAGGACATATTGAGAAGCATCCTTCGATTTGACCTTATTAACATCTTCCACAGTGACTGAGTGACATTCATGTGCATGGTTATAACCAAGTCTGAAGAGAGAAGTCAGCAAGGGAACTGCAAAGGCATCGCAGATAGAACTCACCGTGTACGCCCATCGACACCTCCTGGTTTGAAGAATTCCGGTCGGCGGAGTAAAGACACTACGACCGCTCCTCCAAGACCGACATTGTGGACGAGCCCCAGCTTTCCACGCTTGTCAGGTATGTCGAAGAGCCCAGGGGCTTGCATAGGACCTGCCCAGTTTCGTAGTTGCACTACAGATGGGAATATCTCTCAATCAATTGAGTAGTAATTTTTTGGGGCAATCAACTTACTCATTATGTAGAAATGCATCCCGAGGCCAGTAGCTCCAAGCGGATGGCCTTTAGCTTCGAGGCCACCACTGGGATTGACGACGTACTTGCCACCATACTAGCAATAATGATAAGACAAGTTGAGGTAATTTTCTGAACAGGGATCGAATCTAGGAACGCACAGTATTGTCACCACGCTCCACGAGTTTATGGGCCTCGTCTACAGCGCACAGACCCAAAGCTGGGTATGTAATAAGCTGTACCAAAACTGTCAGCACCCTGATACTGTCGAAGAGCAGGCGAAGTCGTACCTCATTGGCTGAGAAGCAATCATGGAGCTCGACGACGCCGACTTGATCCCGGCCCTTACCTTCGGCGAACCCGGCGTCTTTGAACGCACGGTCGGCGGCGTTCTTGGTCATTTCATAGCCTACTACATCCATCGCGCTGCGGCCCTCGAAAGTGGCGATTCCATCAGTGGCTAGCACGCTCGCGAGGATTTCAATGGCTTGGTTCTCAAGGCCATGGGGCGTGGACGAAGTCTTCAGAAGCAATGATGCAAGCCGCAGCGCCGTCCTTGAAAGTAAAATGAGTCCATTTCACTCTTTTGACTTTAATGATAAGCACCACTGACTGAGGTTGGGCTGCACATGAACTTCGTCAAGTTTCGGGTGATTTTGGGTGCGGCGAGCACCTTCTCCACGCTCCATCCATCCCTAAATTGCGAATAAGGATTGTTCAAGGAGTGCTTGTGGTTTTTAGAGGCTTCATTTGGTGAATGCTTGAGTTTAAAATATTTTGCGACAGGAAAGTATGCTTACAGATTTTAGCAAGAGTTTCGACGTTACCACCGTATTTGTCGAAATATTCTTGAGCTCCGTTATCGAAAATGCGAGGGGCGTTGGGTCCGTGATTCTGGCCTAATTCTACCTCAAGCTCTTCCGAGCGTTTAGAGATAAGAGCTATAGGTGAAGGTCGATCTGGGAAGCTGGTCCCAAGAGAACCAGGCTTCATTCTCTCAAAGCCGAGTGCTAAGCCACATTCAACCTGCCCGTACTTCACGGCGTTGTTGACGATATACAGAGCCGAAGACCCGGTCGAGCAGTTGTTGTTTACGTTTACGATGGGAATATGGGTAAGACCGAGGTTGTACAAGGCGCGCTGTGGTAGAATATCCTTCAACTTTCAGAGTTCCTTTTAGCTTGTTGAGGCTTGGCGATGCATACCTGACCGGTTGTTGAATCCCCATAGACGTATCCCACAGCAGCAGTTTCAATCTGGTCATAGGTGATGCCTGTATTAGACAGAGAAGTTGCGCCGTTCGTTAGTGGAAGAAGCCCTCGTGCTAGTCACAATACTAATAGGAGTACGGACCAGCGTCAAGGAGTGCTTTGGTGGCTGCTTCAAGACCCATCTAGTTCAACTTCTTCAGAGAGTAGACAAGGACCGATGATTGGTTTACACACATCCTCAGGATTGCGAGTAGCCCTTGGCTGCATAGTTGAATTAGCACTCAATACTTCACGCGCGTTAACTGAAGCCAAAGGTGTGTGCTAACCTTGATGAACGCGGTGCACCCACCGCCGATGAGGAAAGTACGTCTTGCTGGCATAATTACTGATGTCAATAGGCTGCGAATGCGGGGAGAGTGGAATGTGGGGAAGCAGAGGAGAAAATCATGGGGGAAAGTACATATAATTGATTGATGTCGGCCCAAGAAGACGAAGCCGCAGGGCAGATGACTTTGGGCATCCGGCTTCGGTTTTGGTTTACCGGTGCTCAGCAAACTCTATAAAAGCGCTCAAGCTGCACAGTAAACATGCACGTTTGAATAATTCTTTCAATATGAAGAATGCGATAAAGTATTGCGTTGAATTGATCAGTAATCCATTGCAAGCCCGAGCTCAGTTACCAAGTAGTACGACCATCATACGATTTTAGATAAAAAGAGAGCCGCTATATATATGGGACCTGGTCATCATCATCAGAGGGTTGCTTCTACTTCTTCCTTAGCCTTGGTTTAGGGAATTCCACAGGTGCAGAAAGAACGGCTCGTTTCTCATCAGCAGAGCTATCAGATTGTCCCAGCCTGGCACGTTCACGTTCGCTGAGTTTGGTGATTTTGCATCCTGTGATTGAGCCCATTTTAGTACCAACATATTTGGAAGAGTATCATATGAACGAACCAAGTGATTTGAAGAGTTGGTTGATTCTACAAATGCATTCTTTAGTTTGTAGGCATTAGGCAGTGGCTTGAGGTGCTTACTCAGGGACAGACATGCTCAGATCATGCGCAATGATCGTAGTATTTGAGGCGAATTCATCCAACTTGAGGCAGAGGGCGAAAATATGCGTCAAGAGCAGAGTTTTGGTGGTGGATGTAGGTTGGAACCTGTGAAATCAGATTGTCAGAAAGCGATTCATAAGGGAAAGGTGCTATCTTACGCTGCGGATCCTCTAGCGGTTTCTGTAAAGCGAGTGAAAAGGCTGTCGACAACAATAGTAGGAACAGCACTAAGTCGTTCGTAAAGTTTGTCTTTTTCAGAGTTCTACCGAAGCATGCTTGTCGAAGGCAAGCAGTGTTGAAATGTAGAGTAGAATTTTACTGACACAAGAGCCAGTCAACGGCGCAGCCTTTAGAAAATTAATAACACGGAGACATACAGTTTCTTTTTCTTAGATTTTCCAGTAGATTCAGCAATAGCTTTGAGATGGTCATTAACCATGTTGATTTCCGGTATGGCAACATAGCGATCCTTTCTCTATCGCTCTGAGCAGCATCAAATGGACTGACAGAGAGAGACTTCCACTCTGCTTCAGAAATGATGTCATGGAGAGGATACACCTCTGCGGGATCGTTGCAGTAAGAGAGAATGGGGGAATGAGTCGGTTTTGTCCGATGCCTCCTTGGCTTCTTCTGCAAAAGTCAAAGACATAACATTAGTATTCTCCATGCGAAAGAAACAGCATTTTGCGTACCTGTGGTCATCAATCCCTCGGCACCCTTGTCAATGGAATCCATGACATAGCCCATAACGCCTTCCATAGCACTAACATCGATGCGATTCCGTTCTTGGGCACGAATGTTTGCCTTTTGCTTTTTAGTTCCGAAGGACTCGCGAGAGCGGTCTTCGCTTCCAAGTACTGCAGTTTCGAGGGTGCCGCTGAACGAGAGATTGATTTGAGAGCTTTGACCGTTTGACCCATTATATGAGGAATTTTAGTAGTAGGCAGCATAGATATCGAGCCCGTTTTCTTATTGCGAACGGCGATGATGTATCTGGGTAAAATTAGACATGAGCGCAAAATTAAGTGGCTTATGCTCACCGACAGCCAGCCTCTGCGACCTTTCTTGTTTCATCGCTGGAAACAAGCTCGATGCTTGGTGTTTCTCCCACTACCAATAGATCCGCTTCGCCTTCATTCGCGTCTTTCGATTTTGACTTCTTCCGTGAATAGCATTTGAAGCAGGTGGAAGGGGGTGGTTGAATTGCAGGATAGCAAACTGATAGAAAAACAAATACATAAGGACTATCGAGTGATTGTGTTGAGCAGAGAGTGGACCGTACCGAGAAGTGGCCCAACTTTTCCTGTCTCGGAGGTGGAAAGCTCAAAATGTGCCTCGGCCGCAGCTTCTTCGCGCTTTCTCTTTTTGGAGGCAGACTTGACCATCGACATATTTTTTGTCGTCTTTAGACTCTCGATGACGCCGTAGGTGTCCAGAATATGGCAGAGTCAGTGTGGGATGAGCCCGGACGAATTGGAGATGAGAGCGGAAGACAACAGGTTTGGCTGCTTTTTTGGATACTTTACACTGTTTGTCGCTTCAACCACTACATGCGCGGGATGCTCTGCTAGGGTTTCCTTCATCCTCATATCTATCCTCTATTGCCCAATTGATAATACTGACCTCTGCTAGGGCACAGAGCAACGCTCCGGTGGGCACCGTTTTCCCGTCGTCATCGTTCCAGTCTCAACTGTCGCGGAACACAGACAAACGTCCTGCGACCTCCAAATAATATCTGGGCCATTGCATATTGAAAGCCATGACAGATGTATATCCGACGCTGAGGCAAAGGCGAAGCCAGAATTCGTCCATTAAGGCCAAGCTAAGCAGCGACAGTGCTGTTGATCTGTCGGCACCACCCATGACCAAAGAAGAGTGCTTGACTGCGACTCCTTCATTTTCTCTCTCGGTCACGACAACAACGACAATGGACCTCAAAATAAAATCAGAACCAGAGCTCAAGCCTGAAGACGGTGCTTCGCCTTCGCAGTCCCCAACGCTCGTCGCCGACAATTTAGCCCAAAATTTCAAGCTGTCCCACTCTCCTACCACACCACCGACAGTCACAGATGGCACGACATCGAAGTCATCTACCCCACCACTCCCAACAGCTACGAAGGGATCTAGGAAAGCTAGTCCCGCTGCTGTGCAGCTCATTGGCGACCTTCCCCATTGCTCGGGAGGAGGCTGTGAGAACGTTCACTCAAGTTTATGACAATAACTATCAGTACAGGACACTGGGTCGCTCCCGGGAGATTCTTGAGAGCATGACGTGCGATTGTACCTATGAGCATGGTTCGTCCCTCATTTCACTTGCGAACCTGTACTCTTTTCGTAGATAGTGCTTCGGTCGACTCAGTCATAGAGAGTTATGCTGTGCTACGCTGTGCAGATTTGTCTTACGTGTCCTTGCAGATGTTGACAGTCTGGACAAAGCCTGTGGGCCATACTCCGACTGCATTAACAGACTAACTCAGGTCGAATGCCTGGAAGGTGACTGTCGGTGTCGGTCATATTGTCAGAACCAAAGGCAAGGGATGGTTTTTGGTGCAGATAGGCAAAAATCTGACACGTTTTCTCCCATCATTTGTAGATTTCAACGCAAAAGTACGCCAACATTGAAATTGTTCTCACTGAAAAGAAGGGATACGGTTTGCGTGCAGAGGAGGATTTGCCAAAGTGAGCAACACCTCGACGGACTCTTATCCGCAGCGCTGACCAGAGTATCCATATTCAGGGACACCTTCATCTACGAATATGTCGGCGATGTTGTCAATCCAATATCATTCAAAAAACGCATGCGGGACTACGCAGACGAGGGAATACGCCACTTTTACTTTATGATGCTGCAAAAGGACGAGGTGCGCCTAAACCACATGGTTTGCTCTGCATATCTGCATATAAAATTAATATTTCGATCTAGTTCATCGATGCTACGAAAACAGGCGGCATAGGGCGCTTTGCTAATCACAGTTGCAGTCCAAACTGCTACGTTGCGAAGTGGACAATTGGTGAACATGTTCGGATGGGAATTTTTGCTAAACGAGATATCAAGAAGCATGAAGAGCTAACATTCAATTACAATGTTGACCGTTACGGGTGTGTCTTTCATTTATCCAGCCACGCTATGCCTTTTTTTCTGATACTTTTTTGCAGTCATCAAGCTCAAGAGTGCTACTGCGGAGAGCCCAACTGCGTCGGATACATTGGTGGAAAGACGCAGACAGACATCGCAACTATGGATGATCTCTATCTTGACGCGCTCGGAATCACGGACGAAGATGATCTTATGGAACTCAAAGGCACCAAGAAGAAGAAGGGAAAGAAGATCGACGATCCGGACTTTATGGTTAGCCTCTCCTCCTTTATTGATATGTTAATTAATAACGTATGCATTCCAGCCAACTATGAAAGCCATCACCGAAAAAGAAGTACCTAAAGTTGTGCAGGCTATCCGGCAAACCACAAGTCGTAAAGTCCTATCTAAACTGCTTACGAGGATCAGGGTCTGTTGCATACTCTATCGATTTCATCGTTTCAGGCATTTCTCACACCGCACTGTTCACATCAGATCACGGAAGACCAAGCAGCTCTGCGTCAAATAATGCGATTACGAGGATATAGTCTAATGACCAATGTACTCGAAGACTATGCCACCGATATGGAGCTGGTTACTTTGGTGAGTTCATGCGAGTTATTCCGGCGGAACGTGCACTTACACCTCCTTAGGCTCTTGAGTGCATGAAGTCGTGGCCGCTCTTGAATCGAAACAAAGTACAGGATTCAAAGGTTCATGTCCCTGTCGAAGCATGCACCGCACTCGATAACGAAAGCATTAAAACGAAAGCTCAGGCTGTGGGTGGCTTCTCTGGAAAACAATTTTTGACCAACACAAACTAATTGTGATGCTTTTAGTTATTGGATCATTGGGCGTCACTTCCAGTTTATAATCGAATACCAAAGATAATAATTGAGGTATGCATTTCCATCCAATGAATCAAGTATTTGTGGCTCATGTCGGACCCAGCCGTCTGAAATTCTATTCAGGCCTCCCATGATATTTCCCCCAGTGCTACCAGAACCCCCAGCACCCAGGCAACAGAAGCGACGCAAACTTAACCTTGACACAAGGCCATTTATTCCTGCGCCCATCAGCCTACAAAGTGTGTTAGAAGAAAGAGAGCGTCAACTCGAGCTCATGGCGAAAAGGATGAAAGAAGCCGAGGAAAAGAGAACTAAAGACGCTTCTGTGAAAAATATCATCGCTCAGGCAGCCGCTGCAGTTGTTGCTCAGGAAGAAGCCGCAGCTGCCGCAGCTGCAGAAGCGAAAGCGAAAGCAGAAGCAGCGGCCGAGAAGGCAGAGCGGAGGAAGGAGCGAGCTTTGAAGAAGGCAAATACTACGCCTGAGGACAAGGAGGCTCTGAAAGAAAAGAGACTGATGAAGCTGGTAGGAGCTGTGGTTGTCAAGTGCATGTCGAAACATTCGAAGGCGTTCGATCGCGAAGCATTCAAAAAGCACGCGAAAGAGGTACAATGTTTATCTTTATTTTATATTGAAGCGTTAACCAGAAGATAACTTCGTCGATAGCTCACTCAGATCATATGCGAAAAGGAGAAGAAATCGTCTAGTTATCGCGATGGAAAATTGGACAGTCTATCAGAAGAAAAACAAGTCAAGATCAAGAAATTCGCAAAGGAATACATCGCGAAAGTCATTCGAAAGATCGAGAAGTCCAAACGGTCACATGGCTCGTCAACATCAATGTCAGCGTCCACATCACATAACACCCATCTACTTCAATGGACACCCCCAATTCTAATGACGGAGTTGATGGTCAAACACCTGGCGGTCCAATGTCGGTTGAGGAGGCGATGGGAATGAACGCCAATTCCGACAGTGAGGATGATGGAGACGATGACATGGAGGCAGACTCCAATATATCCCTAGCAGGCTCGAGTAGCATGCCGCCTCCACAACTACCTTCGTCGACGAAACCCTACGAGGTTGCTCACGGTATCCCTATGGACATGGATGTCGACTCTTTCCCGACCGATCCGCGACGACGACCTCCAATGGACATTCACTAATTCTCTTTGTTACACATTGTTGACTCTGTACTTTAATTCTAATAATTTAAAAAAGCCACAAGGTTGCTTTATCGTTATCCATGTTATCAATACCCTGTATGCCAAGTTGCGCCGAACATAAAACCAGAGACCAATGGATTTAATGTGAAAGTGAAAATTTTAGATATTAGTACAAATGCGAATAAACAACAAGAACGACAACAGGACTGAATCCTAACGGAGAGAAAAATAGTCTGTAAATGGTGGTGTTATCTTTACTACTACTCGGTATGCTGTATAAATGCAGATGATGATTGGATATGCAAAAAGTGTGTAGTTTAGAAAATGAGTGAATATGCAAAGAAACATGGGATCAATGAAAACATAAATGATAAACAAGAAAATCAATTCAATAAATCATGATAGGAAGTCGATAGGATCGGGGTCGTCATCGACAACGTGAGGTTTGTCCCTCGCTTTAAGTCGCTCAAGGACACTTTTTGGAGGACCTCTCCTTGCCACAAGCTAGGGCCACAATAAAACGTCAGACACGTAAGATGGAATTCTAAGATAAAGACGTACTGCAGAATTTGCCGATCCAGATATATTTTCCTTCAATCTACTAGAATAATATTCATTAATACCGTGTCTTCCCTAAAGCGAACAAAACACGTACGCAGATTCCGTAGCCTTTCCTGACGGTGCTTTGGTCGCTTTGCTGGATGGTTTGCTGGATGGTTTCTTGGAATTGGACTTGGAGGGTCGTGTTGTTTTTGGGGCCTCGGAAGTTCCTTTGGCAGCTTTCTTGGGGACGTTCTCGCCCTCATCTTCGGACAAGGGTTTCTTTCGTTTTGTCGAACTTTTGTCAGAAGCAGATGCATCGTCCTGCTCGCGAGCGCGTTTCCGGGTAGCTGGCTTTTTAACAACGGTTGTCTTGCTTTTCGAGGGCTCGGCAACTGAAGTCAAATCGGCTTCTGATTCCTCGTCTGCCGCGGTCGCGTTTGCGTGTTTGGGTGCAGGACGAATGGGCTCAACAACGGATTCATCATCCGAACCAGCGCGTTTCTTTCCCTTTGGCTGAGGTGCTGACTTTGCTTTAGGTTTTCGAATTGGTTTTGAAGAGGTTTCGTCATCCACAGCTGCTTTGGAGCGTTTAACAGGAGGACGGGGAGCGTCCACTTCATCCTCATCCTCATCAGCGCTACGTTTCTTGCCTTTGACTGGTTCGCTTGTTGTAGCCTTTGGTTTGGATTTATTTCTTGCATCCAATCCGGTTTGCTTTCTTGAGCCTACAGCTTTTGATGGCTTGACAGAAAGTTGCGGAGGCTCTTCATCCTCTGATGCATCATGGGCCGGTCGTTTCCTGCCCTTCCATGGTTCAGCTTTCCTCGCAGCCTGTGAGGTCCCAGCCTTGGACACTTTCACTGAAATCTGCTGCGGGGGCGACGAGATCCACGTTGGCGGCGCCGCTTCCTCCTCTTCCTCCTCTTCCATGATATCTGAAAGGCGGCGGGGTTCCTTCGTCGTCTCTTTAGCCTTATCAGGTGTCGAAGTCTTAGCAGCTGCCTTAGCTTTGGGCTTGGGCTTGGGCTTGGGCTTTGCTTTGCTTTTCGACGGTTTCGGCACGTATTCATCCTCTGATGCGCCGGAATAGAGATCAGAGGTTGCGCGCGAGCGTCTGGGTTTGGTGATGCATGCCGAAGATGATGCAGTGTCAATAGGAGCTTCTGGGGGAGGATTTGTGGATTTCGCAGGTTTTCTGGACCGCGAGTTTTCTGTAGGTTTATCTGTTGGGCTGTATTTCAATATGAATAGTCAAGATCAATAGAAAATGAGGTATCGCACCTGTTGACTTGGAAGCCCTGGCTTTAGAAGGCTTTACATTATGGGCAGATTTTCCCTTGGTATTGAGAGGCACATCTTTCGTCTCGCCATGCACTTCTGGAGCTATGATCGTTTTCGTGTGGCGTTACTCTTCGCCCTCAGGCTAGGCTTCGGTTTTATTTTGGGAGGGGCAGCACCGGTCTCGTCGCCGCTCTCGTCTGCAGAATGAGTGTTCTTTGTAGAGGCTGAAGCTTTGGCTTTTGAAGTCTTTGCTGCAGGTTTGGCTATACCGGAATCCATAAGTATATATGTTGTAAATTGCGATGGCAGGAACTGACCTTTCGGCTTTGTTGTTGACGTGCTTGCTATTGCTTTCTAGGAGATTGCGACTTGCGTTGTTCTGAGAGGTATTCAGGTCTAGATTTAGTATATATAACAATTGATTTAGAAAGGAGAAAGCACAAACCAGCATAAGCACCAGTGGCCCCATCTCCGTGATTCGACTTTCGACTCTGTTTCAGTGGGCTCCTTGAACGATTCCTGGCAGAAGTAGTCCGCTTGGTTGGCGATGAGATTCGTTTTAGCTGTGTGCCTGAGTGACCCTTGCTTAGGTGTCCCAACGGTGACGCGGACACACTGCGACGCGACGGTCTCTTCAACGGTTCTGCCTTTCCAAGGAGGATGTCCGCGAGAGTATTCCGGTTTGAAGGCACATATATTCTGAGCGAAACCAAAAAATGAAGCATTGGTCGTGAGCATCCATAAGTTTATTTGACATAGCAATCTACTCACCCGCCTCTGTCGCGGAATCGCGCCTGTGACCGCTGTTGCCGCTGCGCGCGACTCTCCTCTACATTGAGCGGTGTTGCAAGAATAGCTTTGGGTTTCGGAGGCTCCCTCACAGCCGGGCCACCGTCCATGGTTGCTGAGGTGTGTCGTATGAGTGTAAGCAGAGTGTAAGTATAAGTAGAGGCAAGCTTCTCCAGAAAGAGTCCGATCGCTTAATTCGAAGTCGGGAAGCCACGTGACCGCGTTCAGTTTGCCCATGCCCCGGATGCCCGCCGTGACCTTGGTCCTTCACTGTCAGGCTCCTTCAGGCTTGCGGACTTTGACGTTTGAACCACTACCCTCTCACTGCACTTAATATGTATGGAATCTCGTAATTCACCATTACAGGGCTTACCCTATCGCCTTATTACGCATATCTCGGATACTAGCGTCGACCGGACCAGGAATCCTCGCTCAATGACATTGACCACGAACTCGATTATTCCGTCTTCGAAGACACTGGTTTACTGATCACCTTTGTCCTGGCATTACAGATGGCCAAATTGATAAAAGTCATCGCCCAATTGGACGTCCGATCTCTTCCATGTCGAACTAACCCACCGCTTTGGCGCAGAGGAGATCAATGGTTAGAATGGAACATCGGGCGAGGGCAGGAAAGGGATGCATACGCTCCCCTCGTTTGGTTGCAGAATGAAATCATTGGCGCCATCTCTACTGCTGGAGTTGGACCGGAAGAGGACTCCATTTTTGGCAGCGCGCAATTTTATATCTGGGATGAATGCATCAAAGAAGGCCAAGAGCAGTCCTTGGGCAACAAAAAAGGGTTGAAACTTGACATTTTCATCCACAATGGACGACCACCTATTTCGCTATCATGGTCTTCAGATATTCTTCCGGTGGAGGAGGCGAACAAATCCTGGGCGGACATGATCAGACAAATCTCAACCTATAACCGCTGTATTTTTGCTGCGCACGAAAACTGGACTTGTGTCCCTTCCATTATCTTCAATCAGGCCTCTGGAAGCTTCACGTTTGGATACCAAAATCGAACTGGGCTAGTCCTTACGAACATGCTATCGTTATCCAAGGAACAGGAGTTCCGTCAATTGATCAAGGCATTCATCTTCCTTATGAAATGGACCCCTACACGCGCATTAGTCGATAGAAGCCGTTCTCAGCGACATTTTAGCTTCATTCAACTTGGTGAATACTGGGCCGAGGAAATACTTGGTTATCGTACAAACCTAATTGGAACGTGCAGCAAAGTGTTTGCCTTGACAGGTAAGTATATGCGTGCAATATTGGCAAGTGGACGTGCTGAGCTTTAACGTAGACCGAAAGCCAAGGGGAGCGACGCCCGATGCAGCCGACTTTCTATCTCCCCCCGTTGCCCTTCCTCCTCTCGACGAGTGGGCGTTGATTCCCCACGAGGACAACGAGAACGCAGCATTGAAATCCATCCACCTGCCTGGTCTACCTTCTGATTATCGAAAACGTCATGATTACTTGATATACAAGCTATCTTGGCTAACGGATGACAGCTGTACGGAAGGCGACATGTTCAAAGGCGTTCGGGATGAATGGGGCGTCCCATATGTACTCGATGCCTTCGAAGTGAAGGATAGGAATGGACGTGCCATCGAAACACGCTTGCTTTGCTCTGAACAAGCTAAATTTTGGGACGTTCTTCTGTCCGAAGGGGAGAAGGAAGCATTGTCGCAGTCAAAGCAGACACCAGTATATATCAACCGGAGACTCTATGGCGTATTGATGAAGACGGTTGGAAAACCGCTTACAGACGCTCAGACGCCTGCTGAAATGCTGCAAGGCATTCTCCACGGAATGTTAGGTAAGTATGACTTTTTTGTTGGTGGTAAGCGTCAATACTAAATTGGTTGACAGGTCACTATGTCTTGTATTCAAGTGGCTGGCTGCACCGAGACGTCAGTATCGGTAATGTGCTTCTACTGAAGACTCCGGAGGATAGAAAACAGAAACGGTGATTCCAATAATCCTCATTGGCAGTATGTTCCTTTCTCATGAAATAAACACAGCATAAAATCCGTCCTTCCAGCTAATGCTTCACTTGGCAAGTGCACTGGAATGATAATCGATGGAGACCACGCCATCAAATGGAACGGTGAAGATCTCGAGATATCGGTTGAATCGCGTTCGGTACGTAGATCGCTTTATGACTTATTTTTTCTGTGATCATAGTCGCTCATATCAGTCATAGGGCACCCTGCCATTCCTTTCAATGAGGCTTATATCAACATGGGAGAACTATTCAGATGTGGTCCACACAGCTGCTGATGATCTCGAGTCATTTCTCTGGGTCCTACTTATGTCTGTCCTTCGGAAAGGTTTGGATCGGCCTAGTGGCGCAACAAAATATGAGCAGAAGCTGCATGATCAACTGCAGTCCACTACGCTGATTACACTCTTACACGCAAAATTATGTTTCTTGGACGACATTCAAGATGGACGTGATGTAGATGACTCGGCATTTTCACCGGCTCTTTGTGCACTACTGCCTCTTTTCAAGATATGGTTCGCACTAGCAAAATGCTACAAAAAAGCGTTAACAACCCTCTGGCGCTCTGGTGCGGTAAAAAGTGCCTACGATGCCTTGTGTATAAAGGCATACAAGGAATATCTAAAGGCAGGCTTCAAGACACTTGCAGCGATTGAGAAGTCCAAAATTCCACCTGCCTGGTAGATATTATGGACAATCCTTTTTTTGATCTCTATCCCCCCGTTCTTCGCCCTTTCCCTTCCATCTTTGCCACTATCGCCCAAAACACGCCCTACATCACCCGGGCCCATTATTTATTATCATAAATTATATCGATATACCTAAAAATATAGATTTCTTCGTAAAATACATCGCGATGTACTCTACATATAATATGTCCATACAGTCCATCTCATTCTTCCTCTCTTCCATGAAAATCAAACAATTTTGTGTTTTTTGGGAGATACATAAATATACCGCTGACATTGCGCTGACACAGCACTGACAACTTGAACTTATCCTACCACATAGGCCCCGCCGCTCAACGACCAAAAACACTCCTATCGAGATGCCTTGAACTTGCACACTCACGCTAACACTGCGTAGTATCTTCCTTCCCAGAACTCGCTAAGCAATCAATTCGCGATGGCAATCGACTGACGTTGGAACCTGGACGACGACCTGACTGTGACGGCATCGCTCGCGAAGTTGCGACAAACCTTGTCCAGCAACCACATCCTGAGGCTCTGGAGACTGGGATGCCTCTAAATTCTCTGGACGCCTGTATAACACTCCTATGCGCTGCTCTCTCTGCCTTTCTGTATAAATCTCGAACCCCTTCTGCAGGCCAGAAGCGCGACGACGAGCATCAAACTGTATCTCTTAGACGACCCCGGGCCCAAGGCCACTTGCTGCACAACCAGGTCACCCACGCGCGCTTGTTGCCCGAGGAGGCCGCGCATGCGTTCACGTATCCGACGCTGGCTCTCCTCGTCTCTCTGGATGCTTTGGAGCGGCGGAAGCTTGATTTGGCTAGGGGGTGGGTGTTTGGGTATGGGGGGTTGTGGGGCAGGATCACTGGGCTGCGGGCGGAGCCTTACCTTACGCAAGAGTTTGGGTCGATCCGGGAGAAGCTGGAGGGGATGTTGATTAGGAATGGGTTTGAAGCTGGGAGATTTCGGGATGCGTGGATGTTGACGATGCCGAGTTTCATGGGGTTCGAAGGGATCAACCCGCTGTCGGTGTATTTCTGCTATGATACGGAGGGCATTTTCTGGTTGACGGTGCTAGAGGTTCGTGGTATGAGCATCATTTTCAGAGGGTTATTGACGTCGGGTTTTAGATCCATAACACATTTGGTGAAAGTCATGTTCATATCCTTGAATTAGGACGCAACGAGGATGAATCGCCTTCCACTGGGTATTTCCTCTGATTTCTCATCCAGATGAATCGCTTATATTGGAAAGCATAGCTACGACCACCAATGGACGTTTCCTCGCCAATTTCACGTCTCGCCCTTCAATGACCGCTCAGGCTTTTATACAGTATCCATTAAATCCCCAAGCCATCCTCCCATGGCCAGCAATATAACTCCAGAGATCTCACCCAAACCCTCCGTTCGCGTGCACCAATACACCTCATCAGAATCCGACCCAACCAAACTCGGCGTCCTCAAACTCACTGCCCTCCTCCGTCCCACGCACGCAACACGCCTGACCACCGCATCCCTCCTGCTCGCCCTAGCGCAAGCGCCGTTCGCGCTCCTCCTCACCCTCCCGCGTATCTTCTACGTCGCGTGGGTTTTGCACTACTTCAAACGGCTTGATGTGTACCTCCGCCCGGACCCGCTGCCCAGTACTGCTGAATGGGATGCGAGTGATGCGAGCAAGCCGGAGCATGCGGCACCATCTTTAGGAGTCAAGTGGTTGGAGGAAGGCCGCTTGGAGCGCTTTTCACGGAGCCAGATGGAGGCATATCTCCGACGACGGGTGGAAGAAGTGGCCGTGCGGGTGACGCTGGTCTCGGCGAATCCGCAAATTGCGAAACTTGTCTTTGGGTCGAATGCGGAGACAGAGAAAGACTTGACGGTGTGGTATACGTCTTCGAAGTTCTTCAGTGTGCTTTTTTTGTTTCCTTCGGGTGCACATGCTTTGCTTTTGGGATGCGACACGGAGAGAATCTTCCGCGTATCCTCGAGAGAAATATTTCTCGAGGTGTTTTCGTCTTCTACACCTATCTTGGACCAACAAACGAATATCGGCGTGTCCTCGCTTCAGCGTCTACGCTCTCGCCACCTTCCCAAATCACTAGATCTTCCCATCCCTACGACCCATTACTTGGACTACCCATATTCACTGAAGACGGCATTATTATCAGCTGTGGTGATTAGTGCGAGCCAATTATTAGATTGGGCAGAGGAGTCTGTTTTTGAGCTTGTAAAAGCGCGTGTTGTAGAAGGACAGGAACCGTGGAAGATGTGGGATAGGGCGGTGGCGAGACGGGCAGGTAAATTGGGAGCTGTTGTCGAAGGGAGAGGTATTGGGAGTATCAGAAGAGGTAATTAGATGAGACCCGGGCGCTATGCCCAACTACCAGCCCGAGAACACCGTCAGCACTGTCAAGGTACACCTATAGCGCACATAATAAGACCCAATAGGACTGTTGTAAGTATACGTTGTCTTTTTACATGCATGGCTGTTCTGCTATTTATGTACCCAATTGCAGGCTTACAGCGTTTAATTGTAGTTTGGGAACACCAATGAATTCAAAATGGTCCAGGATTTTCGTACTACAAACGCGTGAATTCGTGCAAATTATGTCGGTCATACCTATGATAAACCCTTTTCTAATAAGCTATATGAGAAGCCTTTGGCTCATGGGCGCTTGTGTTTGATGAGCGGGACGAGGCAGGGATAGGAGGCCATAAATAGGCACGGGTAACCCCGCATGGGATATTGGAAACACTTGATACAGGAGCTGCGCTTTGAATGCTCCTTGACGCCTCCATGTAGTCGCCCGCGTCCTCATGAACAACCACTACCCGTACCCTCCTCCTCCTGCCTCCACTACTATCCTCTCCTCCCCCCGTCCAGTGCCAGCTCCACCCCACTATGCCCCGGCCCCTCCTCCAGCCTGAGCCTAAATGGCCAGCACCCCCATCCGCACCTCCACCTTCACACATATGCCGCGTCTCACCCCACGCTGCAGCATCCGCAGCGGAACTCCTACCACGTTGACACCAACGGATGTACACACCCACCAACCCACCCCGCCACCGCCGAACGTAGCTCTAGCTCAGAGGCCGCCCATGTACCCGCCTGGTTTGGCTCTGCCGCGCGCGCAGCACCAGCTATATCTGCCGAGTCCAGCACCACCACAGCCTTCTTGACATTTCGAACATGGACGAGTACTGGGCAGGTCGTCTGGCGCCGTTACCAGGGTATCAATCGCGTCCGATTCTATTGCCCATGCGAGGCAAGACACCGCCTCTGGAGCCTGAACCAGTCAAGAAGCCAGTACTCACTTCGCCCCTCAAACTGCTACCCGCCTCAGTCATTTTTGGTTCTACATATGAAAGAGATATATTTTCGCCTTCTACTGCTTCTGACAAAACCCTGAATTGACGAGGTGAGTGCCCTTGCATTGTTGTGCGCCGTGTTCTTCGGGGTTTCTTATTATATTTCACAGAAAAAAGATACCGAAAGTGCAGTAAGTTATCCATCGATATCATAATCCTGAGACTGCGGCAGGTCGAGGGCGTTTCAAGTCATCCACGAGTTCTTCCCTCCAATTTTTACGTCTGAAACCATTAAAATTCGCATAACTGACAGATCATGGTAACTGCAGACCGACTCCTTCAACAAAATATCTACATCTCCACTATCAATTAAAAACTCGAAAAACGACGAAAACGTGCGCAAATGTGTCTTTCAGTTCAGCGATAAGAAATGCTGACGTCTCTCTGCAGGAACCAAAAAAAGAATTTCAGCTCGATAAATATGTAAGTCCCTACAATATATGCGCATCGAAAACAATAACTGACATTCGCTCAGGCAGACTCCTTCATCCCGCGATATCTGTACAACATTCAAAAAGAAACCCACCCTTTGAAACCACTACCTCCCATCCCCGTATTCCCATCTATATCCTATCTACAATCATTTCTTATACCTAAACTAATCACCCAATCCACTAAAAACGACATCCCCACCCTCCTACGCTCCCCCCCGATCGCCAAAGACGCCGAGCCAGCGCCCCTGGCACCGCAGACGTACCTGGAGCACTGGACCGAGATCCTGCGGTGGGAACTCGACGCCGTCGCGCAGGATAAGGAGCAGATTGTGCTCTGGAAGCTCGTCCCGAAGGTCGCGGTGTGGAAGGATGCCGAGTTTGTGTTTGTGGTTCCAGGGATTAGGGAGAACCACCCGCATTTGGAGGTGGGGGACCTCGTGCATATGCGGGAGGTGTTGCCGGCTGAGAGGAGGGGGAGTCAGAGGGCGTTGGAAGGGAGGGTGGTCGCGCTTGGGAAGAGGGAGGGTGTTGTGCGTGAGTGAACTCACTCTATCTTGTTTATCTTGGATCCAAGCCCCTTTTGCCACTCAGGCATCCACAGCGTTCCGCTGAAAGAGCACGTCCAGACATATGTCCCGCTTTCGTTAAGCAACATCAAGACCGAGAACGGCTTCGTCGTCTTCGACACCGACGAGGCCGTCCCATTCACGTTCAACCTCTCCTTCATGACCAACGCCGGGCCGCTGTGCACCATGCACACCGCGGTCGCGGCCGTCGCCAGACTGCTTGCGCTCCCGGAAAAGGACAATAGTACGAACCTTGCGCGCCAGTGGGTGTTTCCCGATGTCAAGGATTTCACGGATGCGCAGTGTGTGGTGCTGAGAGATGGGAAAATTAAGGAGGGCCAGTGGGTGGATGCGGGCTTGAATGCGGAGCAGAGGGTATGTGGTTATGAAATTTTTGAAGATTTTTTGAGGGGTTTTGGTACTGAGGTTTTTTGGTGGTGTTTGTTTAGCTCGCGGTCACTTCTATTGCGCTGTACCAGTCGCCTGTGCCGCGCCTCATCAGTGGACCCCCAGGGACAGGCAAAACCAGGTCTGGAAATCTCCTCTTTCACCTTTCATCCTCCGCAGCATATTTATGCGTGCCCATTTTTACTCAGAACAGTAGTCGAAGCGGTCCTGCAGATTTTTCGCGTCCAGCCAGAGGCGTGCATACTGGTGTGCGCCCCGTCGAACCCTGCGACGGATACGCTGGCGTTGCGCTTGCAGCAGAATTTGCTCCAGCATGAGATGTTGAGGCTGAATGCGCCGAATAGGACGTTTGCGGAGGTTCCGGATAGTATCAAGCCTTATTGCTGTAAGCGTCATATTTTCAATTTGTATCCGTTCCATTAGCACTGACGTTGGTGTATGATTCATGAATACCCAGATGTCGAAGACAACAAATTCGCCCTACCGCCTTGGAAACAGCTCATGAAATACCGCGTCGTCGTCACCTCCTGTTTGGACGCTGCCATCCTCCTGCGCGCGCAGTGCACCAACACCACGCTCATGGCGATGGAGGAGGAGGTCAGCGTCGCGCTGCACCCGCACCGGCTGCCGAAGCATGTTGTGCAGCCGCACTGGACGCATTTGCTGATCGACGAGGCGGCGCAGGGTTCTGAACCGGAGCTGGCGGTGCCGATCTGCGGTGGTGCTGCCTGAGGTGTGTGCGGAGGTGGGCGAGGGGATGTTTGTCCCTCAGTTGGCGCTTTGTGGGGATATTAATCAGCGTATGTTGTTTGGATTTTATTGGAGGGATCTAGGGTTTTGCTGACCTTGGTTTCTTGTTCTTGGCCTTAGTCGGGCCGAATGTTGTTTCCAATGAAGCGAGGACAGCTGGATTCGAGATATCTTTGCTTGAGCGCTTATTTGAGAGGCCGTTATATTCTAACTTTATGATGGATGTGTCTTCGCAGCTGGACGAGGACGGCGACAGTTTGCTTCCTTAAATAAGTCTATCAAGGCGCGTATTTCTCAAATCTACTCTCACAAACTAAAGCTACGCCCTGCGCATTCTCCTCGCACAGAACTACCGCAGCCACCGCCATCCTCATGCCGCCCTCGGCAGATTCTAGCAACGACACCTCGTCCCTCCGCCATCGCCAACGGCAAGATCGTCTGGCCTGGCTCCCGAAACCGCACCTGCCGCTCAAGTTCATCGGCACCGACGCGGTGGGGAGTCCAACGATGATAGGGGCGTCGTGGTATAACCGGGCCAGATTAATAGGGTCGTGGAGGTGATTAAGAGCCTGCTGAATGAGCCGAGGCTGTGCGAGCCGCGTTGAGGCCCCGGGAGATTGCGGTTATGGCGCCGTGGAGGCAGCAGGTGTGGGCTGAGGAAGAGGCTGAGGGATGAGAAGTGTAGTGCGGTTGATGTTGGGACGGTCGAGGTTGGTCTTTGTTTCATTTCCTGTACGGTTGTGGATGATCGTTCTATCTCACACTTTTTGGATCAGGAATTATCAAGGTCGGAAAGTCGTGTTGTGATTATTTTTGTGTCAGGTCGTCTTCGAGATTTTGGAAGAGGATTACAGGAAGGGAATGGGGTTCATGTGCAACGAAAACGGTGCGTTTGGTCCTTGTTCGCGCTCCCGTTAGCGCACTCATAGAATTTTTACCTGCTGTGAAGGATGAACGTGGCATCACACGCGCTAAAGAGCTTCTGATCGTCATTGGGAACGGTGCTCTCCTCCAGCGTGATCCGTATTGGAAGAGTTTTCTCCAATTCACCATCAGGAACGGGCTGTACGTCTTCGCATCTTAATTTCTTCGCGTCGTATTCGTGCTCGCCAATGGAATGTGTTTCAAAGCTGATATGTTTCTGGAACCCATAGATACGAAGGCCCGGAGTTGTCGTGGAGATGGATGGCAAGCTACATATCTCGCTTGGAGTGAGCCTATCTGCCTGTCTTGCCGCGAGTGGCAACACGCCAGGCTCCCACTGGTTTCGTACTTCCTGTGACGCTGATTGATACCTCTCATCCTTATCAAGGTCGTTGCTTATCCACTCGGGAAACCATAGCTCGACCCTGAGCAAGAGGGCTTGATGATCGCTGGAGGAGTAGCTAGGGAGGTCTTGAGGGAGTAGTGGCGTTCTTGAGGTCGTGGTTTGGTGTTTTGAGTACGGACCTGGTGGTTGTTGGGTTCTGCTCTTGGCTGTGCGTTCGATGGATGTCGTTGGCACGTCAGAAGGGATCGATTTGCGGGGTGAATTTCTAGGATTTATGTGGGCGTTGGTGATGTTTGTTGGTTTTTTTTTGGCAATTGAGTTGGAGTGACGCATTGCGCGCGTGCTCACTGACGTTTAATGTGTCTACGTAGGGCTCACAATGGATATACTTACAGAGTGGGTCGGGCATGGTGATGGCCACCATTTCGCGTGCCTACGATCCTGCTCTCTTGGTCATTCCCTCAGAAATGGGTGTCATTCGACTGAACAAAGATGCGAGAACGTATTCTACATCGCGAGAAGTAAATTATCGGTACAAGGTGCTAAAAGGGACCATTGGGTATAATTCCAGGAAGGCTGGGCCCTCAAGGTTAAGCTTCAAGTTCAGCAGGGCTAGTAGTGATAAGCTGGTAGTTTCATCGTCTGGTCCTCCTGAGTTGCCGGAGAGACGTCCTATGTGTCCTTCAACTCTCCACGCCCATTCATTGCCCTCTTTCCACCTGAAGATCTCGCCGCCAAAGTTGACTTCAATTCGCATGACCCTCAACACCGATAGCAGCGAAGACGTCTTGGTTCTGGCGGGGCATGTAGATGCCACTGAAAGCAGGCGGGAGACGAATACCGTTGTAGGTGTAGAAGATCGATCCAGTTTGGAATTCGTAGCCACAGCCCACAGTGTCCCCTGTGTTGATGCGGCTTATGAGGTCGGTGTAGTCTCGTCCGCCGTCAGAGTCTTCGAAGAACTTGCGGAAGTCGTCTAGATGAAAACCAGCGCTCATCCTGTTCCAACCTGGAAGGCGCCAATTAGGGTATGGTCGGCAGTGCCAACGGCTATGATGCCGTCATTCGCGTAATGTACACTTCGTAGTACACCCGTGTTTGCCTTGGATGTCGTACAGCCCTGCAAGTATGGGCAGTCGCTCAGGAGCAGGTGTCCTTGCATTCCGGCGTGTTTGACGGTGACCACTCCGGGCCCGCCTTTCGAGTCGTTGTGGATGTGGCCTGCGAAACGGGGTGTGGTGGGAGCTTCGATGCCCAGGCTTTACACCCCAGTGCATTGATCCTGTCGATGGCGTGTGAGGGGAGGAGCTTAGGGGCGTCTAGTGGGTAGGTGTCGCAGAAGTCTCTGCGGAGAGCTCTTCCTCTGGAGCTTCGTTCCATTTACCGTATTTATGCTTGAATTACATGCAAAGTTGTCAGTAAGTGGCGAACTAATGAGACGAATGGGCTCACCGAGATTTCCGGGGCTGGCGCCCATTCAGGTGGTGCGTCTTGAAACGACTTTTGCTACTAGAGTTTGACGCCATGTTCGAAGAACTTTGGCTTGCAAGTTTTCCTTTCAGAGATTTGAAGAAGCCTGCATTAGGAGTCGAGTATGGGAGATGGTAGTTGTGGTTCAAAAGAGATAATTAGGAATGGTACCGCCATGGGCCCAAGCACATAATGACGAGTGGCAGGACACTTGGCGAATGCTGAGTTGATCAAGACCCTTGGTTGACGGAGGTCGCTAAGGGCCTCGAGATTAGATTAGATCAAAGCGCCAGCCAATCAAAGGCTTCAACGAATATTTGGGTTTCTGTCTTCGACCATCATCACCTCCGATGCTCTTCTGCCAACTTGCGCAAATCCTTGTGATCTCTGCAGAAACAGGACTCAATAAATGGGCGTGTAATAGCTGTCCATACGAGTTTCCTATAACTAAACAGGTACTAGAATATCGACCGCGCAATGTGCATACTTTCTGACTCATTTGCTGTGGTTTTCTACCACAGATGACTGCACGGACGAAGCTAAAGCGCAAACAGATTGACGATGTCCTTGGAGGAGATGAGATGTGGGCACATGCGGATCAGACACAAGGTGCGATTAGACCAACAACTTTTGTTGAACGTGCCCTTTTGACGTCGCGCCTTGTCCTCCCTCAGCATCTTGCGACAAATGCAATTTCAACAGTGCCTATTTCTACCAGCTGCAGATCAGATCTGCTGATGAACCTATGACCACATGTGCGTACATCATGTCTTCATTGAAAGGTCCTGTCATCATTGACGTCCGATTGACTGCCTATTTCCTATTTCCTAAGTCTATCGGTAAGGATGTTCCTTATTACCACTCAAAGGCTCCTATTGAATTATGATCTATAGATGCGTGAGCTGTGCCCACCAATGGCGTGAAAATTGAGGGAGACACAATTTTACGCGCATATTACCACCCTACGAGACGAGTCATTATCTTGCACTTACGGCCTGCAAGCAAAATGTCGTTCGCAACTCAGTCATCAGATATACCCAGCCGTCTACCTTTTTCTGTGGGGCGCCTGTATACTCGATGGCTCTCGACAACATACACTATCACCATCAGGAGCGTGTCGGTATGATGACAAGACTCCGGTATACTACATAGGTTAGAATTTTATTGTTGCTTTCTTGTATTCAAATGCAGGACTTGTATAGGAAAAGCTGAGCACAAGTGTTAGCTATTTTAGGCGCTAGTAAACGCCAGGAACAAGGCGATATGGAACCCTCTGCGCCCATTCCTCCCACTGCTTTCCAAATTCTTTCTTCAGCACCTTATCCTCGAGCATCGGTCTTCGATAGTAAATTGTCAAGACCGAACCAATTGCATAAGGGATGGGATAATGATCAGCCACGCCGCCACATTCGTAAAATCCCACTCTCCCTCAGCCACGCGCCGGGCGACGCGTGCCAGATGATCAACCCAACCTGCACGAAATCTCCCCCGATATAAGCCGGATGGCGGACAATGCTAAACGGGCCTGTCGTGACTAGCTTATGGTTTGGGAGAACCGACAACCTGGTAGTGAAGTGTCTCCCATTTCCCGGTAGCAATAATAGCGGATCAGCTTCCCACCACGACCGAGATTCCCCGATGGCTCTCATGGGTGAGAGGAAGATGGATGAGTTCTTGGGAATTAGGAAGGAGGAAGGAAGGGGCGTTAGCGGTCGCCCACGTGTGAAGGCACTCGAGGGGAACTGTTGCTCAACGCCGATATCGTCAGGATCGAAGTTCGAATGCTGCATGGACCCAGCAGGCGTACGCGACACGAAAGAAAAGAAACGGTGAGCGTTGGCCTGTTTCTCTGGCATAGCACCTACGCACTTACCTTAATACCAAGAGTGAAAAAAGGCGATCCCAGGAAAATCTTTTGCCACACGGCGGTTCTTGGGCGGGTGGGTGTCGGAGACGTCATAGCGACATGGGCACCCAACGCAACAGACGGTTCAAGCAGACGAGCAGTACTTGCGACATCGAATTTTGTTGGTAGCAGTCGATGTCAGAGTCTTTGCCTTGCCTCTTTTTCCAGGCGTCAGTTGACAACACCTACCATCTAGCCTGGGAGATGGACAGTGCGCACCCATATGCTACTGATCCGGCATCACATGGAGTAATACCATGACCGTCGACGCTAAAGGCAGCACGTTTGTCTCAAGCCCAGGCTTTACTTGCGCGAGAAATTCTCCTCTAAATACAGTCGCGGACAAGCAAAGCCAACCATCGGATATCTCGGCAATATTGAATTTTTTCACAATCTGATTTCAGAATCATAATCAGGTGAAGTTTGAATCCGCTGGGAATGGCCAAGCGTGGCCTGTGGCCTGTGGCCTGGTGCCGTCGCGCTTCAGCCGCCTCCGATGCAAGCAAAGCCAAACTTTTGCCCTCTCCCTAGCCTGCAGCGCAGGACGCCCTCACGCTTTCAAAAATGCCAATATTCTTCCCTGAAAAAATTAAATAGGAGGATGAATATATCTTACTGACTAAAACAGCCATATTAAAGGATGTAAATAGGTTGAATACTGATTCAAGTAGGCACTAGGTATTGAACTTAAATAAAAATTTCACCCATGCCAAATACACGGAAAGTGTCAAGATTCCTTCACCAATAGTACTGTATCAATTGTTCAAATGCATTACAGATTTAAACAGAGAGAATATCTGTACATGTCACTATCAATGATTTTTTTGCAACAGTAGTTCAAAGGGGACACAGGCGGCAGACTCGCCGCCGCTGCAAACGGCCTCCAAGCCCTGCCAAGCCCAAGACTGATGGTGCTGATTCTTTCCGGCAGAACCCGCAGATGGAGGATCTGCCCATAGTGAGGAATTTTGCCTTTGAAAGAGAGCAAAATTGAGCTCATTGGTGGCGCAGCATTGTCCTCTTCCTGTGGTGACTTCTAATAAGTGGCTTCACTTGTGGAAAGTGGGTGAAAAAGCAAATCTACTATAAGAGCGGGCCGTGAAAAATGCCGTGGTGCCAAGAGGCCACAGGCCACAGGTCACAGGCCATCCCAGCGGACGCGATGTTCTCATAATCAGGCAGCTGAAATACGTCAAAAAACACACCTCCGAAGTTTTTCCCACGAGCTGTTCTGTTTGGCCAAATTTTTGACCCAGGTCGGCGAAATTCAGTGTAGTAAAGTTGACAAAAACACGAGTTTACATTCAATTTACGATCGATTCTAAGTTCATCATAGCACTCTGCGACACACTGCGGTGACCCTTTTGCTTTGTTACCGCCCAAAGAGCTGCTTTCCCCTTCAAGCCGAGTCTGTATGCGCTCGTAAATCGCCAGGATCGATTAATAAAACGCCGAATGACGTCGACAGGGCAAGCATCGAGGGCGTTGATGGCAGCCTTCTTTGCCTCGTCAAATGTCCTCTTTGGTACTTGACGATAACGGTATTTGAACCATCCCCAGTACTATAAAAATATGTTAATCTAGCCAAGTGAATATATTTTGAAATTGCCCTACCATTTCAATAGGATTGAGTTCACAGTGAAATTTCGGCAGAAAAAGGCATTCATGGCCTGCCTCCTTGATCACTGTCTCGAGCATTGAAACTTGATTGGCGAAGTCGTCTTGTTTGCTGAGAATCCGAGCCATACAGCAGTTATCATTCTCAAAAGGACAGATAGGGGAGCACCGAGCACGCAAGTTCTTGACGTCAAATCCTCGCTCTTCAAGAGTTTGTTGAAGGCCCTTTGGTTCGCCGCGATCAGTGGTCATTTTCTGGATTTTACCGCGATATTCGGGGTATGGATTGGTGTCCGGAATTATTGTGTCCTTCTGACGGCGCTGCTTTCCGCCATTGGATTTGTTCATGTCGAAAGCGCGAAGTGCATCGGGTGGCAGTGCGGCATGTGCTGAAGACTGGTCGAAGATAAACAGCGCCTGGCACCCGGGATGCGCTTCCTCGAAAACAGGGATAGCCCTTTCTTTGACCTGTTCAATGAGCTGTTTACAGTCCCACCACGGATCGCCGTTCGAGCCTGGATAGATGATTTGACGCGCCTCCTTCGTGACACGGCCGTTCGGTGTTTCTCGCACCACTAAGCGCCCATTGATCTCTTCAATAAACTCCGAGATGTGGATGAGACGCCCACGGCCCTTTCTGACCAGAATCTGCTCGCTTTTCTGCAGCCTAAATAAGTGTGAATAAGAGTGTAAACATCTGAAGACTTTAGATTGAAAAATACCATGCAGAAGTGTGTGTTTCAAAGCCATGCGCACACGACTCATCATGAAATTCGCAGATCAACTCCTTTTCACCAGGAAACAAATCGGGCTCACTGCGAACGAGATCTGGTCCGTGATATTTGGCCATCCGTCTCTCAAACTCCTTCATTTTTGGAAGAAAGACATTATCACGATAATCAACGACGTCAGGGCGTTCATGCCCATCCAGATAGACACCCTTTCGAATCACTGTCCGGCTCCAGCCCAATTTGACAAGCCATCGACGTGCCGTTCGTTCGCAGAGTGGTTTCGCTAAGACAATGCCGAGAGAGGGAAGGATTGTATCATTTAATCCATGCATAAATTTCTTTGGGGTCACCGATCCGACTTTGAGGGCAGTTAACCAGTTCCGCGATGCAGTTCGTACGAGTTCATTTTGAAGCAGAGATCGGGAGTTATGATATCCTCCACGGCGCTCTCGCGGAAGTTGCTCGAAGACTTGATAATGGCGGGCGAGTGCTCGAATGCGTCTGGCAAAATAAACACTTGATCCTGTTTCCTTCTCATGCCATTGCTCTGCGATCTTCACGCTCGAAACGATACGGCCATTTCCTTTGAGACGCAGAGTCGCAAAATTGCGCAAAATCATAAGTTGATTAATTTGAGACAATGAGAATGACTTCCCCTTCTGTTTCAGATCGTCCGTTATCTGCTTTCGCAAAGTCCCCCAGTCCCGAATCTCCACCGGTCCATTTGGCGCAAGATTTTCATCGAGCTCATCTTCCCACAGCTCTTCGGCGGTTACTCCCTCGTCAATTGGCGGAGGCTGAGGCTGAGGTTCTTCGTCATTGTCTGAGTGGGTCATCTCGTCTGCTTTCCGCTTTCGCTGCACTGGGTCTTGGTCTTGGTTCTCAAAGAAAAACGGCGGCGGCGTGAGTGACTCTTGGCGAATTTGGACACCGATCTCGTCGTCGAATAAAAGTCGAGGCGGGGTCACTGATTCTTCGCGAACTGGGGCGTGCACATCGGAGCGAAGCTGGTCGTTTTCCGGCGTGTCCAAAGGCATCGGACTGTCCGGCTGCTCAGTTTTAACTGCAAATCCAGGACCACTGCTTCCTGAACTTGATGTTGACTCGAAATCTGAATCTGTACTTGAGCTCGATTCGCTAGAACTGGACTGGGCCTGTGTTTGTTCTGTGAATGTAACTGTTGCTCGGAACCCAAGTGTATCTAATGTTTGCTGACCGCTCAAAAGCTTCTTGTAGCGGCGTTGTGTCCGCTCTGATTTGCTTCCAACATCAGGACCTTTTTTGTACTCGGATGGGCGGGCTTCAGAAAATAATTCAGGTCTCATGTTATAAAATTGGACATCTTAATATAGGTGACGCACGTTTCCGTATCTTTCTTTTCTCTCGCCTTCGACGCAGCTTCTCAGGAACCCAATCCTCATCTCGAGGATCATCTCCATCTTTTATCGCCATGACCATCATAGAGACGTGCAGACCCTTGCTCGTCATGCCACTATCATCTCCTGCAAGCATCTCATCTTCCACACCCTCCTCATCTTCCATTAAATCTTCCTCTTCCCAACACATCTTTGCACTATCGAGATTAGTGTTTGAAAGTCCGGTCCGGTCCGGTTTTTGCTCCCAAAAACTGAAGACCGAGACCGAGACCAGTCTCCACAAGTTTACAGACCGCAAAAAACCGGGTGAGACTGCTTGAGACTGGTTCACGTCGGTTTAGGGTGGTTTTTTGCAGTTGATGGATCAGTCTGAACCAGTTGCAGTCTAGACCAGTTTACAACTGGTTTGGACCAGTCTTTTATGTAGTAAATAGGTAGAGACTATGTACAGAGTGATTAATTTAGGTGAAAGAGTGTACTTGGCCGCATTTGCTTATAGCTCAGTCAGTTCTAATTCAATAATTATGATCTTATATGCGTTCAAAGGCTATTTTAAATGACTACCACTATGTGCATTTACAAAAGGTACGCACGCTTAACCATTAAAATGCTGGTAAAAGCGTTTACAGTTGCTTAAAATGAGTAGAAAACACAAAGATGTTAATAACTTAACGAGTTTTTGACCAAATACTACGCTCTTGACATCGTTAGAAAGGTTATTTTATGTACTACCTATATCTTTATTTACGAAAGGCTAGGTTGCTTAACAAATGAAACATTGGGAAAACCGTTTTTGAGCGCTTAAATACTAATTTAACAATAACTCAAGCAGTTCTGAGGTAAAAATTATGATTTTACACACGATCGAACGGGATAGTTGTCTCCTACAATTCTATTAATTTTCAAGGTAAAAGACCGGTTTAAACCGGTTTAAATCGGTTTTTGCTTGGTCTTCATTATTTCCAAATGCTGATGGACCACAGACCGGACCGCGGTTGCGGTCTTTGCCGGTCTATTTATATTCCGGTCCATACAGGTTGTAGTCCGGTTCAGTCTCGGTTTTTTGCCAGTCTTGCAACAGGACTTCCAAACACTAATCGAGATGAATTGGTGGCTTCCATCCTATCTCCACTTCTGGATCATTTCGATCTTCAAGGATGATGTTATCGATGGTTTTCTCAGGCTCGACATGAGAACTCGCGTTGGATTGATTTCGAAGGCCTGTAATGTTCCTCTTCTGCTTCTTTTTTGCCATGAAAGCTTGATATGAGATTATAGATGGATAGTAGTAATGAATTTATGGTGAAGGATCAGCTCGTTGAAAGTGGACGGAATTTTGTGGACAAGCTGCACTTTACGAAAGCAATCGATTCCACATTTTTTCAGAATTTTGGCTATTTTATTTATGATTTGGCCAATATTTGGCGGTACCTTAACCTAAAATAGTAATTTGTGAACGAACGGCTCGATAGATCGTGCCAAATTTTGGCCAGGATGTTCGTCTATGCCTAATCTACCATTTCCGATGACATTCGGGCCTATTAAACATGACTGATTTTATTAGTTGGCTTTGCTTGTCCGCGACTGTATACTGTAGAGGCCATGACCAGTATGGGAACCTTTTCTGATCTTCGGCCGCCAATCTATTCGGAGGTTTACATACAGCTCATGTGTTCATCGGTGACGTCTAGGACGCACCAGTAGATCCCAGGAATAAGTCTGTACGAAACCCTCGCTGCCCACTCCTCCTATTTCTTTCCAAACTCCTTCTTCAAATCTCGTCTTCTTTCTTCGGCCGCACGATGCCTATGGTGACGAGCAGGCAGATAGCAATCAGCGTTGGCACGATTACGAGCCAGGTGATCGCCATCGTGTAAAACCTGCTCCGGTGGAGCCATGAGCCCGGCGTTGCATGCCAAAGGAGAGTGCTAATGTTCATCATGATGCCGCCGATATATGAGGGGTGGCAAACGATGCTGTATGGCCCAGTGGTGACGAGGGTGTGGTCATTAGGAGGGCGACCTGGAGGCCGGAATGTGAAGTGTCGTCCCAGTGCGCGGAAGCAGAAGCATCGGATGAGGGTCCCGGAGAGTATCATGAATACACATAGCCTGAGTATTCTGAGCCTTCAAGAGCCAATAACTACATGAAAGTCATGATGGGCAGTGCTCGGCGCTCAGCGACGAACTGAACTGCAGGCCAAAAATGTCATACTCCTGAGATTGAGCTACCTAAAACTTGCCTAAAATCTACGCAAGCATCACCGAATAAGCAATATGTCAACATCAAAGGTGACTTGGAAAGACAGCCATCATTGGATCACTACATTTTTGTACCCTGACACGAGGCTTGTGCGCTCGAAGGCGGAGTATTTGTGGCCTGGTCATCTTCCTTCATAGGCAGAAAGTTGATGTTTCTGAGGTGCTTTTCCCCACAGTTGAACTGGTGTTACGGGTTTGACGATCATGCATCATGATCTACGGAGGACGAATAAGGATGAATGCGTCTCCTGAATGATAGACGCCGGATGGGCGCCTAATTATGTAAGTGGCTTGCCAAGCTTTTTGACTAACCATTTCATCCACGACGCCACCACTGCACACTACATCGGTACTCGAGTTCAATTTTGTGGACTACTAGTAAATACCTGGAATAATTTGGTAAGGAACTCTTTTTGCCCATTCATTCCACTGCTTCCCGAAGTCTTTCTTCAGCAGTTCGTCCTCTATCTTGGGTCTAGTTATCAACGCCATGATCATCGTCGTGCCTATGGCTATAAACCCCGGAAGTATTGCCACCCACGCTATCATATGAATGTAAATTTTGCTTTCCAGCAGCCATGATCCTGAAGTTCCGTGCCATAAAATGAGCCCTGTGACGGAGAGTACGACAGACGTATAAGAGGGGTGTCTGACAATGCGATAAGGACCCGTTGTGATGAGACGGTGGTCTTCGAGAAGATCGATGTGGAATGTGAAGTGACGTCCTAGTTCGCGAAAGCACAGGTATCTACCAGTGCCGCCGGCGAGGACTAGAAATGCGCCTACAATCCTGAGTGGAGGAAACGATATATTTGCCTCCTTTCCAACTGACGACGGAAGAACGAGCTCAAGAAATATATAATTGGCCCATTGAGTGGTAGAGAATTGGGGAAGCCACTGAGCGGCGCAAGATAGTGCAATAATCAGGGCTTCTATTACGCCGTGAGCCCAGCAAGAATACTGTAAATTAGGGATGTCAGTATTCGACAATTGAAATTTCGCGTAACTACTACTTGCCTTGCATATGCGCAGAGCGAGGTCTAAACGAGTCTTTGAGTAGTCAGTTGACATTATTCGCTCCTTAGGTGGGGCAGGCGTAGGAGGCGTAAAAGAGATATGGATTCCAAATGGTATGGCGCATATGATGGCAAGAAGTGGCACAAGCATGATCAATCCAACGAGGCTGCAAAAGGTAACATTAGACGACACCCATGAAGGCTCTTTATATAACGAGAGCTCAGACCTCAGGGGGGCGCCCAGGGGTCTATTAGCTCACTTGCGTATTCTATCTCCAGTGGTGTAAAGTACATGCAGTAGTTTATTTACCTGTTTACTAACTAAAGAAGAACCGATCTGATCCTCTAGCACTACAGTAATCAAGCAGGAGAAGAACATGTGCTGACGATTGCGTCTATTGATAGTCGGAGAAGACAGCGGCTAACTGCAGTTGAGTGCTGACTCGCGGCAAAAAAGAAATCGTGGCGCTGCACGCCGCAGGAGAGATCCACTAGTAGATACCGGGAAAGATTCTATAAGGAACCCTCTTTGCCCATTCCCTCCACCGCTTTCCCATTCTTTCTCCAATGCCGGAGTGAATCGGCCTCCAACTTTGGGTCTAGTGGTCGTAGCCATGCAGATAATTGCTAGACCCTGGACCATACGAATAAGCGCCTTGTCAAAATTACGGTTTTTAGCTACAAGATAATGCAGACCCCAATGCAATAGAGTAGGTCGACAACCAGGGCAACCAGTACTCGAGTACATACCATTCTTGCACAATTGCTCATAAGGTGAACACATAAATTTATTTATTATTAGCAATTGTCAGGTACACATTCACTACATTCGTTTATCTCTGGCAATTGATTATTGGAGGACCACTGATCTGATCCTTCAACTCCAACGCCACCAAGGTTTGAAGGCCGAGGATTGTATGTCAACAATCTGAAAATGGATATTTCGGCCAACTACAATTACTTATATACGGTTCAATGCATGTAACTGAATCGTGGAAGCACGTATTTTAGCAAAGCGACCACTAGTAAATCCCAGGAAAGATTTTATAAGGAACTCTCTTTGCCCATTCATCCCACTGCTTTCCAAACTCTTTCTTCAACATCTCGTCCTCCACCTTCGGCCTAATAAATATACCCCATCTGATCGTCCCGCCGGTAATCACAATCGTTGGCAGTATGACAACCCAGGCAATTATATGGGTATAAAATTGGCTTTGCATGAACCACGACCCCGACGTTCCGTGCCACAAGAGGCTCCCTATGTTCAAAATCGTGCCGGCGATATAGGAGGGATGGCGAACGATGCTATAGGGACCTGTTGTGATGAGGCGGTGGTCTTGGAGAAAGGCGACGTGGAATGTGAAGTGTCGGCCTAGTTCACGGAAGCATAGGTATCTGAAGACGGCGCCAATGACGGCTAGAGATGCACCGAGGATCCTGAGTAGAGGATAAAATATCTTTGGCTCTTCGCCGAAGGACGATGGGAAAATGTGCTTGAAGAAAGTGTTGACGATCCATATAATGGCGGGGGATTGAGGAAATTCTCGAGCGACAACTGGTAAGATCAGAATCAGGGCTTCAACTACGGCGTGAGCCCAAGCAGAATACTGGACATTTAAATCAGTTTCCGATAACAATTACGGTCAAGGTCAGAAAAAGACAGCTTACTTTATATATAGCCATGAATACCTGGCCTATTAGTGATAGGTCTTTCATCGTTCGTCGCTCCTTCGGCACTGTAGCTGTAGGAGATGTGTAGGAGACGTGGACCCCCAAGGCCACAGCGAATATTATGGCGAGGAGTGGCAGAAGCATTACTCGTACGACTATTAGTAGAGGACATCTTCGGAGTGCGCCTCCTTATAAGATACTTACAAGGCGTCGAAGTTCATTGTGATCCGATGTTCCGGCGTTCTATTAAGCACATGCACGTTCTTGTGAGGTGTGGCAGCGGCGTAAGTACACGCCAAAATTGGCCACATTCTATAGCAAGATAGCCCGTACCTCCCCAGGCGATAGATTTTTACTCGAACTTACTCAGTGTATGCATACGCTATGATTAATCTTCGTCGCCGAGCCGATTGTCCGTTCAGAAACGTTCAATGGCTGAGCGCGAAGGAACGTGAGAAAATGTCTGCAGGCTTTGATCTGGATCCGCTGGCTTTATCATTACAAGTACAACAACAAGGACAATATGTACTGAAATATTTAGGCTGATGAAAATCAACCTTGAAAGGAATCTATAGTAAGGCGGCCATTAATAAGTCTAGGTTAATTGGATGTCCGACAGATAATTCAAAAATCGCCGGCGCTTATGCGCCAAAGGTACGCCTAATTTTTGATCGGACATGTGAATCCATAACCAATATTCAAGCTCACTGCGTAAAATAGGATGTTAATTCCTGGAGCTCGACCTAAAGTGAGAGAGAGAGAGACGTACTTCACTGAGCGCTCGACGAGGACGAAGAAGCGCGCTGGAAGCGTGGGCAAATGAAACGCACAGCACCGCCACCGCACGTGACGGAGGGACAGGAAGAAATTGGAAAAAGATGCAACTGCTCGACAACTTTATTCGCTGACCAGAGCGTCGACTGCTGTCGCCCCCGACCCTCCTTTTCTCTCCCTTCGTTCATCCTGGCGCACCTATACCAGAGGTCAGCGCAGGCGTTTCCTAGAAATGCAGGTGTTGCTGTCGACAAGGTCATAGTATCGCGCGCTGCGCGACCACCGACACGGCCGCGCTTGCATGCAACTGGACATACTTCTTTCGCCACCTCAAGTTCGTCATTGAGATCCGAATCCCTTTCTCATCACTCTTTACTTCGGAAGTTCTGCCTGCAAAGCCAAGTTTGCCTTCAAAGTCGCTCGGCTTCGACGGCGACGCGTCGAGTCAGCGCGCTTACTGTCGCAGAGGAAGAGGAAGCTTTCTTTTCGAGCACGGAGATGCCAACATCCATCCAGACACCAACATCTATCCAGACAGTACGGACGCGCACTCCAAGGTCAAGATCCAAGAGACCTGCTTCTATTGATCAAACAGCGGCGGAAGGAGAATGGTTGCAGTTGCCAGTGGAAGATGAAGATTTTGGCGACGCGGAAATGCTCGAGACTGAGATACCACGATCTGACACTCTGCGTAAACATCCTTCACCCTATCGCAAACATGCGTCGGATACAAGGTTTTCTGGAAATGGGTCGGATACAAGAGGCGAATACGAGCAGTGGATTTACCCAACCCTACTAGTCATACTATGCGCCTTGCCATAAGCACATATGCGGCTAAGTGAGTCGTCTTTTCTATAGTATCGCGTTTATTCTGATCTTACATTCAATATAGGTTTCAGAAGCTTCTTTCTCTCGAGGAAGCAGAAGATGAAGCGGCATTGAGAGACCGGTTGGCGCAATGGAGTCTTACTCGACTTCAGGAGGAGGGATATTGCATAACTGGGCTAGGCGCTTATTGGCTGGAAGCAAACCAATTTGGACGTCCAGTTGCGGCATTCTCTCTAGGACCTGGGATCCTATTACCTGAGAATAAGTTCGAGTGAGTTCAACGCAACATTTTCGTCAGCGTCACCATTGATAACGATTTTACCTATGAAGGAATGGAACTCAGATCTTGATATCTCGTCGAGACCCATTGGAGGAAGGCCTTGTCTCTGGCTCAGTGCTATCTCGCACCCAAACACAGATCTGTTTTTCGAATCACTTTGACTTGGACGACGGCTACTGGCGCCTCGACTTAGGGCGTCCGAACCTCATATATACTCGCATGCGCAAAGCTATCGACGACCTGGATTTTGACCCCGTGGCAACCATGAACGCAGTCCCAACGCAATGGTCTTCGGAGTACATCGTGGAGGGTACACAACTACGGGATATTATTCTTCGGTCTTTCATTCCTAAGGAAGAGAAGGTCGATGCGGGAAATAAAGAAGCGGTCGACGACTCTGCAGCGGAAGATAGCAGCGTTTCTAATATCACTCCTTTCTCTGAGGAAGGATCTTCAAAGACGATGAGCGCATCCAAAGCTGGGCCAGAAGATATGCAAGTTTGGACCCCGACATTCTAGAAGATGATCCTCCGCTCGATGGTTTGAATAGTTCGCAGAAAAGGGCAATGGCAACGATGATCGGCGAGAGGTTCAGTCTAATCCAAGGAGTCAGTATGCTTAACTTTATACAGTTCAACGGTAACTAATGTTTGACTTCAGCCCCCGGGAACTGGTAAAACAAAAACTATCATCGAGGCCATAAAGTTGTTAAAAGTGAGTTTCGCGTTCGTCGCATTCGACTTCTGCTCACTCCGTAATCAAGGGTCACTTCAAAACTCGCCATCCGCTTCTTATATGCACATATACGAATGTCGCTGTCGATAACCTCGTCGATGGATTGGTCAAGTCCGGCGTGAACCCTTTGCGCGTCGGATATCATGGCAGCATACGTGAATCTCTTGTTTCGCATACCCTCGACTTCAAACTCCAGGAGCACCCCCTTCACGAAACACTGACGAAATACGTGGACGAATCTGCTACTATACCGCAG